>JAQFVV010000086.1:806009-1406009 GCA_028023455.1 Epiperipatus broadwayi | reverse complement strand
ATAAAAAACTTACCGCTAAAGAATGTATACATAACATTGGTGAATGGAAAAAGAGCCAACTGGCATCAGAAGAAACTCAGGTGATTATGTGTATTGCAGGAAAGAATACAACCATATCATGCTAATCCTAGAGGGACTAATACACGATGGTATACTGGGGTCAGATTTTATGTGCAAGGCAGGCTGTATCTTAGATTATGAACATCGACAAATGAGGGTAAACAGTGCAGAGATCCCATTAGAAGTCTGTGAGACAAATGATGGTAAATGCGGGGTGCAATGCTGAAAGTGCAGGGATAGAAATAGAGAGAAAAGTGAGGGAAGATGGATGTGGAAGAAGCAAAGGGAAAGGTTGAAGGAGTTGTTGGGCACATATGAGAGCGTGTTTTCACAAGTCCCTGGAGTTATCGAGGGATATGAGCATAGGATTAGGCTTATAAAAGATCAACCATATCAAGCTCGAGCATGCATCAATATAGAAGTGCAGTGGATGAACAACTAGAGAATATGTTAAAATGGGGAGATTATCTCTAAATGCTTGTCCCCGTACAATAATCCAATAGTGACAGTAAGAAAAAAAAGACGGGTCTATTAGCTATGCCTAGATGCATGGCAATTAAACAAAATAACAGTGCTAGATACCAATGTCCTGCCACCTATGAGTGAATTACTAATGAAATTTCAGAAAAAAAAGATATTTTCGTCTTTTGATCAGCTAGCTACTGGCAGATCAGGCTGCATCCCAAGGACAGGAAATACACCGCTTTCCAGTATAACAGATGGGCATATAGTTTCAACCGAATTCCCTTCTGTTTAAAAAATAGCGAGGCAGGACTTATATAGTGCCTGGACCATGTATTGTCAAGGAGATTAAGGACCTGATTACTATGTACGTAGATGACATAATTCTAGCGTCAGAAAGTTCAGAAAGTAACCGAGCATTTGAAGCGATTTCTTTGCGAATGTAAAAAGAAGGGAATTAAAATAAATTTGGGCAAAAATAATTTAATGACTACAGAAGTAAATTTTTTAGGACATGTGATTAATGAGCAAGGAATATCTTCAAATCCAGAGCAAGTACAAGCTATATAAGATTTTCCAAGGCCAATGAAGAAAAAGGACATGAAATCTTTCCTCGGATTATGCAATTTCTTCAATCAGTTTTATAAAAGTTTTTCCTCAGACATGGAGCTGCTGTTACAATTACTGAGAAAAAATAAAAATGGGCATGGGAAGATCAACACAAGCACAGTTTTACAAATGTAAAAAGGGGTTTTCTAAAAGAAGTTGTGCTGTCACACCCAGATTTTAGTAAACAGTTTGTTGTGCATACAGACAGCAGTGATATCGGATTGACACTGTCCCAGATACAGGAAAATGGACAGCATGGGGTGCTTTTCTTTGTGAGCTGCTTGTTAAATGGGCCAGAAAACAATTACACAGTAACCAAGAGAGAGGGTTTAACAATCATGTGGGCATTTCAGAAGTTTAGATAGTATTTAATAGGATTGCAGGTGATTGTGATCACTGCCCATAGGAGCCTTGAGTTCCTTAATCACAGCTTTCTCACAAATTGTAAGCTGATCCGATGGAGTCTATTCTTGCAGGAGTTCAGTTACAGTGTGCAATACTGCCCAGGCAAAGATAATGTGGAGGCCAATGCTCTGAGCCACTACCCAATAGCATAAAAGCAACAATATCTTAATTGCAACAATGCATACATAGCAACAGTGGAAGTACATGGAGGCGAAGAGATAGAACATAGTTTACAAAGTTTAAAAGAGCTGCAAGAGGAGGATGCAGATTGTAAACAAATAATATGGTATTTATGCCATGAATCTATAAATAGGCCTATAAACAGTTCATTATGGAAGGAGAGAAATGATACTGCTTAAAGAGAGGACTTTTGCAGTGCAAGATGGAAGAAGGCGAACATATGCGAATCGTTCTTCCAATGGCCATATGGGAACAGGTGATTATGTGCATATACAAAAGATATGTACATTATAGTGCAAGCAAAACTGAAGGATGGATAGGCCATTGGTTTTATTGGCCAGGAATGTATAAGAATATCTTAAATGTCATTGAGAGATAAATGTCATTGAGGGATGTACCGTATTTGCAAAGACCAAACCCCCTAACACGTCAAGCACGGGGCCATTGAGACCCATATATGCATATCAGCCCCACAGTTTGTTGGCAATAGATTTCTATGGATGCCTACCCCAGTTTAATAGAAAGAAATATTTCATTGTGGCTTATGATGTCTTTTCCAAATTCATGGATCTTTATCCGGTGATGCAGGCTAATGCTAGACAGACTATACGAGTACTGGAACAACAACATTTTCGAGACGGAATTCCAAAGCAAATATCGGACCACGGAACACCCTTTCTGTTGGGAGAATAGAAAAGATGGACGGAATATCACAAAATAAAGCATGTCCTCACTGCAGTCCAATCCCTGCAAATGTATTACGAGAGAGTTGGTATGCTTATTTCGCATGTACCTACAGAATGATCATCGAAGATGGGTGAGGGAAGCAACAAGGATTTCTAGCATGATAAATTGGTCAAAGAATGAGTCAACAGGGTTTGAACCCATCAGACTACACCATGGTGAACATATTCCATACCTGTTTAAAACCATTTTGCCGATCGGGATGCAATGTATTAACTGAAAAAAAGATGCTGATGAAGTGCACCGTAGCCTCAGAAGAATGGGTAATATAAGACAAAAGAGGCAAGGGAGAGTCAGGTATGTGTTTAAGTTGGGGGATGAAGTCATGGTGAGGGTAAACCCAGTAAGCCATCCTGAGAAGGGAATATATAAAAAGTTTCAACCAATATACGGTGGGCCATATAAGATCATACGAGAATATGGAAACAATCCATTTGAGATCGCTCAGAGGACTAAAAAAAAAGGGAACGTTCAATGCTCGATCACTGCAATTAATAAAAGGGAATAGATAAAGTTTAGCAAATAACGAATCATGATTATAATAAAGTAATAGGATTTTGTATTATTTTTATTAATTTTGGGAATTAGAGCTAAAATGTTCAGAATGACATTTTACTCTCAATATAAGTTATTAATGTGGCCAACTTTACTCAAGCTTCTTGATTTGATTAGTCTGTAGGTAAAAAATTAATTGCTCTTCATAGTTTGTCTAGTCATTAGGTTGGGCTAAATCAAAAGCTTCCATAGAGCCAATAGAATTTTTTAATTTTCCCTAATTTCTTTGTAAGAGAAACAAAGTACAATTTTTTAATTTTAATTTTTGCAAATTACCAGTCATAATTTTAATTTTACAGCTGCAGTTTGTAACTGTCTAAAAAAAAAACAATAATGACAAAGCTAACAATCCACTAGAGTGCTTTGTTGTGTGTAAAGTTCTTGTGGTTGGATGAAGCTTTTAATAGACACACCTATATGTTTGCAGTCAATTTTTTCCTTTCGTCTGATTGCGCCAAATCTGTTGTGTTTGGCTGAATTGCAGGATTCAGATTCAAAGCAACAGTAATATCAAAAAATATGAACACTCACAATTTAACATGTATAATTACAAATATACATACATATTATATAATCAATAAATACAATTTGACATATAACTTTGTCAATAATGAGCTGGTCGTGCAGAATGACTAGACTCACTTCCAGCTGTATATATTAGCTTACCTCAAGCCTGCTGTAGTCATAGCAGCTTCCAGTCCTATCATAGACTTCACCTCACTGAGTAGATGTATTGATAGTGTAACAGTCAGAAAATGTGTGACTCGTAAACATAATGCAGAATTCGACCACCACACAGAACAGCAGCACCATCGAGGTAGCGAAGCCACCCGTGGTACTGAGTTCGAACATAGTTTGTCGGTTCCACAATACAATCCACGAAACAATGCATCTGCTGCGACATTAGTAAATATTTCTTTAGGCACGGTGGTCAGGGATATGCAAGAGATTCATGATTTTATTTTCGAGTTAGCCAATAATCAAACTAATATTAGTTAAACATTCGTATTTATATAATCGAGGAAATATTATATAGAATGGGTATCGAATAAATGAAACGTAACTGCAGACGTATAGTTTAAAATTATTTATTAACACATTTTAATAAGATCATTTACTAATAATATTTTATGGATTAAAAGCTTCAGTAGCGGGATTTGCGACATGATTATATTTTAAAGAATACATTTATTTATTTGTTTACAAAAGGAATTCATTTATTTGAAGGCGTAATCTAGCTACCTAAAATTCTCGAGTAAGTATTTCTAATGCATGCCTGGAGGGATTTATACCTTTGCAATGCAAGAGTCTAAAGTAAGATTTAAGAGTAGCGGTGGACATATATTTATTTAATTAAAATATTTATTTTATGACTAAGGGCAAACATTTATTTGAGAGTGAATTATGAAGATAATGCAGAGGCGGAGTGATATATAGAATAATAAAATTAAGTAAAGGAACACGTGGTACGCTTTAGAAAGGCGATATGGAATGGCAGTATATCGAAACTGCAATGCCGTGAATGAGTTTATAAGAATGTCGGGCTGGTCTCTGCCATCGGCCCGACGAAGTAAGGTGTCACATAAGCATAACCAGGGACAAGCGGTCCGTGTCGCAGTTTGCTGGCTGGCTGCATGACGTCGTCAAGTCCTACAGGAGCACCCATTATGTCCGCTTGTGTAGGACGACTGGGGTTAATTTCAACCCTGAAGAATCCGGAAATTTCATGGCGGAATGGGTCATCGCGTCTCTAAAACGTAACACATGTATAATGTATAAACGATTATGATAAGATTTTAAATAGATTTCTAACTTGGCCCTACATTATCAGCATTTACTAAAGAACGTTGGCGACTCTCAAAGAAATGTAATTTTCTAGAATTATTCATTAAGATTTAATAAATACAAAACATATATAAACTGGGAATTATTACAACTAATATGCCAGCCATTTGCGAAGTAGTAGACCCTGCATTACAATAAATGATGCATTGAATGCGTGTTGATTTATATGAAAGTTAAGTTATTTATGAAAGTAAATATTAATGAAAATTTGACACGCATTCACTGTTTCAAGTGATCATAGATTTAAACTTTGAAAATTGAGACAATTATGAGCATGCAATAATTAAATAATAAATATAGATAAAATGTAGATTTGAGAAATACGCACCCAAGAAAGATAGAGTGAGGTAAGCTAGATTATTAGAGAAATTTACACATTAAATTAATTATTCAATTTTAGTTATACAAATGATAGTTTTTACATTTTATAATTTAGATAAGTAATATGAAGAAGAGCTATAGCATGTTATTAGAGTACTCTAGAGTTTGAACACAGACAGGTACCTGTTTTATAAGAAGTTTTCCGAGTCCATTGGTTTAGTAGCAAATAGTTCATGAGTGGCAATTCTTTCTTGTATTTAGATGTTTCATTTACTTTAACAGCAGCAGCAGCTTTCTCATTTATTTCAGGCAGCAGATCTTCATGGTGAATTTATGACGGGCAATGGAAAGTTCGGCATCCGATAGGCCATCTCCCGATGGAGAATAATCTAGGTGCTTTTACTCGGTCATACCTTGGCAGGAACAATTTATTTTTATATTTTGGAGACTCTCAGTGATCGAGAGCAAAGCTAAAGTTTAAGTGAATGTCTCCAGCAAGTCTAAGATGGCCTCTTTTCTTATCTTGATCTTTCACATTTTTGTTAAGGTATTTTTAGGTTCTACTTAATCTGCCCTGAGGATAATCAATGCATTTTGTTGGTTTTAATTATAAAGAAAGCTGCCGTTCTATTGTTTACATTTTACATTTACTAATTACATTTTGGGGAATTTTTCTTTAATTAATCTATTATCTATCACTGACTGATGCTTTTAAATTTCAAAGACAAAAAGGGAACATAAGATTATTTTAACTTTTAATTAAATATTACATCAGATTTTTTTAGAATTATTATTAAACGAAATTTAAACAAAGCAATAAATACGAACTTTATAATCCAAAATAAATGATTAAAATTATACAAAATTATATAACTAAAAGAAATCTAAATTATATTATTTTATCCCTATTTATTGCCTTTAATTTGAGATCGAAATGTGTGCATGTTTATGCTGAATTCTACATATATTTATACATTTTTAATATTGCTACACACACAATTCGATACCAAAAAGTTTAAATTTGGGCGGGATAGACCGGTCAGTGAGAGACGACAGAAAAAGGTGAAACTTAAGATTCGAATACGAATCTTACTGTTTCATTTCCCCATACTTCCCGTGAACAATTAAGGAAGAACAAAGGAGGCAAGAAAGAAAAAAAAATTTTTTTTTACATTACGTAATTTAAATACGAAAAAAAAAAATTATTATATTTTTTTACAGATATATTGAAATATAGAAAGCAGAGATTACATGAAGCAACGAACAATTTATATACCCGGATCTAGAATTTATAGTTTAATTAAAATGGCCTAATTTGGCCATGTCTGGTTAAAATCATAGTAATAATTAGTTAAACTGATATATATATATAAAAATTCTTAGAGTAAGATTAGTTAATATAATATATAAAAAAATTCCTAAGAGTAATAGTAATTAAAACAATAATATATATATAATAAAATTTCTATCTAAAACCCTATTTGACTAAAGTACAATCCATTCAACCAAGTTCATTATATCAAGTTCGTTTTAATATTCTCACATACGTTTAATAACCGTCCTAATAGTCTAATATTTTTACAACCCTGGATCAGGTGGATAATACCGATCTCTTGTCATCGATGACTGCGGCTTTGGGTTTTCTAATCTTCGCCCTCTATCAGGTGGTTCTTTGGCCCAATGGTTCAAATCCAAGGTAGTGAGAAATTCAATCATTTCTTCTATGTCTTTTATCCGACTACCTGCCATTAATTGTTGGATGGTTAGCGGCATACTACGCTGGATGGTCCCTATGATGTGTGAATCCGAAAAGGTGAACGTTGTAAGGGATTTAAACTGGTTCGCTTGGCGGAGGAAAAACTGTGTGCGCGTCTCTTGGGGTATCGTCCCATATTTTTCCTGGCAGAGCGTATTGTAGATACCGCTTTGACGCTCGTTGCTCCAGTAATGCTTTATTAATGCATCTTTGTATTTTTCTATGGTTTTAGGCTTCCATCTCACCATATTCCACCAGTCCTTGGCAGATCCCTGTAGATGGTAACTGGCTATCGCTATCTGCTCATCTGGCCCTGTCTTATGAACTTGGAAGAACTTTTGTAAGCTCTCTAAGTGGGCTTGAGGATTTTCTCCTATCTCCCCTCTAAAGATTTTGATGTGGATCATCTTTGCTAAATAGCTTTGGTGTCCAGTGTCCATCTTCATCTCTTCTTTAATGCTGACTTCCTTCTCCGGTTCTTGTGGGCCTTCATCGGCTGGAATGAGGTCTCTTTGCTCATCACACTTTTTCATATTTACTACACTACCTGCTTGCCCTTCTACTATCATCGGTTCATCTGATCTCTCTGACTTCCTTTCCTTTTCCATATCTTTAATCTCTTCTTCCTTTTTACTAACTGGGGATATTCCAAAATGTTCCTTTATGGCTTCTAACTCTCTCCACATAGTGTCTTTAAATTCCTGATATTCTCTAACTCTTATCTTTTCTTCTTCCTGTCTCTGTTTTGATTCTTCCTCTCTTCTTTTTCTCATTTCCTCCTCATACATTTTCTTCATTTCTTGCATATTCTGTCTGAGTATTTCCTCAATGAACTTGAAATTAAAGTCCATTGATCCTCTGTATTGTTGCGGAGCTTCCCTTCGCTCGGGTGTCGACTCCAAAGCTTCAGATAAATCTACTTGCTCTATATCAATATTTTCTGATTCCATTTTCTTAATATGATTTATTTATTTTATACTACTAGCATTTGACTACTCCCCACCGGTATATTGGCCCTATAACACTCTTTCGCTGCCCTCACCTACTCTACATTGCCCTATCTCTATATTGCTGCGTTTAACATATTTAACATATATATTATAGCGAACTACTGGTAACACGTATAATAAGCCACTGCTGTCTATGATATATATATTTGTACTTTAACAAAATATTTACTGTTAACATATATAACAAGCTTCTGCTGTCTATGCTATATATATAACGGTGCTTTAATAAAAAAAATTCAATGCTACTTGCTTTCTCATTTAGCGACTGATTACTTTTTTTTTTGACATATATATATATAAAATATTTCATTAGATCCGAGTATTTTCGTTCCTTCTTAAATTACACACACATCCCTGCTTTCCTTAAATTTGTTATTACGCCTGCTGTCCTTTCATTCACTCGACCCACATTATTTCACTCGATTTATTTTTTTTTCATTATTTTTATCAAAACAAAATCGTATATATATATAGAATAATTAGCTAACTCGAGTAACGAATGCTAAAAGAAATTTATATGCGTTATATTTTGCTCAGGGTATATATGGGTTTTTTGTATCGAAAGCTCCACGTCGGAAAGCGCCAAATGCTAAAAAAAAAATTCTACTATGTAACAGTCAGAAAACGTGTGACTCGTAAACATAATGCAGAATTCGACCACCACACAGAACAGCAGCACCATCGAGGTAGCGAAGCCACCCGTGGTACTGAGTTCGAACATAGTTTGTCGGTTCCACAATACAATCCATGAAACAATGCATCTGCTGCGACATTAGTAAATATTTCTTTAGGCACGGTGGTCAGGGATATGCAAGAGATTCATGATTTTATTTTCGAGTTAGCCAATAATCAAACTAATATTAGTTAAACATTCATATTTATATAATCGAGGAAATATTATATAGAATGGGTATCGAATAAATGAAACGTAACTGCAGACGTATAGTTTAAAATTATTTATTAACACATTTTAATAAGATCATTTACTAACAATATTTTATGGATTAAAAGCTTCAGTAGCGGGATTTGTGACATGATTATATTTTAAAGAATACATTTATTTATTTGTTTACAAAAGGAATTCATTTATTTGAAGGCGTAATCTAGCTACCTAAAATTCTCGAGTAAGTATTTCTAATGCATGCCTGGAGGGATTTATACCTTTGCAATGCAAGAGTCTAAAGTAAGATTTAAGAGTAGCGGCGGACATATATTTATTTAATTAAAATATTTATTTTATGACTAAGGGCAAACATTTATTTGAGAGTGAATTATGAAGATAATGCAGAGGCGGAGTGATATATAGAATAATAAAATTAAGTAAAGGAACACATGGTACGCTTTAGAAAGGCGATATGGAATGGCAGTATATCGAAACTGCAATGCCGTGAATGAGTTTATAAGAATGTCGGGCTGGTCTCTGCCATCGGCCCGACGAAGTAAGGTGTCACATAAGCATAACCAGGGACAAGCGGTCCATGTCGCAGTTTGCCAGCTGGCTGCATGATGTCGTCAAGTCCTACGGGAGCACCCATTATGTCCGCTTGTGTAGGACGACTGGGGTTAATTTCAACCCTGAAGAATCCGGAAATTTCATGGCGGAATGGGTCATCGCATCTCTAAAACGTAACACATGTATAATGTATAAACGATTATGATAAGATTTAAATAGATTTCTAACTCGGCCCTACATTATCAACATTTACTAAAGAACGTTGGCGACTCTCAAAGAAATGTAATTTTCTAGAATTATTCATTAAGATTTAATAAATACAAAACATATATAAACTGGGAATTATTACAACTAATATGCCAGCCATTTGCGAAGTAGTAGACCCTGCATTACAATAAATGATGCATTGAATGCGTGTTGATTTATATGAAAGTTAAGTTATTTATGAAAGTAAATATTAATGAAAATTTGACACGCATTCACTGTTTCAAGCGATCATAGATTTAAACTTTGAAAATTGAGACAATTATGAGCATGCAATAATTAAATAATAAATATAGATAAAATGTAGATTTGAGAAATACGCACCCAAGAAAGATAGAGTGAGGTAAGCTAGATTATTAGAGAAATTTACACATTAAATTAATTATTCAATTTTAGTTATACAAATGATAGTTTTTACATTTTATAATTTAGATAAGTAATATGAAGAAGAGCTATAGCATGTTATTAGAGTACTCTAGAGTTTGAACACAGACAGGTACCTGTTTTATAAGAAGTTTTCCGAGTCCATTGGTTTAGTAGCAAATAGTTCATGAGTGGCAATTCTTTCTTGTATTTAGATGTTTCATTTACTTTAACAGCAGCAGCAGCTTTCTCATTTATTTCAGGCAGCAGATCTTCATGGTGAATTTATGACGGGCAATGGAAAGTTCGGCATCCGATAGGCCATCTCCCGATGGAGAATAATCTAGGTGCTTTTACTCGGTCATACCTTGGCAGGAACAAATTATTTTTATATTTTGGAGACTCTCAGTGATCGAGAGCAAAGCTAAAGTTTAAGTGAATGTCTCCAGCCAGTCTAAGATGGCCTCTTTTCTTATCTTGATCTTTCACATTTTTGTTAAGGTATTTTTAGGTTCTACTTAATCTGCCCTGAGGATAATCAATGCATTTTGTTGGTTTTAATTATAAAGAAAGCTGCCGTTCTATTGTTTACATTTTACATTTACTAATTACATTTTGGGGAATTTTTCTTTAATTAATCTATTATCTATCACTGACCGATGCTTTTAAATTTCAAAGACAAAAAGGGAACATAAGATTATTTTAACTTTTAATTAAATATTACATCAGATTTTTTTAGAATTATTATTAAACGAAATTTAAACAAAGCAATAAATACGAACTTTATAATCCAAAATAAATGATTAAAATTATACAAAATTATATAACTAAAAGAAATCTAAATTATATTATTTTATCCCTATTTATTGCCTTTAATTTGAGATCGAAATGTGTGCGTGTTTATGCTGAATTCTACATATATTTATACATTTTTAATATTGCTACACACACAATTCGATACCAAAAAGTTTAAATTTGGGCGGGATAGACTGGTCAGTGAGAGACAACAGAAAAAGGTGAAACTTAAGATTCGCATACGAATCTTACTGTTTCAATAGTAAATATAGTAGAAACACCATCACTGTTGGAAGTCATTTCAATGGAGAGCACATTAAATCGTTCAGGTAGACAAATGTTTTCTTTGTTAAGAGCGCATACTATCATTTAGGTTAGACAGATATTCTCTGGCTTTCATCCAAAAAGACTATTGTTCAGATTCCCTCCCTTACTGGAAGCAATCGGATTCAGAGAGCCTAACCAATGGTAGGATTTTATACACGTTTACACCCTGGCCATACTTATGTTTCATCCTTTGGCCATGTTTATACATTGGATATCCACAAGTTTATACATTGATTAGCAGCAATGCATGCTCAATCCACTCAGATAAGGAAAGTATCTGGACTACTTCAGTGTGGTTAGATATGACAGTTTGCTGATGCAGTAAAAGCAAAGTGTTCTGATTTGTGGCAAAGTGGGAAGTGCAAGCTTCACCACAGCAACACACTAACATACTTAAGTAAGAAATGATTTGTAATTAAAAACAGTATGACTCAGTTTATCCATCAGCTGTAATCACCCAATCTCACTCCATGCAGCGTTCTATTGTCCGAAATGAAAAAATACATCAAAGTAAAATGTTTTGTGGACTGGGAAGAGATGACGGAAAAACAATGGTGGCATTAAAGACATCACTTTACAAGAGTTTCAGGACTGCTTCAAAAAGTGAAAAACACATTTAAACTGGTGAAGTGCATAAAATTGACAATACTTTGATGGAGATTCAATTACAATTTTTTATTTCAAAATTCTGATTTTTTTGTTGCATATATTCAGTTTTTTCACCAGCAAGTTGCAAAATTGTGAGTTGTGACAACTTACCCATTACCAGTCATATAACATGTGAAATACATCACAATTTGCCTTCTAAAGTGGAGCAAATCATAATTGGCTCAGACCAATAGACAGTTGAGAAAATAGCTGAATTACTTACATGTTAGGCATGAATGTTTCGCACAATGATGGTTCTTGACAGAAGGATGGAAGTTTTGGTCTTCAAAAAACTGTTACAGCTCAGAATAGATGCCATATATAAACACCATCAAATATTAAAAAGAAAAAAGAAGATAAAGAGAACCCAGAAATAAACTATTGTAAAGCGAATAGAAAACGGATCGTATATCAGTCAGAAAAATGGACATGAATGTCAGGCTTGTCACTCATCTGTACCTAGGTGTAATTATTACACAGCATCTAAAAATGTGGTTGAAAGTCAAAGGCACAAAGTGTTAGACCAACAAGAACCTCAATAAGTCATTCCTCATGTCAGGATTCTTGTACTAATCAGAGAAATAAACAGAAACTTATTTTCAACTGTATAGCTAAAGTGGTACGTACATGGAAAAATAAAGTCTCTCAATTTGCAAATCAAATTTGATGAAAAGTAAAATTTATTTTAGAAGAATTAGAGACAGAAGTGCTCTTGGACTCTGACAGCTAAATCTCCATAATTCAGATAATCCTCAAATCAGTACATTTCCGTTAAATGCCTTCTAAATAACATGGCAACAGAAAAAAGCTAAACTTATCTCCAAGAAGATGTGGGCACATTTTATCAGAAATAAAATAAAGAATTATGTTTTGTTAATTCTATAAAGACTTCTCCATGATATCATATTAGGATCCAATTTTCTACATAAGACTAGCCAGGTATTAGATTATGACAATGGCATGCAGGTTAACAATTACTAATAAATAATTATGGATAAAATAAAAGTCCAAATTTGCACAAGGTCCTTGCCTCAATAGATTACTTAGAATATTCACTCAATTTCATGAAGTATTTTCAGAAATATCTGGAGTACAATTATCTGCTTCTCCCATAGTGGGAAAGTTTATTGTTGGTAAGGCTAAGGAACAAAGATGATGTGTATTGAAACTTCAAGATTTTGCTAAAGAAAGTAAAAAAAAAGACTGTGGTATGATAATAGTGAGTATTTCAAAGAGATCATTTGTTGTGGATAGTTAAGTCATATTTTCAATATTACTTGAACAATCTAATATTTCGAAGAATTATCTTACCCACCCTTATGATAACATAACTTCAGTCAGAAAACACTGAGTTGATTGAATCTTTATGATCAGATGAAAGCTATGGCTTATTTAAGTGTTGTGTTTATGTGTGTGATTATGATAAACACAGATTCATAATACATTTAAATATATATTAATTAAAATAAATATACAAGTGTATTAACAATATATACAACTGACATACCTTTGAACTGATACCATTGGCTTGGTATAGCATTTAGTTGCCATGCAATTAGTAATTTTAAAGAAGTTCAGATACCCTTATAGATTTATCTATCATTTCCAGCTATATCATGACAGTTTATCTCATGTCTGATCTAAGTTTTAGTAACTTCCAGTTCTAATGTGAACTTGTATCACAGTTTTAACAATATAGTGGACGTGTGTACTGCTGCCCTTCAGGTCTGATAGTAAATTGTTGTTGTCCCTTTTTACCTACAACTGGATTGACTATTTGTAGCCAGATATCCTTCCATAATGAAAACAATCAGATCACCCATTGGCTTGTTTCTCTTATTAGATATGTTATCTATGATCTATGACGATAATTCTCAATCTGAAGGAGATAAAATGGAATCTGGATTAAACCAATAGATGAAGGTAAATTGAGGTATAATTTTTCCTCTTTCTTGTTAAAATTAGCCCTGGAGATTCAGATGCTTTTGTCACTTTCTGTCTTCATCAGATTCGGTGATTTCATTAGCAGGTCTAGTGTCATCATTTGTAGATCTGATAACTTTGAAAATTGTAAACTTATCACTCTTAGGTAGTGATTCTTCGCTGTTGGTTGATGATTCTTCACTGTTGGCTGAGTGACTTTTCAGTTTTGGATGATGACTCTTTATTGTTGGCTAATGATTCTTCATTGTTGAGTGATGATGTATAGCACAACCTTAGATGGTTTCTGTACTTGTTGTGTTACTGTTAATCAACTGTTCGAACAATTCCTGTTTGCAATCCTTTTATATATGATCATAACTGCTGGAACCCATATGATCGTTCTTTGGAATATATGGCATCAGACTTAGCACCTATCTGCACTTTAGCATGATTGTGAATTATTTGCAGGCTTCAAATTCAGTTTATCATCAATCACTTCTGGATAGATCCTTTTTGTTTTTTTTTATTTTATTTGTGAAAATAGCTGGATTACGTTAGTAACTGTAAAGCCGAGTTGATTGGACCAGTCACAGCCAAATAAGTTGCTATGCTTATCAGTAGACATGACAAAAGGCAGATATATAGTTTTATTAGACATAGTAACTTTAACTATTGCTTGACCTAAGAATGATATTTGATTGCTTTGAATACCAATAATCACTCTCCTGCTAAGATGCAGATGATAGCCCATATATTTTTTGACAATGGACACTCCAGACCTGGCAGTAGTCCAGTTCCATTGTTATTGGCATTTTTATTATAATTCTGTTTGCGGAAGCTGAATCAATGCCTCTCACATTATTAATACAGGCATTTGTAATATTTGATTTTTACATCTTCCCACACTTTGGAACATACTCTTCCATTCTGTTTTGGGTACTGTTTTTTCTTTTTAAAACAAGTAGCTTCTTTGTGACTGACAAGCTTGCAATATCTACACAATGTATACTTGTGTGAACATTTGAGAGTGCATTGTTATATCCGCACTTACGACTGTGCCAAGGTTATAACTGCAAGTCATACTGTGCGGTCAGCAAATAACGTTATACAATTTCCACGCTGTTCTTTCCTAATGAAGCTCTCCAACGAATTGGTCTGCTACGAAGCTCTCCAAACGAATTGGTCTGGAACGAAGCTCTCCAATTAATTGGTCTGCAACGAAGCTCAGCCACGGATGCTCTCCCACGAATGGTCTGCACCAACTGCTCTCCAATGAATGGTCTGCAAGCGGATGCTCTCCAAACGCATGGTCTGCAACTTGCTATTGCGTGACTGCTCTCTATATTACACTGCTCGATTTTACCCAGTCTTCTTATCGCTCTCTGACAACTGCAACAATCAATCAATGCACTGACCAATAAGGTAACGTCTCTTATCTAGAAACATTTGTAATTAGCAAATATTTCTAAGAATTGTCGATCGCCATTACATCAATGCACTAATTAAATTCCTCAGCTATCAGAGCGCGATCTAAAAACAGCCTTACGAATAAATTCTAGTTTTTCTGGAGTGCACAAAAATGTCTGCCATTTTTACAAACACTACACACCTCCCTCCACTCCAGAAAAACCCTTGTTGCTAACGTTACTAATTGGGATTGACATTTTCACCCGGTTTCTCCATCTATGGCTAAACTTGTAGTTCAACGTATTCGCTACTCCTAGGTTCCAAATGCGACTGCGCCATTGTTATATCCGCACTTACAACTGTGCCAAGGTTATAACTGCAAGTCATACTGTGCGGTCAGCAAATAACGTTATACAATTCCCACGCTGTTCTTTCCCAACGAAGCTCTCCAACGAATTGGTCTGCTACGAAGCTCTCCAAATGAATTGGTCTGCAACGAAGCTCCCCAATGAATTGGTCTGCAACGAAGCTCGGCCACGGATGCTCTCCCACGAATGGTTTGCACCGACTGCTCTCCAATGAATGGTCTGCAAGCGGATGCTCTCCAAACGCATGGTCTGCAACTTGCTATTGCGTGACTGCTCTCTATATTACACTGCTCGATGTTACCCAGTCTTCTTATCGCTCTCTGACAACTGCAATGATCAATCAATGCACTGACCAATAAGGTAACGTCTCTTATCTAGAAACATTTGTAATTAGCAAATATTTCTAGGAATTGTCGATCGCCATTACGTCAATGCACTAATTAAATTCCTCAGTTAATAAGAGCGCGATCTAAAAACAGCCTTACGAATAAATTCTAGTTTTTCTGGAGTGCACAAAAATGTCTGCCATTTTTACGAACACTACATGCATGTTTTGCTTAGTTATATCTATAACAAAATTTAACAATATTATTATCAGTAATAGATCCTGTAAGCTCATTCTTCTCAGGAAAATCTTTAATAATCTTGCTGTAGAATCAGCGAGAGATGTTTGAAAAACAGCTGAATCAAACATGACATCAAGCCCATCAATAACTTGATTCTAAGGTTGTGGTGTTTCCACAAATGAAATGTTCTCTCAAGGCTTCATTAAGGAAATCCTCAAATCTACAGCTTAATGCAAACTTCCTGAGTTTAATGACAAAATCTCTTGCTTCTCCCCCTCTTTTTGTGTGCAAGATTGAAGTGATATATTTGCATTATCATTAGGAATTTAGGAGAAAAAAAGGCTGTGATATATTTGCATTATCATTAGGAATTTAGGAGAAAAAAAGGCTCATTAAAGACAGCGCTTTATCAAAATCAAGCTCAGCCAGTACCACAGGAACCGCCTATGCAAGTAATATCTCATAGGTACGAGATCCAAATAGACACAAATATGGCTAATTTTAAGCAGGTTTTTAAATTTGATTAGCTTGCATATATTAAAGCACCTAATATATGTAGATAGGCCAGATAGAACTTTTCTAATGAATTAAATTTTAGCCATATTATTTATTTTCTTTAGAGAAAAAAAACTTTTTTTTGACTTTTTTATATAGTTAACGAGTACCCATTTGTGTTGATTTTTTTTTAGTTTCTCTTGAGATGCTAATTAATGATGTTAACTGCCAATTTTTTTAATAACAGATTTAAATAACACATGCAGGAAGATCCTATCTTTATTGTTAATGAGTAGCCACTCATATTTGATTCTTTATTTTTTTTGTTGATGCACTTATGTTAACAGTTAATATCCATCATGACTATGCCAATTGTTTTGTTCATGCATGATTATGATAAACACAGACTCAGAAAAATAAGTTACTATTTATTAATTAAAACAAATATACAAATGCATATTTTATAATATATATAATTGGCATACCACTCCATAATACTGTTAGCTTGGTAAAGCATTTAGTTGCCGTGCAACTAGTAAGGTAAAGAACTTTTGGTACCTTCTAGATTTATTTATCACTTCCAACTGTACCATAACAGCTTGCCTTGTGAGAAGGTAAGGTTGAAACTTTGTGACAGCTTGCCTCGTGAATAGATATGATGACACTTCTAGCTGTACCGTGACAGCTTATCTCATGTCTGAACTAGGTTCTAGAAGCTTTTAGTTCTAACATGAATTTGTCTCACTATATTAACAATATTGTGAACAATGTGCATACTGCTATTGAGGTCTGACAATAAATTGTTGTCCCCTCTTACCTCCAACTAGGCAGATTATTTATAACCAGATCCCCTTTCCATAATGGAAACAATCAGATTCACTGCACTTTATCACCCATTGGCCTGTTTCTTCTATTGGATATATGTTACCTATTCATTTTCTGTTGGTTTGTGATGATGAATGCTTTATCTGATCGAGATAAGATGTAATCTGAACTAGTTCATTAATTGAAAGTTGAGATATAACACCAAGTATCTCACCAGTATCTCATGCCTCACTTAGACCCAATATTTACCTACTGTGCTTATTCAGCGTAAAGACAGAGGTCAGGAGATGAAGATATAAGTCAACTGTTTTTCATTTTTATTTGATGATGATTTCTGAAATTTGTATCAAAAGTAGTTATTAAGTTTACATAAAGGAAACAAAGGGAGAAAAAAAAAGTTAAAATGAATAGTTCTATCATTTTTTTTCTTTCAATAGAGGGGCAAATATGATATGACTGTGATCATAATAATGATGATGATGTCTAGATTTAGATAAAGTTGTAAAACGACTAAAGAAAGAACTCTCATTCCAAAATATTTTAGATTGGGCTATATAAGTAAATTTAGGGTTAAAAGATGGCCACTTTTATCTTTACAAGTCTCTATCTTGTGCTTTGGTTTGAGAGTATCCTTTGTACTCAACCAATGATTGTTACAGTATTAAAAACAACATTACAGAACATATGTATAGAGTGTAATTACCTTCCTATTAAAATTACGAAGAATACAGCATTAGTAAATTAAATAGAGTTATATAAAGGCTTTGTAAATTACAGTAAACTTGAGTAAAATGAAAACTGTACATGCAAACTATATGCATTGATATGCAGATGCTTTCTTGGTCAACTATATTGTAATATAAATCAGGTACAAAGTATGTTTGGTTAAATAAAGAAAAAGGTATATATTTAAGATTGCTGTTAATTTTTTTGATATGTATAGCAGCTAACAGATAATAAAATGACTTGGAATGTATTATCAGAGGGAAGGAAGGAAATATGACATAATTTAAAAATCATTGCAAATTACTCCAGGTTAATGTCTTATTTCAATTTAGTTGCAAATTACTCCAGGTTAATGTCTTATTTCAATTTATAAGTATATTTGGTAATGTATAAAAAAAATGAAACCCATGTTGTTATTATCTGTTTTTGGATTCATTTCTACAAGAAAACAGAATTCAAATTCTAGTTGAATAGCTAGAGTTACAAAGATCAATCTTGCATCATTTTAAAGAGAATGAAAAGGTCCATCTAATAATGCATTAGTCATTAATGAGACATCAAACACTGAGAAGATATAGTATTTAAAAATTAAGTCAATTTGAATGTTTTATATTTTATAGGTTTTTTTTTTGTTAGTACAAACAAATATGTGATTAAAAAAGAAGAAATGAGGAGAAAAAAATTAACGATTAAAAATCTTAGTAGTAAGAAATTTTGTTTAATTAAAAGCTTTAGTTAAGACCTTAGCTAAGATAATCAGACATTGATTATAAAAGATTATCATGTTTTTCATATGTAAGAATTTTGATTTTAGTTCGGAATGTAGACTTTAATTAAATAAGCTTATCATGATTTTAAATTAATAGTTTTGATTGTGATCTGAAATGTTAATAAAATTCTGAGTACTACAGAGGCTATAATATAAGAGGGGCATTAATAATTTCAGAAAGAGAATGTGTAATAATGTGTCAATGAGGTAGGAAGGCTATAGTTAGGAAAAAATAGATATTTAGCATAAGCAAAATTCAGCGTTCACTCTTAGAAGGATCTGTAAGCAGTTTAATAGTCAAACATAGTATGGCTATATAAAGTTATGCTTTTTGGGCCACAATTAATTTGACCATGATTAATATCAATTCATTCATGGTGCTATTCATTCCTTCTAGCATGTTTTAAAAGGTTCTGAGTGGCTGTCTAATTATTGTCTCAATGTGACTATGAAACTCATGCTGAAAACCTTGTTGGTTTTATAATTTGTACAATGCCTTGATTGTATAGTTTATTGTTTGCCAATATATTGCCTGGAAATTAACACTCTCTAATTTAAAAGAAAATTGTTACCAGTATATCAAAAAAAAAAAAAAAAATTGCCTGGTGGAAAAGAAACAGATATCCTGGAAGTGACATCAAGTTATAGAACCTGACGTGTACCATTCTGAATTCAAAAACATTAGGGTATTCTAATGGACTTTATGGGCTTAAAAAAGAAACTGTAAGCCTATGAATTATTACATAATCCATGGCAAGATATCTATATAAATGATTAACATTAATAGTATTTTTTATTCTATTTATTACATTATTTTATATAAATTATCTTAGTTGTGACAAAGGACAATGTGTTATGTACTAAATTGTTAGTTAATATATATATTTTTATATTTTATTTATCTGTCTGTGATATTCTTGTATATAATAGCTAGTCAATATATTTCTACTTTTATGATTTGTAAATTATTATTGGTGATTAGTTGTGTGCTATTCTAGTTAATTATTTTATTCCACAACTTAATTTCTGCCTCATGGACCTAGTCCATTCTCTAAACTATGTTACTGTTGGAATGTTAATGAAATATCATTAGGAGTTTGGAGCTGTAATTCACCTTGAGTGTTCATTGATGGCTGCCCTATGATGGAAAATGACATCCTGAGACCCTAGTCATTGCTATGAATCTCTAAGTTGAGCTATCACTGCAGAGTAATTTCTAGATTGACTTCAAGAGAAGTGGTTGTCTAAAGAATAAATGATGACCAGGAAATATTGCTTGTGTCTAAAACGGATGTACAGGAGAGGTAGAAAGGATAGATATTGGTGTGATCACTATCAATCCTAAATGTGGCTATATGGCAAGCTGTGTAATATCCCTGAATGTAAATGGAACATTAACAATGAGTTATTAGTGGGTATCAATTAATCATGATTTCAATGCGTTTTTATGGATTTTCATGAGTGAGAAAACTTTGTTTGCATAGAAGTTGAAGTAAATACCATAAGCACTTTCACTGTTTCTAAGCCAATAAACATCACATGATCACCATTTCTTATGCTTGCTTATAACTGTTATTAAAACAGGCAAAACTCACTGTATGTATTGCCACAAGCCAGAAACTAGTCTGGGGATACAGGCACTAGATGGGGATTTTATGCACAAGCCTTATGGCATCCATTGATTACTCTAGCTTGCTGTGTGTGGAAAGACGTATAGTGAGTTTTGCTTATTTTCATTGTTGCTTCAAATTAATATATTTTTATGTGTTTACATTTTTATAAAAAAATTACTGGAGCAGAAATACTATTCGAAGGAAGAAGATTGCAAACAATTGATAAAATAGTTTCAATGTCTCAAAAACATTCAAATCTTTGTTTCATGATATTAAATAATGTATTTATGTTTCTAACAAATTATTTAATACTTTGATCAGAAATATTTGCTATAGTCTTTAAAGTTGGAAAATGATTGGAATTTTAAATATTTAAATTTTGAGATATTTCCTTTGAAATGCATTTAAAGTTTTGTATCAAACTGTGAGCATATGCTAGAGTCATTAAAATGATATAAAACAGAAAAGCCACAAAGCCAGTGTGGATCAGCTAAGTCAACATTTTCTTCTAAAATTAAAAAATATGATTATTACATCTTATCAAAATTTAACCAGTGAACTTGGCTATAATCCAAAACATCTCTATGTTCAGCATTCAGTTTTTCTAAAAAGAAAATGAAAGTTTTAAACGGTGCAGAAGTTTTATAATTACTTTCATTAGTTAAGTAGTTTTCAATACTTTCTGCGTAAAGCATGCTGATGAGTACATTTTTTAAAAGTATGATTCAAAAATTTAACTGTATCAGAATTTTCTATTTTGTCTATCATTCTGATTGCTCTATTAGTATCTAATAGTTCAAAATATAAAGGCAATAGCAAAAACAAACAACTACATGATATCAGATCTGTCATCTGAAGAAATTTCATAAAACATTGATATTTGTATTTGTTCTGATATTTGCTCATTTAAATGTCTATTTGTTGCTTCTATTTATCACACAACATTTTGTTAAAAAAATTGGTTTCAAACCAGTTTCTGCTATATATAGATATTTAGTGCCATATATATTATATAATAGAGCTTACAAATAGCTCTTAACAAGCTCTTCAGAATATCCCCAACCTCAGACCGCTTTCTGTTATTGGCTTCTCAGTGAGGTGTCAGCATATTCAAGCATTAGATTTTCTACTTAATAGTTATCCATTAAATAAAGTGCTGGGCTTGGTAAAAAATAAAATTACAAAGAAATCAAGTCATATATCACATGACCTAATTTAACAATCTTGTATGACAAATATTATATAATGAGCTTACAAATAGCTCTTAACAACAAGCTTGTCAGAATATCCCCAACCTCAGACTGTTTTCTGCTATTGGCTTCAGATTTAAAATACTAGGCCAAGTCCAGCACTTTATCTAATGGATAACTATTAAGTAAAAAATCTAATGCTTGAATATGCTGACACCTCACTGAGGAAGCCAGTAGCAGAAACTGGACTGTTACATGGCTGCATTTTTTTTAGCAGTGATTGACTCATACTCAAAATGGACTGAGTATAAAACTGTAAAAATACGAGCACTGAAGAAACAATCAGAAAAGGAAATTTTTGTTTTTCATGATTTTCCCGAAAGAGTAGTATCCGACAATAGAACAAATTTTATGTCCACTAAATTAGCCATGCTCCTATATCACACAGAGTTCAATGGTATCACAAAAAAGGCAATACAAATGCTAAAACAAATGCTACAAAAGGAAAGATACTGCAAATATACAAGAAACCCTGTATTCTGTTTTATCGTATCAGCACAGTACATTGACAAGTAGTATGGGTAAATCTCCAACTGAGATGATATTTGGATGGAAAATCTGCATAAAGTTATCGCTAATTCACCCTGATTAAAACTTTTTGAGTAATGAAAACAACAGCATAGAATTGCGGTACGCAGAGGGAGAAAACCGGTTGAGAGATGGTCTCAGAAATTATTGGGTGAAATGCATAATTAAAGAACATATGTCAAAACAAATGAGACACAAATAGGGCAAATCATGCAAAAACATGTAAGTCATGTTAGACATCAGAAAGAAGAAACTGATCGAACTGGAAGTAATACAGTGTCAGACATTCCAAACTATCTAGAGGAATCGGATTTGCTGGAAGTAGATGAAGGGCACAAAGTAGATAAGGATATTATCGATGTGTCATATTGTAACGGTAAGAAAAGTAGAGCTGCTTTAATCTAACCTAGAGATGCAGATAGAGGGGCTTCGGACTTCACCTACTCCTCTAGATTGCTACTAAGCGACTTACTCCCCAAACCTCACTAGAATTTAATCTTAATGTATGCCCGGTGGTCAGGGAGAGAAGAGACCACGAAAAGGAATTTTTACATATATAATGATCAGATGTACATACGTATGTCAAAAAAAAAACAATACTAAGTGGTTTTATTTATAGTGAATGAAAGATAACAGAAATTTTTATTATTGACATTAAAATAATTCACACAATGCTTTATTAATAGTGTCGCAGGCTATTTTCACTGCACCCGGATAGACATATATGAAAGATCCATTGATCGTAATGATAAGAACAGACAAAATTTTACGTTATAATTTCTTCTTTAAAATATTCCAGCCAATGGAAGTGTTACGTAAAAGAAATCAAGAGAGACATGATTCATTAACTCTGTGGTTGGAGAACATAGAAATAAATAGGTGGTCAAACTCAACTAAACACTTTGGACAGGTTTAAATCACAGCCCTACTTATGATTTAAGAAGAATGATAAAGTGACCCCAGCAGGAATTTCCAGCCATAATTGAAACATTTCTATGAGATTTTGAGAAAGATTTCCTAATAAATATAAATATACAAGACCATGCACAAAGGCGAGAGCATATAGTGGGCTGTGAGGCTCGAGACATAACAGTTACCAAGAGGTTAACACAAGACCGGATAGCTCTCCGTCTCTAAACTAGGTTAGAGAGAAAAATGGAACCCGTTCGCTAAACGCGTGACCCGGATTCAGGATCGGAGTTTTTGTTGCTTATGTCCAGTTACGTACATTGAAAGGACTGAGATCGACATGAGATCCAGAACAATTTATTTGTTTTTCAGAAGGTCCGAATGTAGGTATGTTAACCTAAGCAAACTTGGCAAAAGAAGCACTGTAATATATGCTGAGCGGCCCAGTAGATCACCCGAGGCACGATGCCATATAAATACGGTCAACGACCTTTAAATTTAAAAAAGAAACCCTCTGCAAAATATATATATTAAGAAAGCTCAACTATCACTGAAAATCCGCAGAAAAATAGTAACTTCCCTTTTATAAAATTCAGATCACTAAAACAAGAGGGCGGATATTTTATTGATTTAGTTGAAGTTTAACCAACACACCCCAGAGTCAATGCTATTTAATAATTTTTAATACATATTGTCAAAATGTACTCTCTCTTATTACTAAAATATAAATGCGAACGTTTTATTTCACGCTCTTTAAAATATAACTTTAAATTTGTAACCCTTCATTGACTAAAATATACAGGCATTTGATAAGGATCTTTCTTTTATATATATATATAAAAAAACTAAGTTAAAGTTTGGAAAGTTTTATAATAGAATATTTAGCAATTTAAATCTTGATTTTAAAATAGAGTTTTTGCACTTTCTATGATTTGCTTCCTTTTCTTTCCAAAATATCTATATAAAATAAATAACTTAATTACTGGAGTATAATGGCGGAAAGTTAAAGAATTTTGGCAAGTTAGACTAACAAAGCCATTATATATATAATAATCCCACCCATTACGATATAAAAAAAAAGAAAAGAAAGCAATTAATGAAATACCATTTTACAAGATATGAATACGTAGATTTAAAAAAAACATATATATAAAAATAACTCTAGAGTGTATTTGTAAATTACAAAGAGATTTTTATGTGAATTTATGGTAACGTTACCGGTAACTCGATGGGGTGGGTCAAGATGAGTTCATTAGATGTTTACCGCAAGTCTTCTCGGTTCTTCAAATTTGTTTTTCCATGTTTTTGAGGGCAGATTTTTTACGGATACAGGGCAGACACTTTAGTTCTCTGGCTGGCTTACATGATTAGAACTCCGGCCTCAGGAATGGCTCAGGAGAGCGAAGGCAAAGAGGTTACCCCCGCATTTTTGCAGAGCAACACATTTCTGGATTTTTATTTATATGCCGAAAGAATAGAGTGCAGCTTGAAGTAAGTACAGCAAGCAAGAGTTTGCTATATTGTCT
This sequence comes from Epiperipatus broadwayi, assembly GCA_028023455.1. Lineage (NCBI taxonomy): Eukaryota > Metazoa > Onychophora > Udeonychophora > Euonychophora > Peripatidae > Epiperipatus > Epiperipatus broadwayi. Next base: position 1,381,307 of record JAQFVV010000086.1, on the reverse strand, counting down.
AATTTCTCAGCAAAATTTCCTCCAACAAAATTCTTAAGATTTCTCTCTGACCTTTAGCACAGGTTACCCCCAAGCATAAGACCCAGAACAAAAGAAAAGTTCTTTATTTATACCCTTTTTCCATTATGTTTTTAATCTGTATGTTTTTAATCTGCTAATTAGTAGCGAATCATGCCCATTGTTTCAAATTTTTCGTGTTATCTATTTTTTTTATCTAATTCAGAAAAATGTTTTACTAATTAAATTCCTTTTCTTAATGGATTCTATTTAATTAAGAAAATTTATCTTATCGAATTCTTCCAACATATATTTTAAAAATAGTTGCAAATATAATTTTAACTTTCTATATTTTATTTTATTAAATCTTTTTTCTTTAACACAATTCCTTCTTTAATTTAGGCAACTATTTGAGAAAACGATAAATTTAGTTTGAAAAAGAAACATACATTCACTGTGGTTGGACTTAGGGTCTTAGTTAGTCCACAGTGAATGGTGAAGCCAGCATATATATATTTATATATATAAATGCACAGCTTCATATTCCTAGAACCCATTAAAAAAAAAAACAAATAAAAAAAAAAAGACTAAAGCTACGGTTTTGCAGAGAGAAGCAGAGTGATCCGGAAAGAGCGCTCCTATTATACAGAATATTAGTGTATTTACATGAAATAATACTGATATGTGCAGTTTATAAAAACAAACTGAAAGTTTATAATAATACTGATAAATAAATTATATTAGTAAAAAAAAAACTGAAAGTTTATCAAAATGCTGATATGTGCATTATATATATATATTAAAAGAGAAGTATATAATAATATTAATTAATATATTATAACAATGCCATTATTTACAAAACATACTCACAAAAAAAACTGAAAGCCTATAATATGATTTCGTTGTCCATATGATGTGTCCTGGTCGTACCTTGGGGATCTTGTAAAAAAAAATTTACTTTTGAATGGAGCACTCTATTTAAATTATTTTTTTTTCAATGGACCTTCCTCTCTGGGCCTTGTTATTAGCTCTCTGAGCTGTGTCCACTTTATTACCATGTCTTCTATCAATTCTTTTGCTAGAAGTCAAGTTGAAATTCCTTATTAATGGTGCTCTGTTCTTTAGCTGTTTCCCTCTTACGTGTTCTGATGATGAAACTGGCTCATGGTTAAATCCCTTGGTCAGTGATTTTGGTATGGGTAAATGTGGTTTCAAACCTAGAACTGTGCTGCCACTTGATAAAGTAGTTTGTTTTGCCTGACCTGCCGTGGTGCATTTTGGAAATATCTCGTGATCATTAAATTGATGAGTAAAATGCTTGAAGGCAAGGTGAGGTATGCTCTGTCCTACTATCTCTAATTCCATCTGGCCTTTTGTTTCATTTTCTGTTTGTTCAAGATTAGTTGGTTCCTGTATGCAGCTTATATTGGTTGTCTCTTGGGTTTTACATTTGTGAAAATCTAACTTGTTGTAAAATGTAAACTTACTTTCCCTATAGTTTTATTCCTGAGTCATGTCTTTCTAAGAAGTCCGACCCTAACAGTACATCATAAATCAAACCTGGCATTATCTGAAATATATGATTTACATTTGTTGCTCCTATCTTAATATCCAGTCCCAAACGATGTGTTCCTATGTTGGCTTTTTCTCCATTTGCTAATATAGCATAAGATTTTCTCGGTGAGATCGGTAGTACATGAGTTCCTACTGTTGCATCCCACCATTCTTTTGACACCAGTGACACTTGACTGCCAGTGTCTATTAAAGCTGTAATTGGGACATCTTCTAACAGTGCTTTAATTGTAGGGCACTCTGAGAGTGGTGGTCTGTGATCATCTTCCAGTTCGCACATAAATGCTGATGCCACTCTTTCATTTCCCTCAATAATTTCTTCTGTTTCATCCTGGAGTTCTATCTGGGGTATATAAATTATAGGACTCATATTTTTCTGGAATTGCTGTGTGTTTTGATCATCATCATAGCAGTTCCTGACAGCCGCCATCTGTATTTTGGGTGTGTCAATTCTTTTTCCTTTGTCTGCATGCTCTTTATTTAGGTTGCCAAAATCTATAGCAGTTAGTAAGTCTACCATCTCATCAATTCCACAGTTGCGGCAGCCCAGCATCAATTGTTGTATGTGGAGAGGCATATTGTACCTTATTGTCCGAATAATCTGCCCCTCTGATAAGTGGAAAGCAGTCAATGATTTTAACAAAGACACTTGCCGCAAGAAAAACTGGGTGTGAGTTTCTCCTTTTGAAGTGCAATACTTTTCTTGAGATATACGGTGCATTATTCCATCTTGCCTCTCTTCACTCCAAAAACTTTTAAGTAAGGCAATGTGGTAATCTGCAAATGTTACTGGTTTGTTACTTATACAGTCCCACCAATTCCGGGCAGATCCATGTAAATGATTAACTGCAACTGATAACTTTTCAGCTTCTCTGAGTTCCTGGAACATGAACAGCTCTTGTAAACTTTGCAAGTGTGCCATGGGGTTTTCTCCTATGTCACCCCGAAAAGTTTTGATGTGGATAAATCTTGCCACCATTGGGTTGTCTGTTCTTTCCATGACTTTTATGCCTTCTTTATTTTCACATTGAGTAGTTTCTTTTTTCACATTTTGAAGATTCTCATTTCTTGGCTGATTCTCTTGTGTCATTTTTGCTTCATTTTGTCTCTCTTCTTTCATCTTGTTGATTTCTGCTCTATATTGTCTACATTCTTCTTTGCATTCTTCTATTTTTTGTAACATAGTTTCCATCAATTTCCGTACCCATTGTGGTTCTGGTGTATCTATGTCTCTGGTCCTTATAATTGGCGTTTGGTCTTCCCATAACTTTTCTGAAAGTGACATATCTGTGTCATCTTTGTTTTTCTGTAGTCCTCGTGAATCCATGTCTCCTTCTGGGCTATACATATTTTCTAGAGAAATACGAATAGATAAAAGAAAATATATAAGAAAAAAATATTTGGTATGCTGTTGTTTTTAGTCTTTGTACTAATACTATTCTTAAAATTTGTCTTATTTTTCTACTTTTACTTTTCAAAAAATTTGCTTCACTCTCCCAACCATTCCTGCAACTGTCGTCCTTTTTTAACCTGCCAGCTTTCTATCTATCTCTTATCCTATGCATAGTTCCTGCCCTATCCGTGTTTATTTACTTATTTACTACCCTGTTCTGTGTGTTATATATGTGACTATAACTATGTGTATTTGATATACACTTCAATAAAATATGATTACTACTGCCGAGGGGGGGGGGGTAAAAAAAATTCTACTTGAGCCCATCTTTTCTCTGCTCCTTGTTTGATCACTCTGTCTCCCTTCCTAGCAAAAGAAAGAAAAATACATTAATATCTGATTTGGTTTTAATTTTCAACCGAACTGATTGATTTCACATCTTGTAAGCTGTACTACTGATAGCAAACACAGAAAGTGCAAAAGAAAAATATATAAACTTCTGTCATTCACTATATTTATTTTCAAAAAAAAACACACAAAAAAAATTTCTTCTGATCATGAAATTCCTATTATTATATCTCAGGGTCTATCTCTAAACAGTAAGGCCACACTTGGGATGCCAGATTATACAAAAAAAAAAAAACTGTAATGGTAAGAAAAGTAGAGCTGCTTTAACCTAACCTAGAGATGCAGATAGAGGGGGTTCGAACCTCACCTACTCCTCTAGATTGCTACTAAGCGACTTACTCCCCAAACCTCACTAGAATTTAATCTTAATGTATGCCCGGTGGTCAGGGAGAGAAGAGACCACGAAAAGGAATTTTTACATATATAATGATCAGATGTACATACGTATGTCACAAAAGAAAAACAATACTAAGTGGTTTTATTTATAGTGAATGAAAGATAACAGAAATTTTTATTATTTACATTAAAAGAATTCATACAATGCTTTATTAATAGTGTCGCAGGCTATTTTCACTGCAACCGGATAGACATATATGAAAGATCCATTGATCGTAATGATAAGAACAGACAAAATTTTACATTATAATTTCTTCTTTAAAATATTCCAGCCAATGGAAGTGTTACGTAAAAGAAATCAAGAGAGAGACATGATTCATTAACTCTGTGGTTGGAGAACATAGAAATAAATAGGTGGTCAAACTCAACTAAACACTTTGGACAGGTTTAAATCATAGCCCTACTTATGATTTAAGAAGAATGATAAAGTGACCCCAGCAGGAATTTCCAGCCATAATTGAAACATTTCTATGAGATTTTGAGAAAGATTTCCTAATAAATATAAATATACAAGACCATGCACAAAGGCGAGAGCATATAGTGGGCTGTGAGGCTCGAGACATAACAGTTACCAAGAGGTTAACACAAGACCGGATAGCTCTCCGTCTCTAAACTAGGTTAGAGAGAAAAATGGAACCCGTTCGCTAAACGCGTGACCCGGATTCAGGATCGGAGTTTTTGTTGCTTATGTCCAGTTACGTACATTGAAAGGACTGAGATCGACATGAGATCCAGAACAATTTATTTGTTTTTCAGAAGGTCCGAATGTAGGTATGTTAACCTAAGCGAACTTGGCAAAAAGAAGCACTGTAATATATGCTGAGCGGCCCAGTAGATCACCCGAGGCACGATATCATATAAATACGGTCAACGACCTTTAAATTTAAAAAGAAACCCTCTGCAAAAACATATATATATTAAGAAAGCTCAACTATCACTGAAAATCTGCAGAAAAATAGTAACTTCCCCTTTATAAAATTCAGATCACTAAAACAAGAGGGCGGATATTTTATTGATTTAGTTGAAGTTTAACCAACACACCCCAGAGTCAATGCTATTTAATAATTTTTAATACATATTGTCAAAATGTACTCTCTCTTATTACTAAAATATAAATGCGAACGTTTTATTTCACGCTCTTTAAAATATAACTTTAAATTTGTAACCCTTCATTGACTAAAATATACAGGCATTTGATAAGGATCTTTCTTTTATATATATATATAAACTAAGTTAAAGTTTGGAAAGTTTTATAATAGAATATTTAGCAATTTAAATCTTGATTTTAAAATAGAGTTTTGCACTTTCTATGATTTGCTTCCTTTTCTTTCCAAAATATCTATATAAAATAAATAACTTAATTACTGGAGTATAATGGCGGAAAGTTAAACGAAGTAATTTTCAATTAAATTTATAAGAGCTATCACCGCCATTATATATATAATAATCCCACCCATTACGATATAAAAAAAAGAAAAGAAAGCAATTAATGAAATACCATTTTACAAGATATGAATACGTAGATTTAAAAAAAAACATATATATAAAAAATAACTCTAGAGTGTATTTGTAAATTACAAAGAGATTTTTATGTGAATTTATGGTAACGTTACCGGTAACTCGATGGGGTGGGTCAAGATGAGTTCATTAGATGTTTACCGCAAGTCTTCTCGGTTCTTCAAATTTGTTTTTCCATGTTTTTGAGGGCAGATTTTTTACGGATACAGGGCAGACACTTTAGTTCTCTGGCTGGCTTACATGATTAGAACTCTGGCCTCAGGAATGGCTCAGGAGAGCGAAGGCAAAGAGGTTACCCCCGCATTTTTTGCAGAGCAACACATTTCTGGATTTTTATTTATATGCCGAAAGAATAGAGTGCAGCTTGAAGTAAGTACAGCAAGCAAGAGTTTGCTATATTGTCTAATTTCTCAGCAAAATTTCCTCCAACAAAATTCTTAAGATTTCTCTCTGACCTTCAGCACAGGTTACCCGCAAGCATAAGACCCAGAACAAAAGAAAAGTTCTTTATTTATACCCTTTTTCCATTATGTTTTTAATCAGCTAATTAGTAGCGAATCATGCCCATTGTTTCAAATTTTTCCTGTTATCTATTTTTTTTATCTAATTCAGAAAAATGTTTTACTAATTAAATTCCTTTTCTTAATGGATTCTATTTAATTAAGAAAATTTATCTTATCGAATTCTTCCAACATATATTTTAAAAATAGTTGCAAATATAATTTTAACTTTCTATATTTTATTTTATTAAATCTTTTTTCTTTAACACAATTTCTTCTTTAATTTAGGCAACTATTTGAGAAAACGATAAATTTAGTTTGAAAAAGAAACATACATTCACTGTGGTTGGACTTAGGGTCTTAGTTAGTCCACAGTGAATGGTGAAGCCAGCATATATATATATTTATATATATGCACAGCTTCAATATATATATATATTTAGAATGTAAAGAAATAGTGTCATTAGAAGTAAAATGCGGGCTAAAGTTAAAAAAAAAAAAGTATTACGAAGTTACAAATGTTAAAGATTAAAATGTTGATAAGCAGTTCCAGATTAGAAAATGATTACTTAAAAAGATAAGGAAGAATAATAATTATATTCTAGAACATTTCATTATCACCGGGAAGATATAAAAGTTCATGCATAAGGGGAATCGAGGTCTAATCTATACATTCATATCATTAGAGCTGGTAGTGTTTATATGAAGATACAGAATAGCCGAGTATAAGGAGGACTGTGGAATGACCCAATTAAACCCACCAATAAAAGAAAAAAAAATGGACAAAAAAAAAAAAACACCTCCGTTTTTTTTTTTTTTTACATTTTTTTTTTTTGCATTTGTAAGTAATAATTTTAATACTGAACTGTAACGATATAAATTGGTGACAAGCAGAAACAAAGTTAATTTGTTTCTGCTTGTCTGATCACCTTTACCGTGACTGGTAGCATTTGTGGTGACTGTACAGAGCAGTTCCCATTTCCAGAAAACAATATTTCTGCAATATCTCTAATACCCATTTTTTCAGCCATAATACTTTTGGAATATCTGTAATAATCATTTTAAAAAAGGCTTGCTGCATTTATTCTCTCTTACATATGTTTCTTATCTGAAAGTTAGTTGTTGTACAAATTATTCTGTGAGCCATTTGCTTCCAATATCATTTAAATTCTTTTTACATGATTTATTTCAAAATACCTTCTTAAATTATATTCTTTTAACATAGTTGTAAATGATCATAAATGAGATAAAGTGGTTTATTTTTGTAAATCATGAAAAAAATATTTTAATTTTTATTCTTCATTAATGATAGGCATTTAGTATCCATTTTTCTATTCTTGCCATATATTTTTCCAACATTTAGTAATAAGAGGCTTTATTATGTAAATAATACTTCAACATTTTCTATGGCAACACAATTATTGAAATTTTATTATAAAATGTTTATGAAAGACAAACTGCAACAATAAGATAATTTTAATAGCAATGTTATCATGTCATAAACACAAATTTATAAGCAGAAACATTAAGGCATGTCAAATTGTGAACCAATCACAGGTTTTCAAAATTTAGCTCTAATTGGCTATGATTAAATGAGAATTTTGGTTACATTCATGTTTGAAATCTGATAGAGTAGATATTTTCTTTACAACAGCGTTAGATTCTGATATCTTTAGCTGCATCATAAGAAGTAGCATTAGGATAACTACTTCTGTTTCATCCTATAATAGTATAATTTAATAGTAAAAAGAAGAAATAAGAATTCGGAAAAACAACAGATAATATATTTAATAAAGATGGTTGTAAAATTAAAAAAATAAAATGAAGTGTAATAGCTTAAATATTTTGAAGAAGAGAAATAACCAAAAAAAAGAAAAAAGAAAGAAATATATATAAAACAGAGTTCAATGAATGGAAACTGAAAGTGATTGAGATGAACATGAGTGTGTAGAATTATCTATGAGTCAGAATTCATCATAAAAGCATTAGTATTACTCTGATATGCTATGTATAAAGAATAGATGACAGATAATAAACCTAAAGAAAGATCAGCATAATGATAATAGAAAATGAAAATTTGGCACTAAATATGGAGATATGCAAGAATCTTGTGGTGTTTCTATCTGCAATCACAACCTTGCAGTTAAAAGTGACATTAACAATTGCAAATAATCTTGTAAAGAATCTATTTATAATTTATATGTGGCGTGATATATTTATCAAAATCTTTTTGAATATTATTAAATTTCTGTGAGAATGGATATCAGTCTGCTGACATTAAAAAGAGTAATTCGCATAGCAATCAACTGATTAATTGTCCAAGTAAATGGTAATATTCAATCTTTTAAAAATGATTTGTCTTCTAAATAGAAAATGTTTTACTCAACTCATTGCTTAACTCTCACTACATTTCTATTAAAAGAATGATTCACTTGTAAGATATTACCAATGAAAAAACAAAACTCCAGATGTTCCAATAATGCAAAAAAAAAAATATTAATGAGACTTTCTATTGATTTCTAAAAATAAAATAATTATCACATGATCACCATTTCCTATGCTTGCTTATAACTGTTATTAAAACATACAAAACTCTCTATACGTATTGCCACTCAGTGCAAGCCAGAGTAATCAATGGATGCCAGAAGGCTTGTGCATAATATCCCCATCTAGTGCATACTCATCCAATATCCTAGATCCTAAGATCTAGGTGCAGTGCTCTCAGATCCAAGGCTCCTCACTGATGAAGGCCACAAGACAGAAACTAGTCTGGGGATATGGGATGAATAGGCACTAGATAGGGATTTTATGCAAAAGCCTTCTGGCATCCATTGATTACTCTGGTTTGCACTGAGTGGCAATATATATAGTTTTGTCTGTTTCAATAAAATAATTACACAATCAAGCACTTTATTATAATTACAGCAATTCATGAAAAGTAATTTTAATATATCTTAAATACATTAGATTATTGTAACAACAAATCACTAAATTTCTCAGCTTAAACAATATAAGATGAGCAGCTTTCCAATCTAGTGCCATCTAGTATAAGCCCGAGTAATCAGTGATTATCAGACGTATATAAAATACTTGTCCTTAGTATTTAAAAATCCCATCCTCAGACCAAAATGTAGTTTTTGTTTTTATCAATGAGACTTGGGATTCAAAGTTGGAAGGAAAATAGCCTAAAATACAATATACAATTACTGAACTGGATTTAGATCTATATAATTATTTCAAACAGTTTTGATTTGGATTCAAAACCTTAGACTGATATGAATTTCAAGTTTTTAAATAGATAAAAAATGCAAATATATGCATGTCTGTATTCCTTCCAACTTTGAGTCCTAAGCCTCATTATTAAAAGAAAAATTGAGAAACTGTTCCAAGAATGGAAATTTAAATACTAAGGATAAAGATTTTATATGTACCTATTAATTTCTAATTACTCAACATTAAAAATAGATGGCATTAGAATGGAGAATTGCTTTTGTCTTAGTAATTTAGTATAATTATTATTTATTTTAGGTGTGGCATGCTGAGGAAACCACTCAGCCATTATTATAATCTCCTACTGTGGTTTTTTAACATGACATGATTTGACCACACAGTGAAGTAATTAATTATCAGTAAAATTACATTGCTTATACATAATGACAGATTCACTCATTATAATAATGAAAGCCGATTCTACAAAAACTGCTTAGTTAATTAAAATAATCCACAAATATCGTCCCTCAAATGTTTTAGCTGTAACATGATCACACACCCACAACTTACTTTCAGGGAAGCTGGAGTTGGTTCATCACAAGAAAGCTCGGCTTTACTAAAAAATAAATAAATAAATCTATATTTATTTATCAATGGTGATAGATAAATTAATCAATCATGAGTTATCAATCACTTTAAAATTTCAGTAAAAAAAATTAACAAATAAAAGCCGTTATAACTCAAATGATTGGGTAGCATCTTTACATTAAATAGTTTATCTTAAGACCAGAGAATTTTGTTCTTCAGAAGTAATTTCCCTGCTATTAGATGTTTAAATAAAGAGCTCTTACCTGGGCTTTGGTTTGGGTGCTTCAGTTGATGAAACAAATGACTGTATGAATGAATCCAAATGCTGCATTTTCTGAAAGAAAATTTTGACTATTACTCATACAGTAGTTGATAAAGCAGAGCAATCAAGCAGTAGTAGGATCACACTTTTCACTTATAAAACAGGTGATAAGTCTCTAAAAAATAAATAAATATCTTTAATAAAAGCTATAAGTAATAACTGAAACCTGCTTGGTATTTTTTTGCCAAACAAAAATCAAATAGAGCTTTAACAATGTGGTTTTCTGTGCTTTTTACATATAACATAGCCCCTACTAATACTTCTCTTTCAATTCCAGATGTCTCAATGAAAATAAATGATGGTAACCTCATTAGTAGACACTAAATGAAAGATAGATACTGGGTTTGGTTAAATGATCATCTTTTAGTGGAAAGCAGATTTTTAAAATCACTACTCGGTGGCAATTTTTAATCTTATCTTAATTCTCAAAACCAATGATTTAAGTTTGTCTCCATCCAGGATAAAGTCAATTAGCCAACAAGCAGTTTACTGCAATGCAATTAAAGTGCACTGATTTTATTAATTGACCCCAAAAGAAATCAAGCTCTCAAATTTCTTTTCTCAATTGTGACAAAATTTCTGTAGGCTAAAAAAATTCACATTCCACATTGTACTGGATGTTAAATGAAAGGTGGAAATCAAATAAAGATTCATTCCAATGAAAATGGGTATCAGTGCAAAAATCAAACTTCTGCATGTAAATTAAATTGGAAAAAAAATTAAGTTATTCTGCTAATAAAATGGATATTTAGACAAAAAAAGAAGTATATAATATATACCAAATGCACTGTGATAAAGCAGTTTGGATATTGGAATTTCACATATTACATATTATACTGTTTGTAGACTATATTTTCTATTTATTTAAGCATATCCTGATTTATATTTTTCAAAATTAATTAATTTAAATATAAATTAATTAATTAATTTAATTTTTTAAAATTAATTTAAAAAAATATTTTTTTTTTAGTATTTTAAAAAATATTGTAGAATTAGTTTCTTTTGTTATAATATCATACATGCCTAAATGCTTTAGCCCAGTGATGAAAATTTCTGATCTTAAGAACTAAAGATTCTTGGATTGATTACCAGCTGTAAAGTAAAAGTGAAGAGACATCTCCATTCAACTGAAAGAAACTATTTTTGCTAAATCTCTTATTTGTGCATGGCAGAAACTAATAATCAACTAACTATACAATTCTGAATATACTTCTTCCTTCTTCTTCAGTAATTTTGCTTATTCATATATAACAATATATCACAAACTTCTTACATTTTAAGCAAATGATGTTTATTAATATAATAACATTATTAGCTTAAAGGTGTAAGAAGTTTGTAATTATTTAATAAGATATATTATTAACTATACAATAAGAATATAAATGTAAGTGCATATAATACATCAAAAGATAACATCAGAATATACATGTAAAAAAAAAAAACAATTATTAAAAATACTTCATCAGTCTAAAGATAAAAATCATCAAAGTATGTTTATTTCAGCACTCTATTTAATCATATACTGTTCATTGTAGTGGTAATATGTGATGGTGCATCTCCCAAGGTTATATATTTTTTTATTCACCCTCATTTAGGAGGAATTTTAGACAATGCTAAGTGACAGGATCACTGACTTGTGCTAGTTTTATGCAGTAGTCAGTTATTACCCGTAGATGAGTATAAATATGATTAAATATTGAATTGTCATTTATCTTAAGTTCTGAATCAAACTACCAGATTTTAACTAATTGAATATTTCCATATGGGTCTTATTGATGATAATACAAATTTTTCCTATTTTCACCCACTTTATTTATAGAGAGCACCATTGCAAAACTGATGCTAAGCCTATTGAAAGTAAAATGACATAAATTTCTGTAATTAATTTATTCAAGAAAGACATTAATGGTTTGCAGTACAGGAACATTCATTATGTTGCAGGGAATTGATATGTAACAGCAATAAAGAACACAGTGTTTTAAAGTCAAGGAAGGATTAGATATTCTAGAAAAGCTATAAGCAGAAAGTCTAACAATAGAAAGCTCAAGCAATGCATTCGGTAGTTTCTCAAATCTATTCAGCAGATTTTTGTTTCATTGCTTCATGTGATGTATCTTTTTCTCTTCTACTTCCTCAAATTCAATACATATTTCATTTTTAATAATTACAATTAAAGGTTACTAAACAAAATTATTTGTCTGGGATTTTTATAAGAAATCCTTTTTTTTTTATGTTACAATTCTTCACTTATAAATTCTGGGTTGAACATCTTAAAAAGGAGATCTTAATTTGAGATAAGTCTTAGGTGGTGAAAATATCGCTGAATTATTGGTAAATCCTTATTTAAAATCTTTTTATACATTTTCTGAGAGGAACTTTTCATATCTGGTGGGAGGAATACATGAAAGAAATGGGAAGCCACCAGAAAGTAGTAGATTTGAATAAACTAGTAATATTTCTCTTGATAATATTTTATTTGAGTATCAAAACAGGGCTATAATATTCGCTAGTAAAATATTGGTAGTTCTAAAGAAGCTGATTGTAAAATTCTACTATTATAATCCCAAATAGTGTCATCAATTTTCTAATGAGAATATTCACAGAAAATAAATTTTTTATCTAATTTTCAAAAAATAAATTAGATTACAATTCAAGGTTACTTCCAAATAGCATGGGATAGGATTGTGTTTCAGTCTATTATTGCAAAAGATTGCATTGTCTGTAGTTTAAATGAAAAATTGAACTTATTGTATTCATTGACTTAGGAAAAAGATCTTAGTCTTTGAAAAAGAATCCCAAACTTTTTAATCTTTATTTAGAGACTTTTCTTTCTCAAAAAAAAAGTCTCTTTTGAGAATTCAAAGCAATATCAGTGTAAATGAATTTTGTATATTCTGCTTCTGGAAGAACACAGATAAATAAATAAAGTAGGTAATAGAAGAGAAATTTTGTTTCTATTGTGATTATCGTTTAGTACTACTTGAATTTTTCTATTGGAGAGTATTATAGCTAGTAAATTATTACTTTTTCTGCACTTACAAATTTTAGAAATTTTTACAAAATCACTTTTCCATACAGCATCATAAGCTAAGGTTAAATTAGTAAAGATTGTATCAGTTTTTAATTTATTTTGAAAGCCTTAGCTGGCCTAAACATGGTCTGCTCTATAGGCAGATGGTTCTCAGCTATTGAAAAATTCTTGTTAACATGATTATGTCAAAAATCTTGTAGGAAACAAATAATAATGATATTGAGAGATAATTTTTTCCAATTGGATTTGATCTTTTATAGATGGTCCTTAATAACCTCAATTCTACCATTTTTTGAAATATGAATAAAGATTTGATCTTCCTAGATGCTAATAAAATTTCATCAACAGATTCAGGACAATCCAGGCGTTGCACTCATTTTCTTCACAAGTAGAGGTTAACAGCCACTAATCTATAAAAATTGTGGACAAACACAATCTATAAATCACATAGTCAATAACTGTCAAATCTATGGCATATGGCAGAACTGAAGGCTTATATTTTGTTAATAGTTAAACTGCCTGTTATAGTTCACCTTTCCCTCAGTGGAATATTCCAGATTCCTTCTTTATCTGATCGGATTAAGCATTGTTTGCTGCTGACCAATAGGCTGATGTACAGCTAAACACCTAGCCAATGAGTAATACAGGCCAATATGCCATGATGTTAGCTGAATCCGAATGCTCCAGTGAGATCAGGGATCTAGCTATAAATAGTCAGCCTTTTGGAGGAAAGTCTAGAGAATGTCTCTCTAACCTACAAAGATAGTAAGCATTCTCCAGGAGGAACCCTGCTAACCTTAACAGCAGTAAGCATTCTTACGATAGTAATATGCTATTTATCCATGCAGCTAGACAAGTCCACATAAGGACCAGATGCGGCTAAGACTACTGAAGACTCGAGGCAATCAGGTGTAGCTGGAAGCGGTAGATTATGAAGACTCGGATCCAAGAGTTCACATTAAAAATATTATTCTGTCTTGTATATATTTGCAAATATAATAAATATTATATCAATTATAATACTGGTGGTAGTATCATTTTCTGTAGGTTGGGTTTGTACTCCAGACCAAACACAACACTGCCTAAAGAAAATATAAATAAATAACAAAAATATTCTAACTATAAGAATAAAATTTAAAATAATACAATAAATAAAAATGATACAAATGAAAATATAAATTTGTATTTATATTCATAAATATGCAAACACATATATTTGATACATAACTTTAGATATATAATACTATGAAATCATATCAATATTCATCATCATTTTTAACCACTGTCAATCCCCAATAGGATAAAGATCTTCCAAATTTTGATTCAATTTTTGTATTCATAACTTCTCCACATCATCCAAGCAAACTTCTTTATCATATTTAACCCTCTTCACATGTGGTCTATTTCTAAATCACTTACAATCACTTGGGATCTATTTTAAGATATCTTCAAGCAAGCTTTGCAATTCTTTTTATTCTTTCAATAATGTTGGTGATAAATATTCTTTCAGATATGTATTTCCCATTTGATCCATATTTATTAATCTCTATATGATTTGATGAAGTGGCAGAGTAACATTCTAAAGATAAACCAACTATGTCAATTCTGATGCTTGAACTTCATATGAATTCCTCAGCAATGAATGGATTATTATCATTTAATCCCATGACAAATCTCTCAATATCTGCTGAGTGGCTTTCAATTTTTATAATGTTCTTTTCAAAGTCTTAGAAAATAAGATCTCAAAAAAAAAAAAAAGAAAAGTTTTTATAATCGCAATAATAAAGGCTATTAACAAGTAATAATGGTAAAATGAATGTGTGGGGATACATGAAGAAGATTAGGGCTTATTACAATGCCATGGGAAAACACCAAGATAAAGATGCTGAAGGCAGCCTACTTTCTTTATGACATTACCGCATCAATAATATATCAGCTTTTCTCTGTACTTATAGATTTGTTGTCCATACACATATTCATGATATAAACATAATTGTTACAATACAATGATTCAAATTAGATATTTGGACACTTAATACCATATGCATATATTTCATAAAGTTAAATGAAATATTCACCAATGAAAATGAGAATAGCAAAATGCTAAGTAAGTTTTACAAATTAATAAAAAAATCTAATGATAAAAATATACAATAGCCAAACCTAAACCAATGAAAATCAGCTGGAGAAAATGAGAGATTAAAAAGAAGTGGCACAGAAAATTATACATATGAAAAAATTGTTCATCTAACATGCTAAAAAAATTAGAGTGAGACTGGCAATGACCAACAAGTGCCACAAGTCAATACACCTCAAAATTTCAGTGTTTTCAGCTTTTGAATCCAATTATCTCTGTAACGAGAATAGAGATGCACAATTACGAAATGCAAGAAGCTCACTCAAGTGCGAGAATTAGCACAACATCTTAATTAATACCAAATAACCAGTGGAATTTTAGCAGACATCAGTAGATATTTATGTGATGTCATTTAGTGTCAGTACACATTATTACGCAACTATCAACTCTTTCAATTTAATAAAAAAATATTTAGCCTGCATGCTTATAAACACTTATAGATTGCCATCTACTGTCATGTCATTGAAATTGTGTATCCATTCTTCCTGCCTACATGAAGGCTAAATAGCCTCTTAAAGTTTAATGCCCAGTGATTTCTCAATGCTATAAATGAAACAAAGGTGATATTGATTAGAAAAGTCTTATAATACTGATTTTAGTTCTTGTCCTAAGATACAGAACTGAGTTCATATCTAATTAATAGATTAAATCAGCTAAAATCCTCAGTAAACAAATTTTATATAATTATTTGTGTAAGCCTCTCAAAAAGCAATAGTGCTAGCACAAATGTAATAAAAAAATTTCTGAAATATGAAGTTTAAGAAATGTTTGAAATTGGTTATGATCAGCAAAGATACTGAAAAACAACTTACTCCTTTTAATAACCTCATTGGAACATTTTTGAACATTTTACCTAAGAGAGAAAAAAAAGAGAAAATAAATTCTTCAGTCATATATTAAAATAAAATAAAAAAATTAAAAAAAAGAAAGCTTTTTATACACACGCATGCATCGTTGTAAGTTATAATTTTCTTACAATGTAAGTTAAATCAATAAACATCGCATGATCATCATTCTTTATGTTTATGCAAGCTGTTTCCACAGAGGTTAAACTTTCTGTACAGTAGTACCACTCAGAGCAAGCCAAAGTAATCAATGGATGCAAGGTTTGTGCATAAAATCCCCATCTAGTGCCTACCCATCCATTATTCCCAGACTAGTTTCTACATTGTGGCTTTCATCACTGAGGAATCTTGAATCTGAGAGCACTTCAACTAGATCTTAGGATCTAATGCAACCTTCCAGCAGCCACCTTTTACTTTATTAACTAACTTATATAAGGCTTTGAGTCTAAAATGAAAACATTTTAAATGTTTTCAATTCAAGCTCATCAGCTTGTATAATTCTATAGATCTGAACTCAGTTCAGCATCCGTGCTTTTTTGGGGTCTTTGTTCTTTAACAACCAATCATCGTAATCCTATTGGGCAGGATTGGTATTAAACCACTAAACATCAAATGATCACCATTCTTTATGCTTACATATGCTGTTTACACAGAGATTAAATCTCCATACAGTAGCACTACTCAGTGCAGTGCTCTCAGATCCAAGGCTCCTCACTGATGAAAACTACAAGATAGAAACTAGTCTGGAGATAAGTAGGCACTATATGGGGATTTTATGCACAAACCTTCTTGAATCCAATGATTACTTTGACTTGCACTGAGTGATACTACTGTATGGAGAATTTAGTCTCTGTGGAAATAGCTTGCAAAAACAAAGAATGGTGATCATGTGATGTTAGTGGTTTAATACCTATCCTGCCCAATAGAATTATGGTATCTGTGGTTATTAAAGAATCAACGACACCTAAAGTATGAATGCTGAAGTGAGTTCAAATCTATACAATTATACAAGCTGATGAGCTTGAATTCAAAACATTTTTGTGTTTTTATTTTGGACTCAAAGTTTTATAATTAACTAATAAGGTAAAAGATGGCTGCAGGAGGGTTGCATTAGATCCTAAGATCTAGGTGTAGTGTTCTCAGATCCAAGACTCCTTCCTGATGAAAACCACAAGCCAAAAACTAGTCTGGAGATTTTAGATGAGTAGACACTAGATGGAAATTTTATGCACAAACCTTATTGCATCCATTGATTACATTGGCTTGCAATGAATGGCGCTACTGTGTGGAGAGTTTAACCTCTATACAAAGCAGGTTGCCAAAGATTCTTCTATGGGTCAATAAACCAGTTTTAAATTAGAAATTTAATAATTCAGTTAAAAGAAGTATATAATTATCAGTAGAGATTATTGTTTTAATTTATCGACACAGACAGAAAAGTCAACAATGAAATACAAACATTTGAATAGATGACAATTATAAATTTCCTTTTTTTTGAACATTTAATTAAATTGAAGTTTTAAGTATGTATATATTTGTTGTTCAATATATTATCACATTAAGACAAAGAAAAAAAGTGATTCCCCTAATGTGATAACATAAATATTTTACATTACATTAACCCTCTATAATTAATGAATTAGTACATTTCAAATTTCATCAAATATATCATTATTTGATGTGATGCACTGTGACATCTTTCTCGAAGTCAGGAATCTCTCAGCCACTATGCCCAGAGTAACCTGTTAGCCACCCTCCCTTGCCTTTCCATTTCCCACTCTATTTTTTCCATATTTCTTCTCTATCTAGCTCCATTCCATTTCCGCAACATAATCTTCGTCAACTCTATAGCCTTCACATCTAAATTCCCCCTATCTTTTCCAAACCCAGTATAAAAACCAAGAACCCACTTTCTGTATAATCACTTTGTTTATATTTATTCTCCCATAATTTCATTATTTGCATCCTTTCAGCTTGTAGACATTTACATTCAATTAAAAGATGCCTAATACTTTCTATGCCTTGCTTACATAACTTGCAGACTAAATAACTCATATTTTTCCATTTATGTGCACATTCCCTTGTTGCTAAAGATCTCGTTCACACATTAAACAGTAAACTACTTTCCTTATATTCTGTTTACTTTTATATACATTTAAACTTTTTACTCTCCATACTATTTCTCTATCTCTCCAACTCCCTATTCTTGATTAATGCATCTATTCTTCTATCCCCCCCCCCCATTCCTTATCACTATAATACCAACAATTATTCTAACACAATCATCCCACTTTTTGTATAAGTATACTGACATAAAGTCTTTATCCAAATCTGCATACTGTACTACCCTTCTCACCTATCTTATTGCCTGTCCTTTACTCATAACCCAATTAAAAACTATTTTGGCTATTCCCTTATTATCCATATATTATAATCTGCTAAACACTTTCATTTTGCTTTCTGTATCCCTCATATAAAAATTTGACCATCACATTTCTCCTTGAATTGCCTCCTTTGCCAACCACACACCTGTATCTAATGTATATTTTCCCAGTTCTCTTTGCACTTTTTCTAAGTAATCTAACACTCTTTTACAAACAGATAATACATTATTACATAAGTTAACCCTGCTACTGCCACTCCCTTCCATACAATTTTAGCTACATCATATTTATTATAATGAAACACTGTTAATTTCTTTATCAGTCCCTTTCTTTTCTTTGCTTCATTTATCAATTTTTTCTCCCATTCATCCAAGTAATTTTTCTGATTACTTAAGATGATTCCTAAATAGTTATACCTATTCACCACATTTAACTTTATATCCCCGAATAAAAATTCTTTCTCTTCTCTTTCTCCAGTATCCAAGAACACTCTATTATAGTCATTAATTACTGTACACTCGAATAATCAATGGACCCCAGACAGTGTACATAACTCTAATATTACTATTTCCAGACCAATCACTTTTTGTTCTCTTCTTTTACTCCTTTTTACTGTACCGGACAATGCTTCCCTGCAGAATTCTGCACCTAATTTTGCACTGAGCATGAAGTGATCAAGATTTAACAGGGAAAGAAATGGATACCAATTTAACCGATTGTCTGTACTTATATACATTGGTACTTCCAGCTAAACTGATAGAAAGAGTGAATTGACAGGACTCTCCCAATTAAATACCCCTTTAGTTGATATCCTTCTCAAATGCCCGAATGTTTAGGACTTATGGTAAGTACACATCTTTGAAAAGTCTATTTACAGATAGCTTTTGTGCGCCACTCCTAGAAAAAAATAAAAATGAATTTCCCCTCTCCTAGAAGGATGTGCAATACCATATGTTCAGCAGAGCATGAGAATAAGATTTAACACCCCAGTAGAGCGATATCCCGTGTGGCTAGCTCAGTACTCTACATCTAGGGGGGTCTTCAATGGGTAAGTTAAATGGTTATTACAGGTACGTGATTGATAAGGAAAGAGTACATTTTATCAAATAAATAATAATATGAAAACGAAACAAGTTTAATATTATAATCAAATATTTATTTAATCCCAGATACCCACCACCGTTTTATACTTAAAATGATATAAAAATAAATAAATGAATTATCACAAACCCGTATATATATTTGATGCTTTGGAAAATATAAATATATAAATACAAATTTAAATGAATAAGAAGAATACTAAATCCCTAAAACTATTTATAATGCTTCATAATGAATGGAAGGGGTCTGAGCTTTTTACCCTGTGGAAATAGGTTGGACTTTGTGTGATTTGATATATATTTCTGGGATAAAAGATTTTCGGTTATACAGGCATACACTTCTACCCTTTTTTATTGATAGCGAATCTAATAAAAAAAACAAACTATATGAGCATATATCTGCACTATGACATATTTCACGAATTTCATATTTTACATGTCAATAAGGTTGCATTAGCTCAGATACCACAGAGCACTCAACATGAGGTACTGTATCTATTTGCCTTTTACGATAAATTCTTATACATGTATATACGTGCAGCACAATTGTACACTCAGTACTATTCTAAATATAAAGTTATCAGTGGACTTGCTTTCGGGAAATTTACAATAAATAAACCCTTTAACACTCATCATAAGGTGCTGCAGAGACAAAAAATAACTTAAAAGAATATACGGATAAATACATTTTTTGATACTCAACATGTCCTATTTACCGAATATTACCAGTGTATGTGTATGTATATACATATGTATATTTACGTATGACAATTTTCAACCAGAAGAAAAACAAATAGCAATAAAAAAAAATAAAAAACACTAATTGCAACCTTTGCTAAAAAGTAAAAGCTGTGTCATTATGCCTGTAATAACCGTAAATTCAATATATATATATATCGAGAGACAGCTCTCTCTTATTTTTTTTTTAAATGATTAATAATAATAATAATAAAAAAACATATTTCTAATTATCGGAAATATCAGAATGAATTAATTCAATATTAAAATATTTTTAAAAGAAACTTATGTAGGCGTCTTCATCTTCTCCTGACTGGGCTTTGAGTGGGCTTCAATTCAACTAGCTGTGCGGTGAGGATTTCATCTCAATCGGGCTTAGGCAAGGCGCTTTTGTCATCATCGTGGCTGGCTGAAACTGGTGTGATCACATCTTGGCGATTTGAACAGAGAAAGGGCGGGTGGACCGGCTGGTTTTCTACCCCACAGTCATTTTAGTGGAAGCTCTGGTAGATTTCTCCATATTTTCTATCTGCTATAATACAATAATTATTATTAAATGTTCATTCGCTATCTTGAATGGTTCATTAAATCCTTAAGAAATCAAGAGTTCTTAAAAGAACTGTATAATGGATTTCTTCTTAGAAAATATCAGCAGTAGTCTAGTCCATAAATTAATCTCTAAGTGGCTAGATGATTGAAGAATTCCGGAGCCAAAGTAGTGAACGACTTGAATGCCAAAGAAAGAATGAATCCTACAGCACTGAACAAAATCTATCACCCCACTCACAAGAACCAATTCAGGTACCCCTCTGAGAAGTATGAATCAGCCAACCCTTTTAATTTACCTTATCATTTAGATTATAACATTCCTTTCTATTTTTCTGATTAAATTCTACATTTTAGGGTTTGATATAATGATTAGTTTCCATCTTGAATACTCAGATCACTTCATTACAGATATCAATTCAAAAGAATTTCTATTTTATCTATAAAAAAAAAATAATATTTTAATTACAACATTTATTATCAAACATTTTGCTTTTGGTCAGATTTTTGCCAAAGTAATTAACATTTTTTTTTTGATTATAGAATAAGATTACAGTTTTTAGAAAAGTAATTAAAAAAAATATATACAAGTATGTTGGAACAATTGCTTTAATTATTTATTTTACTAATATGTTCCAATATTTGATCCATTTGCTTAATAAAGTTTGCTTTTCTCTATTTGAATTTTTCAGAGAAAAGCAAAATACATAAAATGACTTATCATAAAAATATACAAAAAAAAAAAAAATACATGAGTTTATTATACATGTACAATATTTCTGTATCAATTTCATGTTACTTTAAATTGGTGAGTGTGGGTATTTTAATGCTCAGACCCAACTTCGATTATTAATATAGCACATTTGTATATTCATTGTGCTTAATATATACATATTTATTGAAACAGTAAGATTCGTATTCGAATCTTAAGTTTCACCTTTTTCTGTCGTCTCTCACTGACCGGTCTATCCCGCCCAAATTTAAACTTTTTGATATTGAATTGTGTGTGTAACAATATTAAAAATGTATAAATATATGTAGAATTCAGCATAAACACGCACACATTTCGATCTCAAATTAAAGGCAATAAATAGGGATAAAATAGTATAATTTAGATTTCTTTTAGTTATATAATTTTGTATAATTTTAATCATTTATTTTGGATTATAAAGTTCGTATTTATTGCTTTGTTTAAATTTCATTTAATAATAATTCTAAAAAAATCTGATGTAATATTTAATTAAAAGTTAAAATAATCTTATGTTCCCTTTTTGTCTTTGAAATTGAAAAGCATCGGTCAGTGATAGATAATAGATTAATTAAAGAAAAATTCCCCAAAATATAATTAGTAAATGTAAAATGTAAACAATAGAACGGCAGCTTTCTTTAATTAAAAACCAACAAAATGCATTGATTATCCTCAGGGCAGATTAAGTAGAACCTAAAATATCTTAACAAAAATGTGAAAGATCAAGATAAAAAAAAGAGGCCATCTTAGACTTGCTGGAGACATTCACTAAAACTTTAGCTTTGCTCTCGATCACTGGGAGTCTCAAAAAATAATAAAAATAATTTGTTCCTGCCAAGGTATGACCGAGTAAAGCACCTAGATTATTCTCCATCGGGAGATGGCCCATCGGATGCCGAACTTTCCATTGCCCGTCTTAAATTAACCATGAAGATCTGCTGCCTGAAATAAATGAGAAAGCTGCTGCTGCTGTGAAAGTAAAATGAAACGTCTAAATACAAGAAAGAATTGCCACTCATGAACTATTTGCTACTTAACCAATGGACTCGGAAAACTTCTTATAAAACAGGTACCTGTGTTCAAACTCTAGAGTACTCTCATAATATGCTATAGCTCTTCTTCATACTACTTATCTAAATTATAAAATGTAAAAACTACCATATGTATAACTAAAACTGAATAATTAACTTAATGTGTAAATTTTTCTAATAATCTAGCTTACCTCACTCTAGCTTTTGTGGGTGCGTATTTCTATAATCTACATTTTTATCTATAGTTATTATTTAATTATTGCATGCTCATAATTGTCTCAAATTTCAAAGTTTAAATCTATGATCGCTTAAAACAATGAATACGTGTCAAATTTTCATTAATATTTGCTTCCTTAATAACTTCACTTTCATATAAATCGACACGCATTCAGTGCATCATTTATTGTAATGCAGGGTCTACTACTTCGCAAATGGCTGGCATATTAGTTGTAATAACTCCCAGTTTATATATATTTTGTATTTATTAAATCTAATGAATAATTCTAGAAAATCCCATTTCTTTGAGAGTCACCAGAGTTCTTGAGTAAATGTTGGTAATGTAGGGCCAAGTCAGAAATCTATTTAAATCTCATCATAACCGTTTATACAGTATACATGTGTTACGTTTTAGAGACGCGATGACCTATTCCGCCGTGAAATTTCCGGATTCTTCAGGGTTGAAATTAACCCCAGTCGTCCTACACAAGCGGGCATAATGGGTGCTCCCGTAGGACTTGACAATGTCATGCAGCCAGCTGGCAAAACTGCGACACGGACCGCTTGTCCCTGGTTATGCTTATGTGACGCCTTACTTCGTCGGGCTGATGGCAGAGACCAGCCCGACATTCTTATAAACTCATTCACGGCATTGCAGTTTCGATATACTGCCATTCCATATCACCTTTCTAAAGCGTACCATGTGTTCCTTTACTTAGTTTTATTATTCTATATATCACTCCGCCTCTGCATTATCTTCATAATTCACTCTCAAATAAATGTTTGCACTTAGTTATACATAAATATTGTAATTAAATAAATATATGTCTGCCATTACTCTTATAACCCATACTTTAGACTCTTGCATTGCAAAGGTATAAATCCCTCCAGGCATGCATTAGAAATACTCACTCGAGAATTTTAGGTAGCTAGATTACGCCTTCAAATAAATGTATTCCTTTTGTAAACATTACAGTATCGGAAATACCGCTACTGAAATCCTCAATATAAAATAATGTCTAAATAAATAAATGTATTCTTTAAAATATAATCATGTCGCAAATCCTGCTACTGAAGCTGTTAGTCCATAAAATATTATTAGATTGTTTTATTAAAATGTATTAATAAATAATTTTAAACGATACGTCTGCAGTTACGTTTCATTTATTCGATACCCATTCTATATAATATTTCCTCGATTATGTAAATATGAATGTTTAATTAATATTAGTTTGGTTATTAGCTAACTCGAGAATAAATCATGAGTCTCTTGCATATCCCTGACCACCGTGCCTAAGGAAATATTTACTAATGTCGCATCAGATGCGTTGTTTCGTGGATTGTATTGTGGAACCGATAAACTATGTTCGAACTCAGTACCACGGGTGGCTTCGCTACTCGATGGTGCTGCTGTTCTGTATGGTGGTCGAATTCTGCACTATGTTTATGAGTCACACGTTTTCTGACCGTTACATTATATGTGTATCTGCTGTATTGTTCTTTACAGCAGATTTTGTGCATGGACATTTGATAATGCCTGGCACAATACTATTTAAGCTAATAATATGAAATTTAAAAATACTCTAAGGTTTCAAATCTAGTGTAACATATTTACATTATCTGACATCAAATCAGCTTCTTCTATTCTCTAGTTAAGAACATTAATATTATAACTAACCTGATTTCTCATATGCTTCCAAGAGCAATAGTCTTTCCTCTACCCTAAAGTCATCTATTATAAGCTTGAGTAATCAATGGACATCAGCTGATTATAGTACAATAAAATTCACGGCTTTAAATCCTAATCTTCATTAACAAAGGCAAAAGGCAGAAACCAGTTATTTACAAATAAGGAATTTATAGCACTATATCATCTAGTATTCATTGATTACTGAAGCTTATAGTAGATGGCTCTAGATAAAGAGTGAAAATAACTGTTCCAGAAAACATATTAAAGATAATGTGATGCTGATGTTCAGATGCACTAATAGGGATCATTGAATTTGGTATATCATCAATAAACATAATGATTCTCTGCTTACAGTTAACAAAAGTATTAAAAGGAATTTTCTTCAATGTACTCCATAGCCTTTAAATAACATATATTCTAGCTATAATAGTTAAATGCCTATTTAATTAGCAATAACTGGACGACTAATTAGATTGGCTAACTATAAGAAAGTTAAATCCAAAGCCTACTTGTGATTGGGGGAAAAAAATCCTAAGATTTGATCAATTGAAAATCAAATCCTGGTCATGAATATGGCAGTACTAATGATTATGCCATGAAGCCTTTGCTAAAATGATTCTAACTAAATGGACTTGTGAATATTAGGTCCCCACTTCAAAAGGATTTTCTACGAGTGATCTTACTCCTATTACACAACTTTAATAAAATTCTAATGATAAGGTACTTATATATTGTGTATGTTACAATTTTGAATAAAACTGTTGGACAATCAAAATTGTCAATTATTTTTCGAAAATTGAAATAATGCATTTACATCATGTAAAGCATGTAGAAGATTGTTAGTTTAAGCAAGAATATTCTCATTTATAATCATGATACCCCAATGCAGAAAAATTGTACTGAATTTAAACAACATTTAATAGACTTGCAAAATACTTATTTTCTGGGTTCCCAACCAGAATTTACAATTTCACTTTATTCTATGCAGTCATTTAAAGTATTCCCCTATACGTTATAAGTGCATAATAATGTTTAAAATGTACAGTTTGATTCATAATTTAGTTTAAAAATAAGTGACATTTTAAAAATATCAGCTCATTTCTTCTTTACAAGTAATCCTTCTGCATATTCTTTGCTTTTGATCTGTGCTTATGCTTATAATCTGGGTTACAATCCACATCATGTATATTTTTTTAAGGTTCAAATCAGGCTTAGAACATTTTGTGTGTGTTGCAGGCCCGTAGCTAACTCGTTTTACCAAGAATTGAACACATTTAAATCCTCACTACTCAGCAATCGGCAAGCTTTGGTTAGCCATGTTCTCCCTTGTTTTTCTATGAGAGACTATTAGATAGCCTTTTATTTTACAGAGGTCTATTTAAAAGTTCTTTAATAATTTATTATAAACATATAATTTAAAATAAATAACAAATCATATGATGCACTCTTGTGCAAAAAATAGCATGGTAAAGTCTCGCAAACGTTAATGCTCAAAGTGTTAATTTTAGTTACCATCAAGAGATCCTTTCTGCTAACCATTAGATTTTCATATATACAAATGAATTCAAACATCAACACGTTGTAAGAATGAAATCAAATGTACTTCAAATATTCTCAGTAATAATAACTATTACATTATTCAAGATTATAAAATCTGAACTGGTAGTTATTTTCAATTATATTACATTTAAGTTAATATTTGTTTATATTTAATTAGTGATTGATATTTCCTAAGATTATTAAAAATGAGAATTTAGCGATTCTGCCTTGAAAAAAAAAATAAAGCCAAAATTACATTATTATTATAAATATTTGAAATATAAGTAATTTCTTTCTTGCAAGTCATTAATATCTAAATTTGCTATTATATGTAACATCTGGTAGCTAATAGAAGAAAATCTCATTTTTATTGGTTAAAAATAACAATTTTGGAGTTGACAAATGAGTTTACTATGCTGTTCTTGTGGAAAATTTTAACATATGATCTGATAGTTATTTTCAATTATATTAGACTATAAATTATTTGTTTATAAATATTTACTATACACTTCTTTCAAAATTCTTTAAACTTCATATCCAGTCAGATAAAAATAATATAGAATATTAACTCCCTCAATCTCATATTCAAACATCATAATATTTTATTTACCAATGTTAATATCTGGTAGAAATCCTGTGGTAAACTCCTCAGATGACTTCAAAAAGTTATACAGTAAGTCACTTCCACGAAGACTGGGAGTAGAAAGAAGTTTCTAATTAAAAAAAAAGAAAACATCATTACTTGACAAATAATAATAAGTATGGAGTAAATGACCAAAATAATAATTTAATTAGTAAGAAAAACATTGAAAAATGTGTTTAATTTTCATTAGAAGATTTAGATTCAGCATTTATGAAATACATCATAATAAAACCTGGTGTTTCTATTGCAAGCTGTCCTGCAATTTAAGATTACGGAAGTATTTTACATGTTAAGACATTCCTCACTTGTATACGCTAGTTTAAAAATGTTTAGCAGTCATTATAATATGTTTTTAGCCACTGTAGTTTGTGACTGCAAGCACATTTAGAATAGCTATGTTGGACAAAAAATAAGTATTAGATTGAAGAATAGAGAGAACACAGAAGTGAGTATGGCGAGACAGGTATGTTCCATGTCAGTAATGTTTTTTAATATTTATTTAAAATATATAATAAATAAATATTTGGGTTATGAAGAAGTTAATGTTAGAATTGTATAAAATTCATTGATGATATGATTCTTATAATTGAGGTTATGTTGAAGAGATTGAAGAAATGTATTGAATACTTTTAAAATGAGAATTAATCTGAAGAAGATCCAGGTTTTATGGACTGGAAAAAATACAAGAATATATGTAAATGTGAGAATAAGATAGTTTAATAGGTGAATGGATTGAAATATTTGAAAAATTGGTTGAATGAGGATGGAAGAAATGAAAATTAAATTATAATAAATATTGATAAAGAAGGCATTAACAAAGAAGAAGAATGATCATTTCTATCACATTAATTGTTGATAAACACAAAACTTTCAAAGATGTGTAAACAGAGTGGATCATTGATACTCTGTTTAGAAGGTGGAATATGTATGGAGGTTTAAAGAAGAAGAAAATATTCTGTGTGCCAATGAAAAGAGATTGGTCAAGTGATGTGAGTGGAGTATCTCAGTTTTTGAGATATTGATAAGAATAAAAGAATTAATTGAGTGGATAAAGTGTTAATGGGAAGGATGGATGAGGATGAATAAATAGAAATAGGACATTTAAAAGGAAATTGCATCAGATATATATTGAATAGAAAGAATTGTTTAATGAGAGATGTTTTGAGATAAATGAGTAGTAATAGAAGAAAAAGAGGAAATTAATCTTATTGAATTATATAAAAGATGAAATGAATTGTTTAATGAGATGTTTTGGGATAAATGATGAATAGTAATAGAAAAAAGGAATGAAGAAGAGAAGATTAATTTTACTGAATTATATAAAGGATGAAATAAATTATGAGGAATTAAGTGAATACTTTAATAATAGTTGGAAAAGAATTATATCTTGAAAGTTTTTATTATTTAAAAGAAATATATATTAATTTGAATATTTTTATATTTCATTAATAAAAACACAATAAGAATTTGTGCTCGCTACCAAGCTAACCTATTTGAGCCAAATGCTAACCAGCAACCCACTGTACCACAAATCCAACTACTCAGCAGCAACTGTTTGCCAGTCTTTGTTTTTTATTCTTAAAAAACCTCTATTATTTTGCAGTGGCAGTCAAATATTCTTTAATCAAAGCATTCTCTTTCTGTAATAGAAACATGTTAGATAAAGGAATTATGATACAAACGTTTGGGACAATATCTTAATGAATCTTTATGGAGAATTTTAACAAAAGTGAGAAGCACTAAATCTATCCTGGGGAAAAAAAGAGAGTATATCTTAGTGATAAAAAATGAATGAAATCTAAACAGGTTCTAAAAATGTGGTTCAAAACAAATTCAAAAGCAATGATTTAAATAAGTATGCTATTTGTAGTGATTATTATTATTATTATTATTATTATCCAAAAAATTTGCATATAGTTTAATAATTTCAATGTTATTCTTTTATGTGCTTACAAAGTTATTATGATTTATATTTGATTATTATTTGAAATTTGTAACATAGTTTCTGTTGTGTTTGGCTAAATTGCAGGTTTCAGACCCAAATCAACAGTAATATAAAAAAATATGAATACTCACAAAGTTAATATGAATAATTTATTAGAAAAAATATACATATGTTATACCATTAATAAATACAATTTTACATATAACTTAGTCAATAATGAACTGATCATGCCTGAATGACTGAACTCATTTCCAGCTGTATGTATTAGCTTGCTTCTTGAGTTCTAGTCAAGACTCTTCCGGCTGTGCAAGATAGCTTGCATTGAGTCGGCCATAGCAGCTTCCAGTCTTATTGTGGATTTGCTTCACTATGTAGATGTATTGGTAATGACTATAATAGAAACACCACAGTTGAAAGTTATTTCAATTGAGAGCACGTTCAGGTTAGACAGACATTCTTTATCTCTCTGGCTTGCCTCCAAAAAGGTTGACTATTTATTTCCAAATCCCCTACCTTACTGGCAGCAATCAGATTCAGAGAACATGATTGCCTATTGGCCTGTACTAACCAATGGTAGGATTTTATACACATGTTTACACATTGATCATACTTATGTTTTATCCATTGGCTGTGTTTATATAATGGTTATCAACTTGTTTACACATTGGTTAGTGACAATGAGTGCTCAGTCAGATTAGATAAGGAAGGAATCTGAACTAGTCCACTTCTGAGGACACCCTCCTCCCCTGGCTAAATTTAACCCTGGAGAATGTAGTCACTGAGATGTGCTGGATGTGTTATCCGCTTGGTTTCTCAGGTTTATTGCTGTTCTTGTCTTGTTTACCATCCTTGTTTGATGGTCTTGTCCCTGGGTATTCACCTGGGTTGTTGCTGTCTTCAGTTTGGTGGTCATCACTTTCGCTTGATGTATATGTTTCTCTATGATTTAGTCTGTTGGTTTAGGTGGTGATGATGTTGATACCCATCTGCTATTTGAACTACTACAGTGAAGAGTCCTTTCAGTTGTGTAACCACTGCTGGTATTCATTTTGTGGATCCATAGTACATTCTACATAGCACCTGAGTGCCTATATATGCTTTTATCTTGCTAATTTTATTTTTCTATGTATTTGGAATTGGGTTTCAGAACTGACAGGTTAGTTCGTAGATGTCTATTGGTTAGCAGTTTGCCTTTCCATGGGCCAGCGTGGTCCACATGGAGTCTGGACCAGGGTCCTTCAGATTTAGATTTACTGAACTTTTTTTGTCCTTTTCTGGCATGTTTTGATTCATTTTGTTTAATGTTGTAACCTAGTTCAACTTTGTTACTGCAAAGCCTAAGTGACTGAACCAGTCACGGTCTAATAAGCTACTATGATCACCTGATGTTACCACCAATGGTAGGTGTAGTCTTGTTAGGCATAGTAATGTTAGCTGTTGTTTGGCCCATCAGTTTGTTATTAACCTGAGTTGTTTCCAGGATGCAGCTTATATTCTTTACTTTTATTAATGATAGCCCACAACATTACAGACTCTGTGAGCAGCCCCATTCTACCTGGTGTATCATTAATTATAATACTATGTATACATCCAGACTGATCATCTTTAATATGATTTATACAGGCAACTTGTTTATTATTCTTATGAATTACCTTTGCTCCTTTTTGGAATGGATTTTCCCATTCTCATATCGGTTGTTTTTTTAATTTCAAACATACAGTCTTTATATGTTGCAGTGAGGGCATTCTGTGTGTGTTTGCATTTGTTCATTGCATCTATAGCAATGAATTTGACTATTTGATGCTGAATTATCTAAGCTGACTGAATGTCTGACCAACCCAGTGTTATGCTCGATTTTTTGCACATCATACTTAGCAATTTTTTTTAATGGGTTTGTCTAACTAGCTATTGATTCTGTTAGTACTGCTTGGGCCACAGATGTCTCAAAATCTAAATGTGGCATCATCAACATTTTAACTCTTAAATTGTGAACATTTAATTTATGCTGCAAATAAAACAATGATGAAGTGTGTCATTCAGGAAATCTTATGAATTTTCACTTTAATGCTAATGATCGGATTCTTGTTGAAACTCTCTGGCTTTTTCACCCAGTTCTTGCATGCAGAGGGTGAAATAATATCTCTGCATTATTGTCAAGGGTTTTGAGGAAAAATAATCTGGAGAGTTGTTAACATTTTGTCAATATCTAGGTCAGCAGATGCCTTTGCTGTAAATTGAGACTTGAATATCTTATAAGTTTGAGGAACTATTATGGTCATTACTGTGGCTAATATTACCTCAAGCTTCTTGATCTTGTTAGCTTGTAGGTAAAGTATTAATCATACTTTATAGCTTGACCAACCCTCAGGGTGGACTGGACCAAAAGCTTCCATGGAGCCACTAGAATTAGCCATTTTTAAAATTTTCCCTTATTCATAAAAAAAAAACAGTCATCATCATCAACCCACTGCAGAAGGTCTCTTTAAGTTCAATCCATCTTCTTTGATCTTTAGCTTCTCTTGTCCACATCACCCCTGCACACTTTCTCATCTCATCCATCCATCTCAAATGTGGTCTCCTTCTAAGTCTTTTACAATCTCTTGGAATCCAGTTTGATTTCAATTGTCCATCTATTATCATCTCTTCTAGCAATATGTCCAGCCCAACTCCACTTTTTCAATGAGGTCAGTAACACCTGTTTGTTCTCTTACCCATACATTGCGTTTCCGATCTCTTCTTGTTACTCCCAGCATGAATCTCTCCATACTTCTTTGAGTGGTCTGAAGTCTCTGTATTGCTTTTCTATTAAGTGTCCAAGTCTCAGATCCATAAGTAAGAACTGGCAAAACACATTTGTTAAAAACCTTCCTTTTCAAACACATAGGCATATTTCCTTTTAGTATCAAGTTATTTCTACCAAAAGCACTCCAATCAAGTTTAATTCTATGATTAATTTCATCCATCATGTTTCTATCTGTATTAATAATCTGACCAATGTATTTGTAACTATTAACTTCTTCTAACTCATCATAATCGATTTTTATTTTCATATTTTAAGCAAATCGATTAAACATTACTTTAGTCTTGTCAACATTTATCTTTTAGTCTTAATTTCATCTGATAACTCCCGCAACATTTCCTGCAGCTCTGAAGCATTATTTGCAAAAACAACTACATCATCTGCAAAATCTAAATGACTTAAATAATCTCCATTTACTTTTACTCCTTTAGCTCCCAATTTTAATCCACAAAATACTTCTTGCAGCACTGCTGTAAAAAGTTTTGGAGATATGGACACCCTTCTCAATGTTGACTTTCCCAGTATCATTACGTAATCTAATTGTTGCTGTTGCATTTTTATAAATATTCTTTAAAATATGACAATATCCTGGATTTTTATTTTTTGCGAGTTACCATTCATAATTTTAAATTTTGACAGCTACTGTTCCCAACGAAGCCAACAATTCACTAGGTAGAGCTTCTGCCACTTTATTATGAGTTACGCACTTGTGATTGGTTTATGATTTTAGTTGACATGCCTATTATGTTTGTGGCCAATTTTTCTCATCAATCTGCCAAATCTGTTTTTCATTTGGATAGATCTAAGTGATAGAATTTTATCACTGTTTTGTAAGTACTTTCTTTGCACTCCTGTATTTTTTCCAAACCGCCGAATCTGATTTTATTCAAGCAGAATAGTAATTTTACTATGATGAATGTCTAACTGTAAACTCATGTATTTACTGTGTTGTGTTTGGCTTAATTGCAGGTTTCAGACCCAAACCAACAGTAATATCAAAAAATATGAACACTCACAAAGTTAATATGTATAATTTATTAAAACAAATATACATACATGTTATATCATTAATAAATACAATTTTATGTATAACTTAATCAATATTGAGCTGGTTGTGCACAAATGACTGAACTCACTTCCCAGCTGTTTATATTAGCTTGCCTTGTGGGTTCTAGTTAAAACTCTTCTGGCTGTACAGGACAGTTTGCCTCGAGTCAGCTGTAGCAGCGTCCAGTCCTATCATGGACTTGCCTCACTGCGTAGACGTATTGGTAATGACTAAAGTAGAAACACCATTGCAGATGAACATGGTTTCAGTTTAGAGCTCATTCAACTGTTCAGGTTAGAAAATGTTTTCTCTCTTTTTCTGCCTTGCCTCCAAAAAGGCTGACTATTTATTGCCAGATCCCCTACCTTACTGGCAGCAATCAGATTCAGAGAGGATCATTTCCTATTGGCCCGTACTAACCAATGGTAGGATTTTATCCACATGTTTACACATTGATTAGTGATAATGAATGCTCAATCTGATTAGATAAGGAAGGAATCTGGACTAATCCACTTCTGTAGGCAAGGTCAGATGTGACAGCTTCAAAATACTTTACAAACATCTCCACTAATATAAAGTTTTACCTCCTTTGAATGTCAACATCTAATTTATTTAACATATAACAGTGTGATGATTAGGTAGGGGTAGACTATTCTTTATTTGATAAATTATAATTGATATAAGAAAGAAAGCATTGTTTACAAGTTAATTAAAGAGTTCCATAGGAGTTTAAATTTGTTATTAATGGATATGCATTCTTTGCTTTCTGAATGTATTATGTATACACATAAATCTATAAAGTCTTTTATCTCTTTTTCAAGTTTGGACTGTAGCCAAAGACTTGTATGCATTAAATAAAAAAGAAGTTGGCATTTCTCTTTTCAAAAAGTGGAATCTATAATTTCATTTACATGAATTTAAATATAAATAAACAAGACAAAACAAAAAAATTCAATTTTATGCTGATTTGATAAACAATAAACAAATATATATATAAGATGAACTTTTAGTGAAATTTACTGGCATAAAGTTATGATTTTGATACTAATAGTATTGAACGCACTAAGCTAAATAAATATATTTCAATAGACAAAAACCTTTTCTGTTTTTTACATGGTCAAACATTTATGTATATACATTTTACAAACATCTAAGTCAAAATAAAGGATTTTTTTTTGCATATTTATAATAACCTAAACTATTCATTTTCTTGCTATACAACTAAAGTATCCATCCATCCTAACAAATTTAATAATGCTAATCTTTAACAAGACGTCCTGCAGAATCTGGCACATTTCCATGAGAATAAATTTTTTTAAGCAATATTCTCTTAGAAACTTATTTGTTTTTTTTTTTTTTTGTAATTAGAAGTATTTAAGTCATAAATCATGTTAAGAGATAGATATTTGCTCTTTAGCCCAGATCATGAGAATCCCTCTTCCCTCATATCCAAGAATTCACCATCTATAGTTTGTAAAAATTAACAAAATTAGAAATTTATAAATTCGAATTCATAAAGTTTATGTGTGTATCAAACAGTTTTATCTCATGTTTTGGATTGAGAGTATTTCATTTACTTAATAAACCACCCTTGGAATATTTATCTTGATTATAACATAATATTAACTGATAAAAAAGTTTATATTTACATATTTCATTATTTGATTTGGTACTGACATGCTGTAAATTGAAAAATTTCACAAATGTACAAAAAAGTAATAAGATTGATTCAAGATCTTCGTACTTTCCTTCCAAAATGCTTTAGATTGGTCTCTATAAAGGAATTGAGACAAGAGAATAAAGACAGACCGATCTTTTCTCTCAAAAGTTTTATGTACTTCATTTACTTAATAAACCAATGTTGGAGTATTAATCTTGATTATCATTTATTAATTACTGGGAAAAGTTTATATATAAAATAAAAAGGCATAAAACTAATTATATATATATAATATAAAATACACAAGAACTATGCATGTCTACATATCCCAATAAATATTTCATTTATTTGCAATTAAAGCCATGGCATGATAGAGTAAGAAGATAGATATCCATCTTTCTATCCCCAAAATTGAAACTATAGGAAATAATGGAATAAAACCATTGAAACATAATTCTAGATAGTAAGTTTGTTAAAAAGTTCTTAGAAGTTTATAAATTTCATTTTATTATTTGTTGTAATTTAAAATATCTAGATAGTAAGATCTATGGAGAGATTAAAAGGTGGTTATTCATTTTTTTATTTTGTCTTATTGTCGCTATTATTGGTGACTTGTATATGGTACATTTTAAATATATTATATAGGTATATTTTGTAGGGTTTGCTATTATTCAAGCTTTCACATAACCATGACTGGAATCAAAAGCAATGAAACAAAGTTAACAATTGCTTACTTAAAATAGAGGATTTGAACACAGATTTTCTATGGTCATTTGTATAGGTCTGAAGGAAGCCTGAAAGTCTGTTGTCAAATCCCTATATTATATCTAGACTCCCGATATATAAAATATACTTTTCTGTAGTTTCCTAATAATTTGGCTCTGAATCTTTTTTTCAACTAATGAAACAAATTTTTAATTCATAAATCAACTCCAAGTATCAGATCGGATCTAAATAGTTTATTACGATAAGAAAATCATAATAATGTGACTAGGTTTTAGAATGTCATTATATTAAAAACAGCAACCATATGACTAAAATAGTTTTAACAATATGATAGATCGTAATTCACTTTCAAACAATCAGCAAGAAATGTATTTAGTAATGGGAATCAGTTCTGAACTTTCATACAAATTATCTAAAAATAATTATTTTAAAATATGACCTTTAAATAATCTTCAAATGCTTGTTTCTTTGACTTCATAAATTCCATGTCTTTATTCCCAAAGGTTTTTTGAGGTGGAAGATGAATTTCAGGAAATTTTCCTAAAAAAAGAAAATCATTTAGAATAATTTTTTTTTAAAGCATTTGGAGGAAATAAAGAAATAGAGGGAGATAATATAAGTTGAATTTCAGGAATCTTTCCTTTAAAAAAAAAGACTAATTTATTTAAAATATATTTACATATATTTGGAGGAAACTCTAAAAATGATAATAAATTCTGCAGATCATGATAATTGAAATATTAATAAGGTACTTTTAATCTGTTAAAATATAGGATTTCCACAAATTATTTATCCTGTAATAAGTGTACTATCATTGTTATAGGATTTACTTTAAGTATTGCATCTTAGACTAGTGTTTATTTATGTATTTTTACAGGATATAAAGCAAGTGAAAGTAAATCAAATAATTCTACTTACAGAAAACTGAAGTTGCAGAGAAGCTCATTTAGAAGTCAAGACAATAAGTAGTGATTATAGACTTATAAAATTAATTCATCCATGCACTTTACTATTGCTACACAATGCTTTATTTACCGACGTCTTTTACAGTTTCAATTGCCCCAGCAATCTTCTTCAGAACTTTTATATCTCCTAACTTCAACTGGTCAAGTTAGGAGATATAAAAGTTCTGAAGAAGATTGCTGGGGCAATCCAAACTGTAAAAGAGGGTGGTAAATAAAGTATTGTGTAACAGTAATTAAGTGCATGGATGATTTAGTATTATATGGTATACATTTGGCAATGCAATAAGAAGGAGTCATGATTATAGACTTGTTAAAAAATTTAAACAACAGGGATTATGGTCTCATAAACAATCTATAAGAAGATCACTTTTGATGATCCTAAAATAGCTGTTAATGCTTATGCTACAGGAACCTCTTCAATAATTGTCTACTAAAATTACATTGTCAATAAACTTTCATCCCATTCTTAAATCTGATAAGTTGGGTCAGTTCTACAAATGATGATCTTGATCATTATATGAAGAATAGTTTGGGATCCTAAATTTTCATTCATTATTTGGTTTAGTGTGGAAGATATTTTTTATGAAAATTATGAAGAAAATTAAAAAGAATTTCCACTACTCATTGTAGCATTTAAAAAAATTGATAGTACATAGCTATATATGAATTTTTTTTCCGTAATAGTGGTCTTGTAGATTGCCTTATCCTAAAACAATTATTCTTATTTTTGTCCTTTTACTTTTTTTGCATTTCTTCATATTTTCATATATATTGCTTACAATAACCCCTTCATATACACTTTAATGCAGACTGCAGGACAGTCGAAACTGTCAGGAAAATAATCATCAAAAAAAGTTTTTTGCATTAAAGTGTATATGAAGGAGTTATTATAAGCAATATATATATATATATAAAGCAATTATTAATGGCAGAGATCAGAAAGGTTTATCTTGTGAAAGATCTGTTAAGAACACAATTATGAGAGAAAACAACATATCCAACTAAGAACATTAAAAACATTGGACAATTATTTAATACATAATTTATTTTTTCTTGTAGATGACTAATTAAAACAGGCAAAATTCTCTATACATATTGCCACTCAATTCAAGCCAGACTAATCAATAGATGACAGAAGGCTTGTGCATAAACCTCCCATCTAGTGCCTACTCATCCAATATCTTCAGACTAGTTTCTGGCTTGTGGCCTTTGTCACTGAAGAGCATTGAATCTGAGACCACTGTACCTTAGGATCTAATGCAACTCTCAAGAAGCTACCTTTTATCTCTACTTAACTACAAAACTATGAGTCTCAAATTGAAAACACTATAATATTTTCAATCAAAGCTCATTAGCTTATAGTCATATAGATCTGAACTCAGTTCAATACCTATACATTTTAGTGACTTTGGTTCTTTAATAACCATAGACGCCACTATCCTAGTAGACAGGATTGGTTTTAAGCCAATAAACATCATATGATAAACATTTCTTGTGCTTGCTTATAAGATCTAGGTGCAGTGCTCTCAGATCCAAGGCTCCCTGATGAAGGCCACAAGCCAGAAACTAGTCTAGAGATATTGGATGAGTAAGCACTAGATGGGGATTTTATGCACAAATCTTCTGGCATCCATTGATTACTCTGGCTTGCATTGAGTGGCAATACGTATAGAGTTTTGCCTGTTTTAATAACAGTCATAAGCAAGCACAAGAAATGATGATCATGTGATGTTTATTGGCTTAGATGACTAATTATTAACAAAATTTGTAAAAATTCCAACCAGGATATAAATTCAATAGTCATTTTATTAAATACTCCGATTCTATCGCTACGTATAGATTCAATGTGTCCACAACTAGAGGCTGTTAAATTTAATTCTGAAGTAGATATTGTGGATGGTCCTGAAGTCATTGAAGAGAGATCAGAAATGTTTAGAAAATCAAATCTATCTGACTCTAACGTTGGCTATGGAAAAGGAAACTTGTTTAGGATCTCAAAAGAAGTTCATTTTTCTATGACCTAATTCTTCAGGTTTGAAAGGATTCTTGGTTAAGTATTCAGAATTGAAGTCTTGATTTGAGGCATGACTTTGATGCTGAAACTTAGTGATAAGTCTGTCCTACTTAATAGTTTTTTATACATTTTCTGTAAAATAACTTTTCTTTTGACATCTGAAAGAAAAATAACGTGAAATAATAAAAAGCCACTGTAAAAAAGACTTGAAAGAACCAATAATAATTTTCATGGCAATGTCTTATTATGCAATCAGATGTTCAATGTGCCCTAACCAGACCACAATGTTTGCCAGTGGAATGTAACAATGCTAAAAAACTGTGGAATAATCTTTTTATATTTTTTTGTTTTATAGTAAAAGAGGATATCCAAAAAAAACCTGTTTTCATGGCAATGTCTAATTGTACATTCAGATGTTCAATGTGCTCTAACAATAGTATGATACTCACCAATGGAATATAACAATGCTAAAAAAAACCCCGGAATAACCTTTATGTATTTTTTGTTTTATAATAAAAGGGGATCCCCAACAAAAACTGGAATCATTCTCCAGTGAGTGGGCCCATTGTATGCTTCTTTCACTAGACACGTTTTTCAGGGACCCTACTGCACCAGTCTGCCAACCAGCATCATTGCATGAAGTCATGGTGTGATATAGTAAATTTTTTTGTTAAGTGCATCTCGCTGAAAGTTAGATCAATGTGAAATTCTGTAAAATGGCAAGGGAAAAGTTGTAATGCTTCAAAAAGCTTACAAAGCTGTTCTGGGAAAAAACACAAATTTACAAGTGATTTAATGGAAGACTCACATTCACTATGTACCAAAAAAAGCATGGTCCAATATCAAGACAATGCTGTTTTTTTTTTTTTTATGCAAAGAGCAGTGTCTCTCAGAATTTTTTCATAATGGTTAGGTGTTTCACCTACAAGTTCTGAAATGTTTAAATGATGGGTGAAATAAAAACATACTGATTTATGGCAAAGCAGAGAGTGGTAGCTTCACCCGACAATGTGGAAGCACGCAAAGCTTTGAGTGTGAAACAATTTTTTAATCAAAAACTGCATAAGCCAGCCTATCCATCTGTCATAATCACATGAACTTGCTCCATGTAACCTTTTTATTCTCTCAAATGAAAAATGCATCTAAGTAAAAGGTTTGGCATATGTGGAAGTGGTAAAGGAAAAGTGAGTGTCAAAAGATATGACTTTGCAAGAGTTTCAGGATTATTTCAAAAAGGGGAAAAACACATTTAGACCAAATGTAATTGCATTGAATAAATAATATTTCAAAAGACCTAAAAATAAATACAGAATTTGTATTACAGAATTCTGTTTTCTTCTGGATATGCCCTCATATAAGCATTCTTGAAATATTTTCTACACTATAATTTGTAAAAAAAATGATGATGATGAATAAAAGCATTATGAAATGGAATTGGGCACTTTTTCTTGAGACACTCTGAATGGAAAACCATCAAATTTCCATCTAAAATAATATAAAAGCAGCACTCCATTCTAGTGTAAGCTTGAGATATAAATTTCAAGTTTTTAGCTTGATTGATAAAATGGAATTAAAAGTGGTTGTGAACACTAAGTCTGCATTCTTTTCAATCTTGAGTTCCAAGTCTCAGTTATAAAGGCAAAAATGAGAAACTTGTCTGAGGAAGAACATTTAAATACTAAAATTAGGAATTTTATCTGCATATGGTAACCATTAACTCATCAAGCTTATATTAGATGGCATTTTAGTTGAAAGTTGCTCTTATTTTAATATATGGATTATTAAAAAGCAAAACATCAAATTTTCTTTTAACTGAATTTCTATTGTATGTTTCTGAAAGAAATATCTTTATATAGTTTATTTTTTGTTGCTTTTTTTATATTTCATTATTTGTCTAGATTTAAATAACTTGATGACGTAAAAGAATCATTAAAATTTATGACGTACCTCAAGAGTGGTTAACATTTTATAGTAATGCATCAATTTTTTTAATGCGCCATACAACTTTTGTGCTACTATGCAATTTTTATATAAAATACTGAATGATATAATAATGTACTATTAAAAAAAATTAAAAGTTTAAATATTACTTATTTTAATGAGATATCTAAATCAGTTTTGTAAAGGAAAACACTTTCGACTATTCATGAACTCATTTTAATTTTTGTCAGTATTCATAAATTTTAATAAAATACAAACAGCAAGGTTTACAAAAGACAAACAATTATAAAAAGAAATTTAGAAGCCTTATTCTGCATTAGATAAACAATAATCATCACATGATCACTATATCTTATACTAGCACATAATTGTTAATAAACAAGGCAAAACTCTCCATATAGTAGTGCCACCCCGTGCTTACCAGAGTAATCAATGGAAACCAAAAGGCTTGTGCGTAAAATCCCTACCTAGTGCCTACTCATCCAATATCCCCAGACTAGTTTCTGGCTTGTGGCCTTTGTCAGTGAGGAGTCTTGGATCTGAGAGCACTGTACCTAGATCTTAGGATGTGCTCTCAGATTCAAGGCTCGTAACTGACGAAGGCCACAAGTCAGAAACTAGTGTGCGGATATTGGATGAGTAGGCACTAGATAGGGATTTTATGCACAAGCCTTCTGGCATCCATTGATTACTCTGGTTAGCACAGGGTGGCACTACTGTATGGAGAGTTTTGCCTTGTTTATAAACAATAATCCTTAAATTCTGTTTTAAATTTTTTTTCTGATATTAATAAACAAGTTTTTTTTAGTAGAGTATTATTTTCCAATTCTTATTGTTAAAGATGCAATGTGGTAAATTTAATCCCTCAATGCATCAAATTGGTCTTCTCTGATGGAGATATTTAAAAGATGATATAGAACTATTTCTTGCTTTACATCCAGCTGCATAATGATTTATTTGAGAAGAGCACCGACCTACATAACAATGAATTATTTAATGCAAACAAAGAAAATGACTAGATTTAGTGATGTCTTTAAAAATAGCCTTAAAAATAAATTTTGTATGTATGTTATAATCTATAATAATAACATTTCACTCTTCTTACACTTTAAAGCAAAATATATTTATTTATTCTTTACAGTTTTGATTGTTCCTAGAAGTCTTCGTCAGATCTTTTCTCTACTTTTTCTCTCTTTCCTCAACCATTTTCTGCTAGGAACAGTAGTTGAAACTGTAAACAATAAATAAATATATTTTGCTTTAAAGTGTAAAAAGAGTGAAATGTTGTTATTATATGTTATATAAAAAAAGCAAAAATAAAGAAGGAAAGAGAAAGTAATGTGTGAATTCATCTTTTTAAAATTGAATAAAATAATTATGTATATATGTAAAAATTACCGTGAAATTCAATCAATTTATTCTCCAAAACATAGAATTCATTATATCTCCTAAGAAAAAGAAAGGCAAATGTTACACATAAGATGTTAAAAATTTATCATAGACTAAATAAATTTTATTACATTACTAGAATTTACAAGTCAGATTTCAAAAGAATCATTATAAACAAACTTATAAAAACATCCATTCTTACGTACTAATATCAATTTATTGGTCAGAGAAAAGGTGATCATTTTTATCTGATCCTTAATTGATCTATGATTAAATTTATATTCTTAACATTACATATTTTTATAGCTGTGGGTTACTTAAAGCATAGTAAAATTATTACAATTTCATCAGGTTTATTACTTAAAACTGTAAGCTGTTTTCATTAATAATTATAAAAATCGCCATTTATATAAAAGCTTCAAACTTTCAAAGTATTGACAGATATGATTTTATATATAAGCAATATATTGACATTAATAGGACTAAATGGCTATTGTTTGCAAGTTTATTAAAAATGAATTTTTAGAAATCTGACTTATTAATTATAACATTAAAACTTAGTTGATCCATAAATAACTTTTATATTCTCATTGTTACAGATTTAATAGCCATAATTTATTTATGGGCTTATTAAAATTACTAGAAGAAAATATTAAATATAAATAATTAAGTATCTAAAAAAATGTCTAAAAAATGTAATTATATGATATATTATAGCAATAAGAATTGAATTTTATAAAACATTCAGAATCAAATATATATTGAGATGGTATTTTCTGTCATCTCATATATATATTTCCATATATTTTAATAAAAGTGTGTAGTTATCAAATTATTTTAAAATAGTAATCTTTGAAATCTTTTTAAAGTTTTTTTTTATTTATCTGGAAGAAATCAGGATTTCTTCATTTTATTAATTTATTTAAATACATCATAACTCAAGATGAAATTAGATCTTGAGATTTGTTTTCATTAAAAATTTTTTTTATTGTAATTCTGAGGAAAAAAGTGGGTTGGGGGGGATTATAGATTTTTGCAATTAACTCTATTGTTGAAACTCAAGATACTAAAAATTTTGTAATTAAATATATTGCTAGAGTCGATCTTTTGAACTAATTGAACCAGAACTTTTCCTTTAATTAAAAATGTAATGAGAATAAAAAGAACAGAAATTAGAAATGTCAAAATGCATCTAAAAATAAACCACAAAGTGTGAATCCTGTTTGTTGAAAAACATATAAATTATGGAGTTTGATTTTGTTAGATATATTGGAAAATGATAGAAAAATATATATTGGAGGCAGATACATAAGACCTTTTACTAAAAAAAAAGAATATTAATCAGCAACAAGAAAATGTTCTTTGGCTAGAGAACATTGAAAACTTGCCCCTCAGGGAAATACATCTCACAGCCATATTTGGTATGCCCGAGTGATCATCAACTATGGGAAGAATGGATTCTGCAAGCTAGTCAGGGCATGTTAAAAAAACCAGTGGACAAAACAAAGGATTCATGCCAGCAGTTTCAAG
The DNA here is from genome assembly GCA_028023455.1 of Epiperipatus broadwayi. Taxonomy (NCBI): domain Eukaryota; kingdom Metazoa; phylum Onychophora; class Udeonychophora; order Euonychophora; family Peripatidae; genus Epiperipatus; species Epiperipatus broadwayi. Next base: position 1,338,737 of record JAQFVV010000086.1, on the reverse strand, counting down.
AATGAATCATATAAGGACATTACCCACTGGATGAAAATGAAACAGCTAATCAATCAGAATAAATATGAACTTTTACTTAAAGAATTTTTGTGATTAGTGTAATAGAATTCTAGACTCCATTAACTGAGTTAGTTGTACAGAAAAGTTTCAACAATAGGATGTGATGTTTTTAAGAGGGATTGTTTTTCATGTTATTTTGGATGAATTGAAAAAGGGAGGGGGGTATGGTGTTGTTTGACTAACTTTTTGTTAATTAAAATTATGTATAATTTAAACTTATTTTATTATGTTCAAGGTTTGTACAGTTTTAAGTTCTAAAAAAAGTTAACTGCTCGATCTAAAAAGTCAAACAGTAGAAGGGGTAAAGATCAGTTAAGTGTTCCAACTATAAACAAACACAGGAATCTTATGTCAGAACATGGTGTGTGTAAACGGGATGCTAGACAGCTATAGCAAACAATGGACATTTGCAGTCCTTTAAGGGTTTGAAGATAATTATTAATCATGAAATATAGATGGTTTGAGTGATTCAAAATACTGCCCATTATTATTAGTAAGTTGACCTTCAGCCACACCTATTTGAACAGACCTCTAGAATAAACCTGGAGCGCTGCCGTTCATAGGTCTTATGGCGCATGATTCCTCAGGAAAAAAATATAAAACATTTAACAATAAACCATATTAAAAAAGAAAAGTAATGGAATTAAGATTTATATTTGCCTCTTCTTAAATTTTGTAATGAGTCAGTTGGAGTGCTCTGAAAAAGGGAGTTGGGAAAGAAGTTAGTATAAAAAAATGAATATAATAAATATTTAAACCATATTTATATGCCTCTGTCTTTAATTTCTCTAATAATGTTAACAACTAAGTGTTCTATCTCTTCGAACAAAGTACAATTAATGGAGTCTATGTAAGATTACATCTTATTTTTATGTGACTGCAGTACGTAAATAAATTATCACTATGATCATTGAAGATTCTCAATCTAGTACTAGGCTATATGCCTAGTGCCACCCTTGTACTGGTCACCATAATTTTTATAATCTTAGACATTTTGCGAACTGTGTGTCAACTTGTAGTGGCACAATATATATATAAATATGGAACCACAAGTAAATCAATATTTACATAACCATCTGAGAGAGGTCACTACTGTCTAAAGTAAAGATAATTGAGTAAAATCATGATACTTACTTTAATAAAAGTTATGCTTTGATCAAAGTTTTAAAGATTATGCAGTTAATGTATAGTTGAGTGCATTAAACTATACAGCTATTTAACTAGTTTCAATATTGCATATGTAAAAAAGCAAGCTAGTTTGAATCCAAATTTGAGATGTTAAATTTATTGAATATTAATCTAGAATAACATTATATGAATAATAAAAGTAATCAATGGAAATTCCAATAAAATCCAATTAGGCAAAAACTGATAATGTAAATCTAACTTTTCATCTTTCTGGAATCATTCCCTCTCTGCCAAAGATATCATTTTGTTTTGTTATCCCATTTGATACTCAATTTCTATTTCATCCAGAATTATTTCCTTTTTAACAAATCAAATTATGAATTATTATATCATTTTGATTCCTGATTCTATTTTAGTAAAATAACTTTTACAATTTCTATTATTTTGTCTTCCCTTTCATTTATCTTTTCCATTTCAAAACATCAGCAAATCACTCTCTTGTCCAATATGTTGTTGCAGTTCTTCTTTCCAATAACCAAATATCAACTGATTCTCTCTTTCCAAAACATATATTCCATAATTATAATTCTGTTTTCTATTTTTAATTTATCATATGCAAGTGAGATTTAAATATTCCATTGAAGAGACATAAAAGCATTACAAAAAATATCATTTAAGGATATTATGTAAACTTCTAAAAACCCAAGGGCAAAATTATAAGACCAATTGATAATATGCTTTTCAACTTGATGCATGTGATCATGTAAAATCATACTTCCATTAGATTAGACATGTAAAAAGAATGAACAGTACAAGACTTCCTAAAAGGTGTTTTATACTGAACATGATTTTTGTGGGAGAGACAGATCTCATTTACAATATAAATTATCTTAAAGAAATTCTAAGAAAATGCAATGCTGATTGTTTTCACCATAAAGTTATGGTAAAGAATTATAATTAGATATGATACTGAATCAGAAAGAAAAGTTAAAAGATAGCTTATCAAATAAACAGAATAATAGACTAGAGTATTTTTTACATGAACATATTTATAATTCATAAGTTGATTAAAATAGACATTGCAAAACTGATCTCTAATACTATGTATTTTCAACCAATACATTATTCCACTTATTCTTCTTCCTTCAATTTCTAATGATTCCACTGTCACCTTAAACAATAAATTACTTCTCTACATATTATATGTTCTCAATCCTGAATCATTTTGTGTGCAGGGTTATCTAGTGACTATTAACTGAATCAAAATATGTAACTAAACATAACAAAAACCTATGAGTCATTTAGAACTTGATATAAGACATACATAAACATAAAATTGATTAATCAAAATCTCTCTAATTCTGAAACTGATTCTCTCCAGCTCAAATTTATGTTTATTAGAATATAATTTTGATTAGATAATTATAGTTTGGTCATGATATAAATATGGATAATAATGAAAGTTTTTTCAGTGAAACTGATATAGCTTCTTTATCTCTTATCAACTGATTGCAAAATAAATCAAACATCTTTGTGGTAAATATCAGAGCAACTCGTCCTGTTGTCTTGTCTATTTTAAGCAATTATACATTTAAAAACAAATGAGAAATTCTTGAAATGATTTTTATTCAGTCTTCACAATGTTTTGAAAAAAAAAAAGAAAGATTCTAAATTAGAAATACTCTCCATCTTAATTGCATTACTTTTTCATTCACTGACTGCTATGTCTTAACTTGTTGATCATGGAGTAAGAATAACAATTTATTAATCTAATTAACATTAATATTACAAGTATGTGCATATGCATAAGATCTTAAACAAATGCGGTTGTATGATGAAGATAAATTATTTTTTGGGTAAAACCATGTATTATTTTCTATTATATACCAAATTTCGACGAACTAGCATCCGCCATTGTCAAAGTAAAATCTTGAAAGAAAACTGGTTCAATCTCAACCTGTAACATGACTGAGTGCGAAATGAAGCATGAGAATCAGCTTGAAATAGCTTAGTATTCAGAATATGAGGTTTATCAAAAAGTATATTTCTCTTAAGTTTTACCACCTATTAATTTAAAGTCAATATTAGAAGACATAGATAAAATGAGAGGTTTCCATATGGCTGGAATATGTTGTGCTTCATCAGCGCTATTTAAACCAGTAAGTCTCTTTAATATTTCAAATAGTTCTCAAATCATATCTCTCCAAATTAGCAAGCATTTTTGCGTTGTCAGTTTTCTTTCAAGATTTTACATTGACAATGGCAGATGCTAGTTTGTTGAAATATTGGTATATAATAGAAAATAATCCTTAATAATGGTCAAACATAAATTTATCCATAATGTTGTTTTCAATAATTAATAATAGTTCCAACACAATTGAAATAAAACAACTATATAAAAATAATAAATATTTTATTTATTGAACCAGTTTTCACCCTATATTAGGGCCTTTTCAAAATACACTTTTCTAATATAATCACATGATCCTTATATCTATTAATACTCCCTCTAACATTCATTTTATACAATCATTTTACATAATCACATAACCTATTTACATATATATATACTTTCCCCTCCAGCCAATTTTTTTATATACATATTATTTTTATACAATAAATAAAATTACATTAAATACAATTCAATAATTATATACATATATTATACACCATAAATTATATACACATACTTTATACATTAAATTATATATCATTTCTCATATATTTCTACTAACCATATCTTCAAATATAACCTTATTTATTTATAGTTAACTAATTATTTACATACATATATATATATATATTAATTTAAAAAACAACAACAACAACAAAAAACAAACAAATTAACCATATATTAAATTTTCCAGTTATCCTTCAATGCCCATTTACTACTCAACTTTGCAGGTCCTTTAGCTAAATTAACACATTTATTCATATTCTCTTGAATATATACTGTCTCATAATATTTCCTTCTATTATAATCTTTAACATATTTTATAACTTCCATATCTTCAATACATCTCATTCTATGACCAGTATTCAAATAATGAAGATATGGTCCTGAATTCATATTCTTCCTTTAAATAGTCCTATTATGCTCTTTTCTCCTTTCTATTGCTGTTTTCCCTGTTTGACCTATATATATTTACTGCAACTCCTACAAATTATTTTGTATATCAATCATATTTTACTTTCTTTATTATTCTCTCTCTTCACATTTGATATCCATTTTTCCAATGATTTACTATTCTTCCATGCTATTCTTATATTCCCATTCAACCTCCCTTTTCCTAAAATCTTATATACAGCTTTATAATAAGGTATTGATATCCATCTATTATTGAACCTTCCAGCTTTGTTTTTATTTTCCCTCCCCCCATATTTTACATTATCTTTACTCTTACTGTTCAAAACTTTTCTAATATCTTTTTTATTATATCCCATCTTCACATAATCTTTTTCTATATTCATTTTTTGTTCAACAGATTCCTTTTTATTTATTGTAAGTCTATCATTTTTTATTTTAAACTCCTTTAAAACTGACATCTTTTGTGACCAAGGTTGGTATGAACTAGAATCAATTATTCCTCTTATTTCATCATCTTTAATATACTGTTCTATTTCATTTTCCTTATTTCTATTCAAATAAATATCCAAATATTTTAAACCCTTCTCTTCCTTCTCCATTGTAAACTTAAATTTATATATTGAACCTGATTGAAATCCGATTCAATGGTGTCATTACAAAAAAAAAAGAAATTTATTAAGCTTTTAATTTTCATTAAACGTAGAGTTTAAATTTGCAGTATTATTTAAAAAGAATGCGTGTATCGAAGTACACACGCGTTTATATGTAAAACGGATTTTTTTTTTTAAAAAAAAAAAATGTTTATCGATTTATTTTAAAATAGTTTTCATATACCGCCTGTTTTTAAATCCATTTGATTTAAAAACAAGCTGGCTAGCTAATTGCATTCCTGTGGCTTTTATTTTAATTATTGTAACCAATTTTTATAGCGGAGATTTGATTTTTATGTTGTTGTTTTCATTTCAATAAACCCTGGGTGGAATTCTTAGATAGATTGAGCGGGAGATTAATATTTGCCCTGCCTCAGGCGTAGAAATTGGACAACAAGTAAAGTGTTTCGCGGGAAATGGAGCAACGTATAAATAGCCCCGAAAATTTGGAGTGTCAGTTAATTCATTGTTCGTTGATAGACAAGCTGTTTATCAAGTGAGAATTTATATCAGCATGGACATTTAATTTCTTAAAGGATATCAGCTGTGATTAAATACTTTTGCCTGCAACAAAATGAAAAATTCTATACTTGTTACCACCACCCGAATGGCTTGCTAACTCCACAAAAGGCGGATCCCTGACTTCCATGTTTGCTCCAGTAATGCCTTGAACACCTAAAAGAAGCCGGAACCTCTCTACATCTACCTTGCTGCCTAAAGAACCTGAAAATGAACTTAAGTAAAAGTGCGCACTCTACGTGAACTTTGTTTTACCGAAAGGTAACTATTTTCGTTTTATTCTTCCCAGGGTAAATTAATTCTCATTAAATCTCCGCTCAATCTAATCATAAATATGTCTTCTTAAATCAATATAGCCTCATATCTAATATTTGCTGTGTTTTCCAATATTTTATAGTGTGTCTTGGAATCTTAGTTTTAAGCTTCCAATTTGCTTTCAGTTTTGTTTATTGGAGAGTGACGAATGAATTTTATATTTTATGCCTCGCTTTTGTAAATGCTTTAGCAGTCTTGTATATATATATATTTTATGCTTACCTGTAATTATTTAGTATTCAATAATTAATTTTATACTCTATGTTTGCCCGCTTGCTAAACCTACAAAACTCTTTTGGCTGACGACTTTATTGTCTGATTTTCACAGGTGGAGATTTCATTTCTAATATCTCTAAAGGCGGAAATTAGAATTGTGTTTTTCTTTGTAATTTTATAAGTCGTCAGCAGGAAGATAAAATTTATCCTTTCTTAAATTACAGGTGAGCAATACTTTCGTTCTGCTAGAGTATTTAAACTTTTGATATTTCGTACTCATGTGCACTCTCCGATAGATTTCTTTTTGTAGTTATTATGTGTGCTTTAAATTTATCAGAGCGTGTACTCAGAATTTGTTTGTAAGTTTATTTTCTTTTCTTTATTTGCTGGGGCAGACGTAACTGTTTTTCTAATCATTTACTTGTCTCTTATTGAGACCATTAATTATTAATTTTAAAGTAATTTTCGCCAATCGTTTGGCTGGGATTCACCAGGTTTAATTGTTTCTTCGTTTCAATGATATTTTTCGATTGTTCTTGAGGTGGATCAATCACCGTTATTTTAAATGTAGTAATTGGTGCAGTTCATACCGATATAAGGACATTCGAGATCTGACCATGCTTAGATCTCGGAAAGCTCATCGGCACTGGGTTCTTTGATCTATTTCAGGGGCATATGGTTTAAATATCATAAAGTGGAAACCAGTGTTTAAGTGAATCCTCTGCTGAACGAAATTTGCTTCCTCCCTTTTAAATTTGTTTATTAGAAGATCAGTCAGTCTGTCATAGCTTTGCCTTTAGTATGTCTGGTACACGCCTGAGTTATCCCCCATCTATGGTGTCATAAACTTATATTTAATAATTTTTTTTCTCATAATAAAATTTATGAAATATGTTTAAACTTAATTTGGCTGACGTTTGTCATTGTGCTTTTGTCTCAATTGTCTAAACAATTTAAGATCTCTTGTTTCTCCCCGAGTCTAGTCGGCGCAAACCATCATCATCATCTATTCTGATCACAGTAAACAAATTTTCCAGACACGTAGTGGTCTGGTGGCGCCCTCTGTTTCAGAATAGATTGAGTATCCGGTATAATATATTATCATTCAATTCATTAAATATTTTTAATATACTATTACTATTTCCAACAACTATGTCATCCACTTATCTATAATATTTAATTATTTCTTTATTTTTTATATATTTTCCTACTATTTTTTCTTTCAAATTATTTATAAGCATTGATGATAATAATCCACTTATCAAACAACCCATCCTTTTTTCATATTCCAAAACCTATCCTTATATTTAAAATACAAACTATCACTTATTATCATCAATACTTCCTTAATAGTGTATATCCATTCTTTACATATTCTTCCACTTTTTTCTAACATACTTATAACTAACTTTATACTTTTATCTCTTGGAACACTTTGATACATTTTTTCTACATCTAATGAAGCAATCAAACTATTCCTATTTAATTTAATATTATTTAATTCCATAACAATTTCTTCTGAATTTTTAATACTATACATACCATATCAAATTACATCTACTATTTTTTATATATATTATTGTACATAATTTCTTAAGAATATGATTGTCAAAATTTACAATTACTTTTGCCGCCATACCTTCTTTGTGGGTTTTTATTTTTCCAAATATATATGGATGCACAAAAGCTGTTGGATATAATCATCTATATTCTTTACTATTAATCAATTTCTTCTCCTTCATATAATTCAACATCACTTTATACTTTGTTTCTATTTTATTTCCAGGATCCTTATACATTTCTTCATATCCTTGTTTTATTATGTGTTCAATCATTTTCTTATTATACTCATATTATTTTAAAATTACAAACCTATTACCTTTGTTTTCATATGTTATTATCAATCTTTCATTATTCACCTTTTCTATAATTTTTTTTATAATACACTTTTCTTTCCATTCTTTTTTATTATAACCTTTTTAAATATTTATCACATTATTAAGTTTTGATTGCAGTTCAATTTTTAATTCATGTTTAATGTCTACTGCTTCCACACTTACAACAGTTTCTTTATGGATATCTCCACTAACAAATGGTATATACTTTTTTCCCTTATTTAATATCTCCAACTGATCATTATCAAATTCAATATTTGATAAATTTACAACTTTAACATTTTTTAAAATACAATTATCACTTCCTATATTATTTTCATGTAAACCATCTTCTAAATTCTCATTTTTTATTGTACTATATTCATTAATTTCTTATTATGATCCAATAATTGGTATTGTATATATTCAAATGTTTCTTTGCATACATAAAAATATTAATTTATATAATAAGATTAAGTAAACTATTTTGAATTGGGTTGTAAAAAAATATATATAACATTGTGGATATTTGTATAAAAAAGTAGGTTATAATAGACTTAAAAATATATTAAGAAGGGATGTATGTAAAGAAACATTTGAATATATATACAATACCAATTATTGGATCATAATAAGAAATTAATGAATATATTAAATATAAAGTACAATAAACAATGAGAATTTAGAAGATGGTTTACATGAAAATAATATAAGAAGTGATAATTGTATTTAAAAAAATGTTAAAGTTGTAAATTTATCAAATATTGAATTTGATAATGATCAGTTGGAGATATTAAATAAGGGAAAAAAGTATATACCATTTGTTAGTGGAGATGTCCATAAAGAAACTGTTGTAAGTGTGGAAGCAGCAGACATTAAACATGAATTAAAAATTGAACTGCAATCAAAACTTAATAATGTGATAAATATTTAAAAAGGTTATAATAAAAAAGAATGGAAAGAAAAGTGTATTATAAAAAAAATTATAGAAAAGGTGAATAATGAAAGATTGATAATAACACATGAAAACAAAGGTAATAGGTTTGTAATTTTAAAATAATACGAGTATAATAAGAAAATGATTGAACACATAATAAAACAAGGATATGAAGAAATGTATAAGGATCCTGGAAATAAAATAAAAACAAAGTATAAAGTGATATTGAATTATATGAAGGAGAAGAAATTGATTAATAGTAAAGAATATAGATGATTATATCCAACAGCTTTTGTGCATCCATATATATTTGGAAAAATAAAAACCCACAAAGAAGGTATGGCGGCAAAAGTAATTGTAAATTTTGACAATCATATTCTTAAGAAATTATGTACAATAATATATAAAAAAAATAGTAGATGTAATTTGATATGGTATGTATAGTATTAAAAATTCAGAAGAAATTGTTATGGAATTAAATAATATTAAATTAAATAGGAATAGTTTGATTGCTATAGAAAAAAAGAATCAAAGTGTTCCAAGAGATAAAAATATAAAGTTAGTTATAAGTATGTTAGAAAAAAGTGGAAGAATATGTAAAGAATGGATATACACTATTAAGGAAGCATTGATGATAATAAGTGATAGTTTGTATTTTAAATATAAGGATAGGTTTTGGAATATAAAAAAAAGGATGGGTTATGTGGGTTGTTTGATAAGTAGGTTATTATCATTGATGTTTATAAATAATTTGGAAGAAAAAATAGTAGAAAAATATATAAAAAAAATAAAGAAATAATTAAATATTATAGATATGTGGATGACAAAATTGTTGTTGGAAATAGTAGGAGTATATTAAAAATATTTAATGAATTGAATGATAATATATATATATAAAATTAAGTTTACAATGGAGAAGGAATAAAAGGTTTAAAGTATTTGGATATTTATTTGAATAGAAATAAGGAAAATGAAATAGAGGTGAAACAGTATATTAAAGATGTTGAAATTAGAGGAATAATTGAACCTAGTTCGTACCAACCTTGGTCACAAAAGATGTCAGTTTTAAAGGGGTTTAAAATAAAAAATGAATATAGAAAAAGATTATGTGAAGATAAGATATAATAAAAAAGATATGAGAAAAGTTTTGAACAGTAAAAGTAAAGATAAAGTAAAATATGGGGAAAGAAAAAAGGAAAATAAAAACAAAGGTGGAAGGTTAAATAATAGATGGATATCAATACCTTATTATAAAGATGTATATAAGATTTTAGGAAAAGGGAGGTTGAATGAGAATATAAGAATTGCCTGGAAGAATAGTAAATCATTGGAAAAAGAGAAAGAATAATAAAGAAATTTAAATAGGATTGGCATACAAAATAATTTGTAAAGAGTTGCAGTAAAATATATATAGGTCAAATGGGAAAAGCAGCAATAGAAAGGGGAAAAGAGCATAATAGGGCTATTGAAAGGAAGGATACAAATTCAGGCCCATATGTTCATTATTTGAAAACTGGTCATAGAATGAGATGTATTGAAGATATGGAAGTTATAAAATATATTAAAGATTATAATAGAAGGAAATATTATGAGACAGTATTTAGTAAATGAGCATTGAAGGATAACTGGAAAATTTAATATATGGTCAATTTGTTTTTTGTTGTTGTTGTTGTTTTTTAAATTAATATATATGATATATGTAAATAATTAGTTAACTATAAATAAATAAGGTTATATTTGAAAATATGGTTAGTAGAAATATAAGAGAAATGATATATAATTTAGTGTATAAAGTATGTATATATAATTTATGGTGTATAATATATGTATATAATTATTGAATTGTATTTAATGTAATTTTATTTATTGTATAAAAATAATATGCATATAAAAAAATTGGGGGGAGGGGGAAGTATATATATATAAATAGATTAGGTGATTATATAAAATTAACGTTAGAGGGAGTATTGATAGATATAAGGGTCATGTGATTATATTAGAAAAGTGTATTTTGAAAAGGCCCTAATATAGGCGAAAACCAGTTCAATAAAGAAAATATTTATTATTTTTATATAGTTGTTTTATTTCAATTGTGTTGGAACTATTATAATAGAGAATAACACAGTTTTTACCCAAAAAATAATTTATATACAATAATATATATATATATATAGCACATATATAGTCCAAATGCTAATCTAGTTGATATACATATCAATAAATACATATAGGCAGATATGTGAGGTTCAATTGCTAATCCAGGCTAGTCTATAATATCTGATCATAAGTTAACTAGGAACACAAGTCTTTTTGCTAATTAATACAAGGTAGAAAATCTTTACTTTTACACCATGAATGATCTTCAAACCTGGATGACCATTGACGCATTTCAAAATAGTAATAAGATAGGTGCACTCTGTAAAAATCCTAGTCAGCTTAATGAACCTCCAGGAACCAAGATCCTGAGTGTCTAATGAATTCCCTGTACTAGTTCTTTTCTGTTGCTCCTTCTAGTAGCACAGTTGTCTCAAAGACCATGATGAAATATACATTGCCTTTTCATTCTTTCTGCATGTTTTTATGTGTTCCGGTTCTTTTTGTTTTCTAGAGTATTCTATTGTTGAAAAATCTGGAAGGTATTTATTTTATCAGCATAATCATTGTTCTGTAATTTAATTAGTATTTATTTTATAAGCACAATCATTGTTCTGTAATTTAATTAGTATTTTATTATTACTATTAATTAATTTCTATTAATTATCTGATTGTTTATTCCTTGCTTCTGGTAATCTACTGTATTATATGTTTTGCTTAATTGAATTTTTACTGAACTCAGATTAATCTGATTAAGACTATTTTTATTTCCTCTCTAGATTAATCTTATAACTTATTAAATACATTTTAGCTTAATAGATACGCACATGTTTAATATATACATATTTTACAATACCTCCCCTTACTCCAAAAACCTGGCTTAATTTTTATACTTAGTCTTGTAATTTAACAGGTCTCTGTTTATTACACTGGGGCCTGGGTGATCTGAGTTTGACTCTTAGTTCTATGGGTATGTCATTGTATATGTCCATTACTGCTTCCGCTTTGTTGTGTTCTAAGTCTGTTGTTTCTGTAGACCTTCTTCTTCTGACACTGTGTCAAAAGTTTTTTTTTTGCGGGTTTTAGTGATTCATTCACTATCAGTTCATAGAGATGCTGGAAGCTGGATGTCTTCTATGACTTGTCAGTGAATGTGGTTTATGTGTCTTTTATATTCTGTTCCATTCTGTGTTTGATGGTGACTATTTGTTTGGATAGTTTACCTGCGATTCTGTTTTTGAACCATTTCTTTTTGATAAAGCTGTGTATCAAAACTCGGTCGCCGATTTTGTATGTATTGTCTTCACCTGACAGATGTGATAGTCCCTTTTGGGGAATAGTATTGCTAGCTTTATCCTTAATTTTCTGCCCATTAGCAACTCAACTGGAGATTTCCCTGTGACCATTGACGGTGTGGAATGTTGATGAAGCATCACGTCATATAGTGCTTTGAATATCTTTATTATTGGTTCTTCTTATCACCTTTTTTATCTGTTGAATGGCTTTTTTGGTGACCCATTTGATTCAGGATGGTATGGAAGTGTGCAGATGTGTTTTACTCCTTTTCTTATGAAGAAATCTTGCATCTCAAGTGGTGAATCCAGTGCCATTGTCTGAGACAATTGTTTCTGGAAGACCATGGCATGTTGAATTTAAACTTTGAATGGTTTCACTTGCACTTGTGTTTTTCACAATGCAGAACTTCACTGCCTTTTCTTTCTCTCTGCATGTCATTATGTGTTCCAATTCCTTTTGTTTTCTGGAGTACTCTATTTTTCGAAAATTCTGGTGATATTTATTTTACCAGAACAATCATTGCTCTGTAATTTGATTAGTATTTCACTACTACTAATTAAATTCCTTTTGTTATCTGATTGATTAATCTTCGCTTCCTATAATTCTGCTGTACTTTAGGTTTTGCTTAATTGCATTTTTACTGAATTCAGATTAATCTGATTACAACTATTTTCATTTCCTCTCTAGATTAATCTGATTAATTTATTAAATATATTTTAGCTTATTAGATATGTACATGCTTAATAAATACATTTTTTACACTGACATTTTAATTTTATTTTGTTTACTAACATCTCATTTTGGTATAAAAATCATTTTAGTATGCAAAATATTTTTATATTACTAATGAAGAAGAAACTAAACTAGTTTGTGGTTATTATTAGACTGAGAAGAATTAAGAAAGTTAATGAAGTCATTCTGGCATCATTATTTTGACTGAAGTTCAATTTCAAGCAGTAGGATTAGATTTGAATATGTGGTGGATTAAAAGTAGACTATAAATATATTAGAACATTGCAACAAGCACAAATAATGACCGAACTGACATCACTGAATTTATGTAATGAAGTTATTATAATAATAATATATAAAATGTTCTATATAATCCATTTACAGTAGACATTAATAATATATTTATAAATATGCCTATTTAATAATGTAAAAGCAAAACTGATAACATTAAATGAATAATATTAAAACAATAAAGAACAAAAAATAAAATTTAAGTAAATAAATCAAGTATATTCTCACTCTTTTAGCCTGATTCTAACGCTAATGCATTGTAAGTATATTTGGTTTATTTAATTAAATATTTATTCTATGTTGTAGTGATCTAATATAACATTAAATATAATTATAATGATTTTTCAGTATTGATCATCCTGTCAAAGGCAAGATTATATTTGATAAAAACAAAAAAAGAATTCCAAAATGCACTCAGCTGAATACTGTTAGATTTTCTATTCATAACTGAGTTTGCTCTCAATTCACTGTAGCTGTCTTAAAAGAACTTGGTTCCTGACATTTAATTATATAAGGACTGTGTGTACATTCTCTGAGATTAATTTTATTTTTTATTATTATTGATTAATCAATTTATCATAGCTGATATAATGAAAACTTACATTATAATTTTTTTCTCATTTTTCTTGAAACAGAATGCATATAGATAAGGACTATTGAAGGATTAATATCAGTAACTGGACTGTCTGCGATAAAGTGTAAATATCGATAAAGTGATTTTAGGATATCGTACTCTAGAAAATAACTATAGTGAAAAAACCCGGATAGAGATAGGAAAAAGGTATGATGGGAAAAGAGTTAGTGGTAAAAAAGATGGCTGGACGTCAAACTACAAATGAAGTAAGTGGTTATAATTTTTCTAAGCAATAGATATTTAGAGACTGTGAAATGGGAGAGAAGCATTAGTTTAAAGCCAGGAATAACTACTAGGATGTGATAGAACCTGAAGTGTATGGACAATATAAAGTCTTAGGAATAAGTGACATGTGTATCTTGGAACGACACCGGTAATAATTAAGCAGAGACTGTTTTAACATATTGTATATAATTATTGTGTTTAAGATTTTGTAAATAAAACAATTAAACTAATCATATAAAGAACTATTACAAATTCTTCGTTACTTATGGAAATGCATATACAGCTGGTAAACGAAGAATTTGTAACATAGCTTGACAAAACCTATAGAAAGTTCATAACCCCTGTATACAGCAGAATGGCGCAGATCGACTAAAAAAAAAAAAATGGCGGGCGAAATCAAAAGGCAAAGAGGAAAAAAAATTAATAGCTATGTTTGAATGGTTAGAATATCCAATTAGTGAATATTTAAAGGACAATAGTGAAAAATAAAATTGTTTAACGGTGTAAAAATACGAGAATATTGTGTAACCGTGTAAAAATACGAGAATATTGTGTAACTGTGTAAAAATATACGAGAATATTGTGTAACCGTGTAAAAATACGAGAATATTGTTTAACTGTGTAAAAAAAATATGATAATACAAACAAAATGGCGATGTTGAATAGTAATATCCATAAATTCGATATTAAAGATACGACAAATTGGAAAGCATATGTCGAACACATAGAATGCTATATATTAGCGAATAAAGTAGGGAAAGCATACGTCAAACACATAGAATGCTATATGTTAGCGAATAAAGTAGATGAGAATAAACAAAAAGTAGCTACACTATTGTTATTAGCGGGAAAGGACGTTTTCCAAATTGCGAAACAGTTACGTGAGCCAAAAACCCCGGAAGATACAGCATATGAAGAAGTAAAAAAAAAGCTAAATATCTATTTCCAGCCGGCAACATTCAAATGGATATCTCGTCTGCATTTTAGGATGAGACGGCAATTGCCGAGAGAACACTATACTGACTATGATATAGCACTAAGAGCACTCGCTAAGCAATGTCAATTTGGATCTGAAATAGAGGATATGCTACTGGACCAATTACTTTACGGAATGCAAGACCACAATCTGAGAAAGACCTTGTTGAGTGAACTGAACTAAAATTATAAGTTGGCTTTAACGTGTGGCACATGAAGTGATTGGGGAAGAAGCAGCAGAATTCCAGACATCAGTAAAACTGAAAGTAACACGATAGCGGTGTACAAAACAGAAGCAACAGATGCTAATAGACTACAATAAATAAAAAAATAACGTGTTATTGTTGCGGTGACAAAGGCCACATTAAGAAAGTATGTAGATACAAAACTGACAAATGTACAATATGCAAAATGAAAGGACATTTAGCCAGAGTTTGTAAAAATAAGGACCAATGTCATGAATTCCAGCCAAATCCGAACTTTAAATCGCAGGGTGGCAGATATGACAAAAAGAAGTATATAAATAAAATTGAAGATACAGCAGAGGACCATATTATGTTAAATGTTACTATGGGGTGGAGAAAAACTCAAATGGAAGTAGATAGTGGTGCAGGACTCTCCTTGATGTCATATAAAGACTGGACGAAGTTAAACAATGGCAGAAAACATAAGTACACATTGCAGAGTACAAATGTACTAGCTACAGATATAAATGATAATCATATTGACATCTGTGGAAAGGTGAATATACCAGCGAGTATGAGAGATGAAAATACAGTATTACCACTACACATAGTGAGAAGAGACATTAGCCCTTTGTTAGGAAGAAATTGGTTTTGTCCATTAGGAATACGACTTGAAATCATTAAGAGAGTACAGTTAGAAACTGAAGTCAGAATGAAATTTCCAGATCTGTTTAAACAGGGACTAGCAGAGCTAAAAACAAGCCCGGGGGATATTGAAATATTAGGAGAAGCACAGCCCATAGTATGCAAACCATGGAAAGTCCCATTTGCACTAAACCAAAAATTGAGGAGACCATCAAGGAGTTGGTGAATAGAGGTGTACTGTTGCCAGTTGAAGAGTCAACATGAGCAACTCCTGTGGTAGCAGCAGTAAAACTGGATGGGAGCATCCGACTCTGTGGAGATTATCGCATTACGGTGAATAAGTTCATAAATAAAGGGGCACATCCAGTCCTGAGTGTACATGAAGTATTAACATCACTGCAGAGGGCAGAATTCTTTTCAAAAATTGATTTAAAGTCAGCCTTCCGCCAGATACCAGTGACTGATAAAACCGCAAAACTGCTGACAATAAGTACACACCTGGGATTGTATAAGTGTAATAAGCTGCCATAAGGAATTACAGTGGCCCCAAACATGTTCCAAGCAAAGATGGACAGTTTATTGCAAGGTATGGAGGGAGTTATACCCTACATAGATGATATTTTAGTGACTGCTAAGTCACAAAGAGAATTGAAGACCTGAGTATTAGATGTGTATGCCAAGCTGGACAAAGTGGGAGCCAGAATAAATCCATCTAAATGCATATGGGCCACAAATGAAATTAATTTCCTAGGACATGTGATAAATCAAAATGGGAAATATCCAAATTCAGAGAAGGTGAGAGCGGTCAAGAATGCTGCAAAGCCCAAGAATGTTAAGGAATTGCAAGCCTTTTTAGGACTACTCAAGTTTTTTGAAAGCTTCCTAAGAGGAAAGTCACACATCTCAACACCTTTATATGAATTACTGTGGAAAGGACAACGGTAGAATTGGAACAAGCAACATGATATAGCTTTCCAAGGAGCAAAAGAACTGCTTGTGTCCAATAGAGTATTGGTACATTATAACAGAGACCAAGAAGTAGTAATTATAACTGACGCCTTGGAGTATGGAGTGGGCATAGTAATTTCTCATATGTGTTATGGGGGGGAATGTCCCATTGCCTACGCCTCAAGAACCTTAACATCTGCAGAACGAAAATACAGTCAGCTGGACAAGGAGGCGCTGGCCATAATATTTGCGGTAAAAAAGTTCCATCAATATATATATGGTAGAAAATTCATGATCTATACAGATCATCGCCCATTACCGGGAATTTTAGGACATGACTGTAAAACTCCAGATCATGCTAGCCAACGCATGATATTTTGGATAAATCTGCTAGCAGCATATGATTATGTATTGAGATATAAACCCGGGAAAGAGAACAGTCATGCTGATGCTTTATTGCGCTTACCAGATGTCAGTGACCCCCGTAGAGACTGTATAGAAGTAAACTATATTGATGTCTGGAAGCAGGAATCGATAAACAGTGCTGAAGTGAAAAAATGGACTGAAAATGATCCAGGGTACAAGTGTTTGAAGGATTGGATTCGATGGGGATGGCCAAAACGCCGAACAGATAATGTGAACAGAGCCATATGGAATGCGCGGGAAAACCTATCTATGTGTAAGGGTTGCATCCGTATGATGGATCGAGTATTAATACCCCCAGAATGTAAGAAACAAACACTGGACCTGCTCCACCAAGGGCACCCAGGCATAGTGAGGATGAAAGCCTTGGCCTTGTCATAGGTGTGGTGGCCAAGTATGAACCAGGAAATAGAGCAAACAGTGAAGAATTGTGTCCAATGCCAGACTTTTGCTGATTTGCTCCCAAAGACATTTGACTCATGGGCAAAAGCAACATCACCCTGGCAACGCCTACACATTGATCACACCAGACCTTTTAACGGATATATCTTCTTGGTGATAATCGATTCATATTCTAAGTGGGTTGAATATAAGTTAGTGAAGAGTACCAGCACAGATTGTACCATTGGAGCCCTGAAAGAAGTTTTTGCAGGACAAGGATTTCCAGAAATGATGGTACCAGACAATGTGACTGGATTTACATCACAGGAATTCAAAGACTTCTTAACTGATAAAGGGATAAGCATTTTTTTACGGTACCATACCCTCCAGAATCTAATGGTTTGGCAGAGAAGGCTGTGCAACATTGGAAGATGACCCTGAATAAAACATTATATAAGAACATACATGAAGCACTGGTGGATGCAATGTTTTACCAACATTTCACACTGAATGTAAACCATGATGAAAACACCAGCAGAACTGCTGTTAAGTAGAAAGTGCCATACTCATATGACGAAGATATTTCCAGACAGAGAAGAGACTGAATACAGAAGCAAAAATGTGGCTGAGTTCAGAATAGATGAATTAGTATGGAGCCAAGACATTTTGAAAAGAGTGTGGCTGCCTGCTGTTGTGGTAGAGATTCCATCTAGATATATTTGCATTGTCAGACTTGAAAATGGGAAAAGTTTGAAAAAACATATAAATCATCTGAAAAGTCGACAAGGTGACGTATTGGATGTGGAAAGCTCTCAAAATCCAACCCAAAGTGAGGGAGACATCCTATATAGAGCAGAAGAATATGCTGAAAGAAGTTTGGAGGAGCAGGAGGAACCAATGCCTAGAGAAAACTTGGGAGATCAAGAAACGACGATGGAGACAATGGTGCAAGAAGAGGATCAAGCTCAGCAACCAGGCCCTAGTGACAAGATGGAAGGTGATAAGGAAAATACCAATCTACCTCATACAAGACCCATCAGAGATAAACGCCCCCCGACCAAACTGCAAGACTATTTTTTATCACCAATAGGACCATTTTCTAGAGTGGGGGAAGGTATGGACTGTCTGCGATAAAGTGTAAATATCGATAAAGTGATTTTAGGATATCGGTACTCCAGAAAATAGAATATCGATAAAGTGATTTTAGGATATCGGTACTCTAGAAAATAACTGTGGTGAAAAAACCCGGATATAGATAGGAAAAAGGTATGATGGGAAGAGAGAGTAGTGGTAAAAAAGATGGCCAGACGTCAAACTACAAAACGAAGTAAGTGGTTATAATTTTTCTAAGCAATAGATATTTAGAGACTGTGAGATGGGAGAGAAGCATTAGTTTAAAGCCAGGAATAGCTACTAGGATGTGATAGAACCGAAGTGTATGTACAGAATAAAGTCTTAGGAATAAGTGATATCTGTATCTCGGAACGACACCGGTAATAATTAAGCAGAGACTGTTTTAACATATTGTATATAATTATTGTGTTAAGATTTTGTAAATAAAACAATTAAACTAATCATATAAAGGACGGAAATGCATATACAGCTGGTAAATGAAGAATTTGTAATATAGCTTGACAAAACCTATAGAAAGTTCGTAACCCCTGTATACAGCAGTAACTTTATTTCTATTTCCCTTTAATTTATCATAAAATCACTTTACATGTTTAAACAATGTGCATTTGTTGTAATTCTTATGTAGTAAATCAGCAATATATTTATCAGCCTTAAAACTTTCATTTATGTAAGAATAATGTAAATTAAAGACATTCTAAACATATTTTCAACAACTGACAATGATGTAAACAAGTACTTGTGTACCTTTCAACAACCCAGTGCATCAACTGCGGATCATCTGAAATGTAAAAGAAGTTAAAATCAATAAATGGCATTCAAAAAATAAGATATATCATAATCAAATATTTGAATCCAACTTACTGATCTTTTATATGATGATAAAATATCAGTACAGTTATCATGAATTTTTTTTTTTAATCCTTTACAATACACAAATTTTGATGATGGTTGATATTCTGTATATATACAATTTATTAAAGGACCTCATTGTGCAAAAGTAGAAAATATACCTGCTATCCCTATAATTTGTATTCAAATCTAAGCTAAAGTAAATTTGAAAATTTCAATTGATCAAGAATTTTTTTATCAGGTAGATGAACCTAAAAAGATTATATAATAATCCTATAATATCTAATAATAGCATTCTCATATATAGTGACAATGATATTTGGATGGGAATATTTTACGTATCTTGTGAATGATGATACAAAAATTGAAATGGATGACATATCAATTTTAAAACAGGCAAAAACTGACTATGTGTATTGCCACACTGCAAGCTAGAGTAATCAATGGATGCCAGAAGGCTTGTGCATAAAATTCCCATCTAGTGCCTACTCATCCAATATCCTCAGATTAGTTTCAGGCCGGTGGCCTTCATCTATGAGAAGCCTTTGATCTGAGAGCACTGCACCTAGATCTTAGAATCTAATGCAATCCTCCAGCAGCCACCTTTTATCTGCTTAAATACAAAAATATGAGTCTTAAATTGAAAACAGCTTAATATTTTCAATCCAAGCCTGTGAGCTTATATAGTCATATAGGTCTGAACTCAATTCAGTACCCATACATTTTGTTGTTTTTGGTTCTTTAATAACCATAGCCACCAATATCCTATTAGGCAGGATTGGTTTTAAGCCAATAAACCAATCCTGCATAATAGGATATTGGCGGCTATGGTTATTAAAGAACCAAAAACAACAAAATGTATGGGTACTGAACTGAGTTCAGACCTATATGACTATATAAGCTCATGGGCTTGGATTGAAAATATTAAGATGTTTTCAATTTAAGACTCATAGTTTTGTACCTAAGTAGAGATAAAAGGTGGCTGCTGGAGGGATGCATTAGATCCTAAGATCTAGGTGCAGTACTCTCAAATCCAAGGCTCCTCACTGACGAAGGCCACAAGCCAGAAACTAGTCTGGGGTTATTGGATAAGTAAGCACTAGATGGGGATTTTATGCACAAGCCTTCTGGCATCCATTGATTACTCTAGCTTGCAGTGTGGCAATACGTATAGTGAGGTTTTTTTCCTGTTCTAATAACAGTTATAAGAAAGCATAAGAAATGGTGATCATGTGATATTATATATCAATTTTATCAACTCATTTATATTTGGATAAAGATATCCAATCTAAAGATTTTAAAACAGTATTTTGTAACTTTAGAAATAATATTCATTAAGGCTGTAGCCTCAATCAGATGCGTATAAAATGTGATTGTAGGGACCTCTACAGGTCTTAAAACCACAAGCTTACTCTTGGAAGAAAAGAGGGGAACCCCCAAAAATAAGAGGGGAACCCCTTCTTTACTTCAACCTACTTTATATATAAATAGGTGAAGCTGAAGTGGTTCGATCTGAGAGTGTGAAGCTATTCAATACTATCGCATTTTAAACGCATGTGATTGAGGCTACAGCCTTAATGAATATTATTTATGTAATGAATGTGCGTTGAAATAAATTTATAATTATAACTTTAGAAATGAAAAAGCTGCAGGTCCCGTGGATACATTAGCTTCAAAAATATTGGAGTTTTTTAAAAATATATGGAGTGATGAAATTGTGGCTCTGACCTTGAGGATACTTTTATAATTTTTAAAAATAAAGAGACTAGACATTGCTTCCATAATTATGAAATATCATTGAAATCCATCATAGGGAAAGAAACTTTAAGAATTTTATTAACTAGATTGCTTTCAGTTATAGAGACTCAATATAGATTTAGGGAAACAAAAAGCCCTACAGACATAAGATTTTTTCTTGCCAGATAAATATATGGCTTTTGTTAATCTGCTCACATTATTTGAATAGATTTATGGCAACGTTTGAAATTAGATAGCTGACCGGCAAAATTAATTTGCATTATACAGTTCTTCCGGCTGAAATGACAGGAAGTATTCAGACTAAAATGACAGGAAGTATTATTACTATATGTGGAAAATCTGAAGCATTTGAAATGAGAAATACTATTAAACATTGACATATACTAGCTCACAATTTTGTTTTTAATTTTTTATGTCAGTGGCCTCTGGATCTGATTATGGGATCAAGATGCAACATAGATTTCTGGATAAAGTTTTTATACAAGAATTACATCTTCTTGACTTTAGATTTTACAGTTGTTCAAAAGCCAATCTACAGAATGAACTTGGATTGGACATGTGAAATAGTTGAATAATACAATATTTCCTAAAAAAAGAAAAAGTTATAGAACTTGAGTATGGTTTTTGTGTAGAAAGCCAATCTTTATTCACTTTATAAAAATTACCCCAAATATATTTTAAAAAAGTGCAATAATGATTGCTTTCAATATGACTAAGCATAAAATGTAATGGAGAGCTACAATTAAACAAAGTGTTAAAAGTCTTTTCAGAAGGACAAATTTGCTACAGAAGTTAAATATGCGACTTTTTTTGCATGCGTTAGTGAAGCTATAACTATACTTAAAATAATATGTAATACATCTGCTTAGCACTTTCAAGATTTAATGTTCGAATCTCATACTGTTGTGATTTGTTGTACACATATGCAAATGAGTTTGAATTTAGTCTATTGTTTAGAGAGAGCAAAGCATGTCTCTCTTCTATCAATGGCACTGGGATCATTTGCAATGCAAAAAGCTTCTTTATTTTCTTTTGGCATCACTCTTCTCTGTACAAATTATTTGGGCAGAACTAAGTTCAAATACATGGCCTGTAGCTGCTTGGCGGTCCCAGAACACTGATGTTCCTTCATTTTTTATTTTTAACCCTGTTGTATACATACCTGTGTTGGTAAATTCTTGTATTAAGGTTAGCCCGAGTCTCACCATAGTAAGATGCCTGGCAGCCTAATTGAGGACATGCCATTTTATAGACCACATGAGGAGCTTGATCTTTTTCTATTGTATGGAATTATTTATTAGTCGGTTAGTATTGGGAGGTGTTCCGAAGCTAAATTTGAAATTGTTAGGCAATTGTTTTGCAAGATTTGAGGTTACATTATGTATAAAAGGAATTGATAAGTATTTCATATTGTCTTTAGGCTGTTTATTTCTGAGTTTTCTACAAAATGTTTTTATTCTCCGATTGATTATATTGGGTTTAAAGCCTATGTGTCATTTCCTTTACATTTATGATGATATTAGCAACAATTCCACTCATTGACAGTCCCATTGGTCAACTGTCATTCATAACATACCAATTGTTTTCAAATTTAGCCAATATGTTGTTATCCAGCCACTTCAAGAATTCTATTATAAAATCAATTCGTTTTTTTTGGATAATTTTTCTTATTTAACTCATCTTTGATGATGATAATGGAGGTTTTCTGTTAATTGAGCCATAAAGTTCATTGACATCGCATACAATCATTTTGTGTTCTAAATCTATTTTAGCATTTTTTATTCTTTCCACAAATTCAAATGATGATTTGACAGTGTGGTTTCCAAATCCCAGGAAATCTACAAGCCATAGGTTGATCATTTTTGCAGTTTGGAAATAGTAGATGCCTCCAAAGTCGAGCATTAATCTGAGAAGGCATGCAGTTTTATGTTGGCAAACATTCTAGGTGGTATGGAAGATGATGGATAGATTCAGAAATATTCAGCTCTAGACAGTGTTTTATCTTTATGAGTCCTTAATATGTTGGATATGAATCTATCTTTGTTGATTTTGGAGGCGTCCACTATTTCCAAACTGCAAAAATGATCAACCTATGGCTTGTAGATTCCCTGGGATTTGGAAACCACACTGTCAAATCATCATTTGAATTTGTGGAAAGAATAAAAAATGCTGATTTAGAACACAAAATGACTGTATGCGATGTCAATGAACTTTATGGCTCAATTAACAGAAAAACCTCCATTACCATCATCAAAGATGAGTTAAATAAGAAAAATTATCCAAAAAAATGAATTGATTTTATAATAGAATTCTTGAAGTGGCTGGATAACAACATACTGGCTAAATTTGAAAACAAATGGTATGTTATGAATGACGGTTGGCCAATGGGACTGCCAATGAGTGAAATTGTTACTAGTATCATCATAAACCATTATGAGAGCCAAATTCTTCCAAAACATTTCACAACAGATCCAACTCTCATATACACTCGATATGTTGACGACATTTTTATTGCAGCAAAACCTCCCACCACTATCAACATACAAAATGAATTTCAAGCCATCTCAGGATTAACCCTCAGTAGAACTGATGAAAACAAGGAACAAGAAATAAAATATCCAGACTTGTTAATAAAAAGAGAGAACACATACCTAGATTATAAAATGATGGTTAAACCATTGCACATAAGAGGTTACACAAGTCCAAAGTCTAACACCCCCAACATATACAAATGGACAGGTATGAATGCTTTCCTATTCAGAAATCACCATTTATGTAAATACATAGCGGATAGGAAAAACAACATCGACAAATATATAAAAGAAATGACTAACATAGACTTTAAACCCAATATAATCAATCGGAGAATAAAAACATTTTATAGAAAACTCAGAAATAAACAACCTAAAGACAATATGAAATACCTATCAATTCCTTTTACACATAATGTAACGTCAAATATTGCAAAAAAATTGCCTAACAATCTCAAATTTAGCTTCAGAACACCTCCCAATACTACCTGACTAATAATTAATTCCAAAGAGACAATAGAAAAAGATCAAGCCCCTCATGTGGTCTATAAAATGGCATGTCCTCAATTAGGCTGCCAGGCATCTTACTACGGTGAGACTTGGGCTAATCTTAATACAAGAATTTACCAACACAGGTATGTTCTGGGACCGCCAAGCAGCTATAGGCCATGTATTTAAACCTAGTTCTGCCCAAATAATTTGTACAGAGAAGAGTGATGCCAAAAGAAAAGTTAAAGAAGCTTTTTGCATTGCAAATGATCCCAGTGCCATTGATAGAAGAGAGGCATGCTTTGCTCTCTTTAAACAATGGAGAAAAACAATTTATTACAGAAGTTAAAATAACAAAATATTAAACATTGAGAATTATATATTAGTGTGTTCTATATGTAAATGTATTTGTGGATTGATTTGTATAACCTTCTCAAAAATTATCTCTAATATATTACTTTTTTGTTTTTTGTCTCTCTATCTCTCTACTCTCCCCTTAATTAAGGTTGGAATGGCCATACTCATTTGTGAATAGATGATGGTAAATGTCACTACATTTATGTAAAATTAAATTTTTCAGACAAATACACAAGAAAAACTGACCTTCATTTTTGACATCAATGCGCTGCACATCGATGACAAAAACACAGAATAACTTGCCATTCTCTATTTTAGTTTGAACATGTGGTATTGATACTCTCCAGGCACTCAAATCTCTAATAGAAAGCACTTCAGTAGTCGTTTCTATAAACTCATCTTCCGGCTAACAATAAAAAAAAAAAAAAAAGTTACTCATACAATAGTACTTAGAAAACAAAGTTTTTGAAATGAAATCCAGCCTGATTTGCAGAATCCATATTAAAAATACAATTCTAATTTGGTTGCATGAAACTGATACCATAAATTGTTACTAAATAAATCTCATGTGATGTGATATACTATGGCTTCTACTTTATCTAAGTCAGGAATCTCTCAGCCTCTATGTCCAGAGAAACCTGTTAGCTACTGTATCTTCCCTTTCCATTCCCTACCCTAAGTTTCTCCCATATTTCTTCTCTATCCTGTTCCACACCCAATATTATCTTTGTCCACTCTCCCTTATCTTATTCCAAACCCAGAATAAAAACCAAAAAACCCAATTTCTGTATAATTATTGTTTATATTTATTCTTTCATAATTTCATTATGTGTACTATTAATGCTATTAAGCAATTACCTTCACTTAACAGATGCCTAATATTTTCCATGTCTTCCTTACATAATTTGCAGACTAAATCATCCACTTTCTCCATTTATGTGTATAATCCCTTGTTGCTAATGATTTTGTACGAGCCTTAAACAGTAAACCAATTTCCTTGCTATTATTGTAAATTAATTCTATATATATTTAAACTCTTTTACTCTCCATATTAGTTCTCCATCTCTCCAAATCCTTATTTTTTATTAATTCAACTATTCTTCTATCCCATTCTTTGCCATTATATGACTCAATAATTCTCCTAACACAGTTATTCATCTTTTGTACAAGTATACTGACATAAAGTCTTTATTCAAATCTTCTGCATACCGTACTACCTTTCTCACCCATCTTATTGCCTGCCCTTTACTTGTAATCCAATCTATTTTGGCGATTCTTTTACTATTCATGTGATGTGATGTATTTGGCTTCTCCTTAAACGAAGTCAAGAATATCTCAGCAATTATGCCCAGATAAACATGTTAGCCACTTTAATTTCCATTCCCCACTCTAAGTCTTCCCATATTCTGCCCCATCTCATTTCCACAACATAATCTTTGTCAACTCTATGGCCTTTATATCTAAATCCCCTTATCTTTTCACAACCCCAGCATAAAAACTAATAACTCACTTTCTGTATAGTCACTTTGTTCATACCTATTCTCCCATAACTTCATTATCTGTACCCTTTCTGCTTTCAAGCATTTACATTCAATCAACAGATGCCTAATATTTTCTATACCTTCCTTACACAATTTGCACCCTAAATCACCCATAGTTTTCCATTTACATGTATATTCTCTTGTTGCTAAAGATCCCGTTTGAGCCTTAAACAATAAACTACTTTCCTTACTATTATCATAAATTAACTCACATCCAATATTCCGTTTACTTCTATATATATTTAAACTCTTCTTACCCTCCATACTAGTTCTCCATCTCTCCAATTCCCTATTTTTTATTAATGCTTCTATTCTTTTACCCCATTCCTTACCACTATAATACTCAACAATCCTCCTAACACAATCATCCCACCTTTTATACAAGTACACTGATATAAAATTCTTTATCCAAATCTTTTGCATACTGCATTACCTTTCTCACCCATCTTGTTACCTGCCCTTTACTCATAACCCAATTAAACCCTATTTTGGCTATTCTTTTACTATCCATAAACTGCAACCTACCAAACATTTTCATTTTACTTTTTGCATCTCTCATATAAAAACTTGACCATCCCATTTCTCCTTGAATTGCCTCATTTGCTGTCCACATCTCTGCATCTAATGTATGTCTTCCTACTTCCCTTTGTACTTTCTCTAAATAATCTAAAACCCTTTTACTAAAACATAATGCATCAATACCATATGTTAACCCTGTTACTACAACTCCCTTCCATACAATTCTAGCTACATCATATTTATTATATGAAAATACTATTAGTTTTTTTTAACCAAACCCTTTCTTTTCTTTGCTTCATTTACCAATTTTTTCTCCCATTCATCCAAGCAATTTTCCTGATTACATAAGATAATTCCCAAATACTTATATCCATCCACCACACTTAACTTTATATCCCCCAATAAAAATTCTACATCTTCTCTTTCCCCAGTATTAACCATCATTATATTTGATTTTTCCTCACTAAATTTAATCCCCATCTCTTTACCCACCCTTGCACATGTCCTCAACATAATTTCCATATCTTCTCTTCTTTCTGCACACAAAAAGATATCTGCAAAAATAAGACCCGACAAAGTATATACTCCCTTGTCACTTATTAACGGTATCTCTACCCCTTTTCCTAGTCTTTCAATTGTTTTCTCCATTTCACTCAAAAACAACAAAAACAAAATAGGTCACATGGGGCATCCTTGTCTTAACCCCGCCCCATTTTTAACTTTAACTGATTCTATATCCCCTAATTGGTAAATATAATAATTATTTTCATATAATTTCTTAATAATATTTACTAAAGCTTTATTCATTCCCAAATTGGCTAACCTTACCCATAATCTATTTCTATTTAATCTATCATATGCTTTCTCTATATCTATAAAACTCATACATAACAATCTACCTGAATTCCTACTCATCTCCATAAGTTGTGTAACAACAAACAAACTATCTCCTATATGCCTATCTGACCTAAAACCTCCTTGCATTTCCCCCACTACATTATTCTCTTCCATCCATTTTACAACTCTTCCAGCTACCATATATGAGAAAACTATATAAAACTGATGTTACCACTTATCGGTCTATAATTATTTAACTTTCTATGATCCTTACCCTTTCCTTTAAATAATAACCATATTCTTATATTACTCCAACTACCTAGAAAAACTCTCTTCTAAGCCATCTTATTAAAACATGATAATAACTTTGCTTTTGCTCTATGCCCTAAATTCATTACCATCTCTGCTGCCCATCCATCTAAACCTCTCGCCTTTCCACTTTTCAATCTCTTCCCTGCCTCATTCAGTTCATTTTTTGTGAACCTAATATTCCCATTACTAACTGCTTTCATGTTTTCTATCATTAATTCCTTCACATCTAACATCTTTTCTATATCCATTACATATCTATTTAAGATTCTCTCTACCTCTTCTCTAAAGCTACACTCTATTCCCTCTTCATCTATTAATACTATCTCTCTTTCCCCTACATTTCTCCTTTTAATGTAATTGCAAAATTTTTTACTCCCATCTCTTCCACTTTTATTAATATCCTCCAACAATTTACTATTTAACTTCATCCTCTCTCTATAATTATCCTTTTTAGCCAACTTCTTCTTTTCTAAGTACTTTCCCCATTTAGCATTAACATCATTTTCATTTTGTTTGTTCTTAATAGCACACTTATATTCTCTGCATGCTTCTTTCCTCTCTTTTACACTTTTACTAACTCTCATTTTTTTATTACTTTTATTCTTCTGCATATTCTCAACTAAAACCCTATTTGCCACTTTTTCTATTTCACCACACCAGTCCTTATACTAATCCCCAACCAACTGCTCCATGGTTTCTTCAACTTTTATTTTATACTCTTCCATCTTATTCTTATCATTCACTCTCCATTCATATCTCTCACTATTGTTTCTACCTTTATTTCTATCCTATTACTAACCATTTCTATTACAATAAAGTTATGATCACTATTACATACTCTCTCTTCATTACCAAACATCTTAATTTTCCGTATTTTATTCATTCCTTCTTTCTCCACCAATACATAATCTATTGTGTGAAATACATTATTCCTAGACCATGTGTATGTGATGTGATGTATTTGGCTTCTCCTTAAACGAAGTCAAGAATATCTCAGCAACTATGCCCAGATAAACATGTTAGCCACTTTATTTTCCATTCCCCACTCTAAGTCTTTCCATATTCTGCCCCATCCCATTTCCACAACATAATCTTTGT
Source organism: Epiperipatus broadwayi (assembly GCA_028023455.1). NCBI lineage: Eukaryota > Metazoa > Onychophora > Udeonychophora > Euonychophora > Peripatidae > Epiperipatus > Epiperipatus broadwayi. The sequence continues at coordinate 1,309,696 of JAQFVV010000086.1, read as the reverse complement.
CAACTCTATGGCCTTTAAATCTAAATCCCCCTTATCTTTTCGCAAACCCAGCATAAAAACTAATAACTCACTTTCTGTATAGTCACTTTGTTCATACCTATTCTCCCATAACTTCATTATCTGTACCCTTTCTGCTTTCAAGCATTTACATTCAATCAACAGATGCCTAATATTTTCTATACCTTCCTTACACAATTTGCACACTAAATCACCCATAGTTTTCCATTTACATGTATATTCTCTTGTTGCTAAAGATCCCGTTCGAGCCTTAAACAATAAACTATTTTCCTTACTATCATAAATTAACTCGCTTCCAATATTCCGTTTACTTCTATATATATATTTAAACTCTTCTTACCCTCCATACTACTTCTCCATCTCTCCAACTCCCTATTTTTTATTAATGCTTCTATTCTTTTATCCCATTCCTTACCACTATAACACTCAACAATCCTCCTAACACAATCATCCCACCTTTTATACAAGTATACCGATATAAATTCTTTATCCAAATCTTTTGCATACCGCATTACCTTTCTCACCCATCTTGTTACCTGCCCTTTACTCATAACCCAATTAAACACTATTTTGGCTATTCTTTTACTATCCATAAACTGCAACCTACCAAACATTTTCATTTTACTTTTTGTATCTCTCATATAGAAACTTGACCATCCCATTTCTCCTTGAATTGCCTCCTTTGCTGTCCACATCTCTGCATCTAATGCATGTCTTCCTACTTACCTTTGTACTTTCTCTAAATAATCTAAAAATCCTTTTACTAACACATAATGCATCATTACCATATGTTAACCCTCCTACTGCAACTCCCTTCCATACAATTCTAGCTACATCATATTTATTATATGAAAATACTGTTAATTTCTTTACCAAACCCTTTCTTTTCTTTGCTTCATTTACCAATTTTTTCTCCCATTCATCCAAGCAATTTTCCTGATTACATAAGATGATTCCCAAATACCTATATCTATCCACCACACTTAACTTTATATCCCAATAAAAAATCGACATCCTCTCTTTCCCCAGTATTAACCATCATTATATTTGATTTTTCTTCACTAAATTTAATCCCCATCTCTTTACCCACCCTTGCACATGTCCTCAACATAATATTCATATCTTCTCTTCTTTCTATATCCATTACATATCTATTTAAGATTTTCTCTAGCTCACCTCTAGAGCTACATTCTATTCCCTCATCATCTATTAATACTATCTCTCTTTCCCCTACATTTCTCCTTTTAATGTAATTCTAAAATTTTTTACTCCCATCTCTACCACTTTTATTAATATCCTCCAAAAATTTACTATTTAACTTCATCCTCTCTCTATAATTATCCATTTTAGCTACCTTCTTCTTTTCTAAGTACTTTCCCCATTTAGCATTAATATCATTTTCACTTTCTTTATTCTTAAGCCCATACTTGAACCAAAACAATGATTTTAATAGGAATAAGGAATATTAAATGTTAGATGAAAAAAAAAAGTTAGATCTTGAACTTTATGCATAAGCAATGCTTACAATAAGAATGATGTGATGTGATGTATTGTGGCTTCTCCTTAAATGAAGTCAAGAATATCTCAGCAATTATGCCCAAATAAACCTGTTAGCCACTTTATTTTCCATTACCCACTCTAAGATTTCCCATATTCTACTCCATCCCATTTCCACAATATAATCTTTGTCAACTCTATAGCCTTTATATCTAAATCCCCCTTATCTTTACCCAAACCCAGCATAAAAACCAATAATTTACTTTCTGTATAATCACTTTTTTTCATATTTATTCTTCCATAACTTCATTATATGTACCCTTTCTGTTTTCAAGCATTTACATTCAATTAACAAATGCCCAATATTTTCTATTCCTTCCTTTCATAATTTACAAAATAAATCATCCATATTTTTCCATTTACATGTATATTCTCTTGAAGCTAAAGATCCCGTTCGAGCCTTAGACAATAAAATACTTTCCTTACTATTATCATATATTAAAATTAGATGTTAGATTGTATTGACGTCTAGACTACTCTGAACTAATAATGCAAGCAATGGTTACAGAAGAAATGTTAGACATGATTAATCTCTTTAATATACTCTTCACAAGTAATGATTACAATATAGAATTTCACAATGAAAAATCATACGAATAAATGATATGAATAAAGAGGTTAGAATGACATTGTCAAATAAAAAATGAAATTATAAAATACATAAAAATAGAATGTTTGAGTTTGAAAACTTTAAAGGAAAAAATTTTTGCATTTCAGAAACTAAACTCATTGGTTTGGAAGAAGGGAAAAGTGATGAAAAGATTTTGGATATGCAGATAAACAATATGTTTTAAAGCTATTAAAAAGGAATGCTTGTAAGGTGGAATTGTTATAAAGTTTCTTTAAGTTTTACTAACATATTATTGGTCTGTGACTTAATATCTATTACAGCTTCTGCAAACAATGTCTCTTACTATTCAAAATCAATTAGTCATAAATTTTCTCTGAGTAATTGTCTAGTTTAGAGATACTACCTACTAATTTATGGATTGATTAGTATTTTATTAAAATCAATACTTTCTAATAACAACTAAACATTATAAAAATTAATATGCATACATTGAAATTTCCATATCTGCTACAGTTTGTTCTAAAATCATTTAGTAGATAATAGCTCCTGTGTTGTTTATTTACAATTCTATACAGAAATTGTAAATAAATTTATATAAATAAAACAAATACTTATGTATGTATAAGTATAGATTATCTTAATATATATATATTGAAGCTGACAGCCATAATAACGTGACAAGTTATTGGAAGAGAAATGATTATAAAAATAAAAATATAGAAATCAAAATACCAGTAAAACTTCAATTAGTCTTCTTTGGTATGATTAAATCACTAGAAGTTGATGTAAATGTAAGGAAATAATAATTTTGAAAATAATAAAAAACAATTTTATCTTAGCTATGAATAGCAAGATTAAAGGTGGAAAAAGAGAAGATGCATGTGTTTACATTGATTGAATGTAAACACACACATTGATAGACATTTATAGAACAACAACAACAAAAAAATACAACAAATAATAAATTAAACAACTCAATAAAAAAAAAATTTTTTTTGATCAATTACTTTTCTTTAAAAAAAAAATGAAAAATATAAATGGAATATTGATTTATGAAATGTATTCATTAGTTTATCTTCTAGAACAAAAAAAAACTTTCAAGCAATAAAATCTACATAAAATTTGTTAGAATTGATAAAAGAGAAAAAAAATATTTTTTATTTGGTTATTGATAAACAGAATGGCTGGCTAAATAGAAATAAGAAGGAAGATAAAAGATCTTTTTTTTTTTCTTATCAATTACAATTTTAAGAAATTGGGGAAATGATTTAAATTCAAGCATCTCTCTCATGATTGGTCTATAAAATTTTCATTTACTAAGACAATTCAAAAGCATTAGAAGTCATGATCAAAACAATATACTATTGAATAGATTAAATAATATCATTGAAATATCATCTGTGGATCACTATGGGTCCAAAAATCGAAGAACTTTGGACCAAAAACAAAAGAAGTAAGATATAATAACAAGCATATACAACAGTTATATAAATATATTAATAATAATTATAAATAAAAAGTCTTTTCCAGCACGACTTTGAGCCCTTTTCAAATGTTAATCATCTATTTTAAACATTGACCAATTATTGCAGATAGAATATCATCCAGTGTTCCATAATGAAGGTAAAATAATAATAACAAAATAAAACCTTCATATAAAATCCAATATACCTTCAAAGAATTGACTATATGACATAACAATATACAGTATAAATAATACATACATTATATAACTTTATATATATCATCTTTTATAATTTTCCATTCATTTTTAATTGATCAATTGTTAATTTATTGAAGTTTTGTAAATATTCATACAATTATTTAAGTTCACTTTAATGTAATGTTTCATATATTTGTCTTTCTTTTGGATCTTTAATGTAATTTAATGGTTTATATCCATATCTTAAGTAAGGAATGTATAAAATGGATTTATTATCTCGTCCATTAATGGCATTATTATGTTCTTTGGCTCTTACCTCTAACTGTTTAACATATAGACATAAAATAAATGCTACAAAAATATTAAACTTTTAAATTACATTAAAGATCCAAAAAGAAAACAAATATATGAAACATATTACATTAAACATAACTTAAATAATTGTATGAATATCATATAATACCAAATCATCCAAGCACTTTACTACTGTTACACAATGCTTTATTTACAACTCTCTTTTACAGTTTACAGTTTTGATTGCCCCAGCAATCTTCTTCAGAACTACAACATAATACAAACATATGAATATAAATATACATGAACATATAATTTACAATCTATATATACATCTTATAATCATCATCTACTTATTAACTTTTAAATGTTATATAATTTTTTTACCTCTTTTTACATTCTATATTAATTAAAACTTCCCATACACATATATTCTGTTTTTATTCTTTATTTTATTCTTATTATTCTTTAAATACTTAACTCTAACTTAATATCTTTTATATTGTACATTATTATTATTCATTTTACTAACAATCACTATTTATAATTTATTCATTTAATAATTTATAATTTAAGGTGGGTTAAAATGTGTTTAAAATAATATTATAGATTAAAATAAATTATAAATTATTGAATGAATAAATTATAAATATTGAATGTAGTAAAATGGATAATAATAATATAAAAGATAAAAGATATTAAGAGTTAAGTATTTAAGGAGTAATAAAAATAAAATAAAATAAAGAATAAAAATAGAATATATACATATGGGGAAGTTTTAATTAATAAATATAGAATGTAAAAAAAGGGTAAAAAAATTATATAATATTTAAACAGTAATAAATAAATGATGATTATATGATGTATATATAGAATGTAAATTATATGTTCATGTATATCTATATTCATATGTTTGTATTATATTGCAGTTCTGAAGATTGCTAGGGCAACAATCAAAACTGTAAAAGAGGGTGGTAAATAAAGCATTGTGTAACAGTAGTAAAGTGCATGGATGATTTGTTATTATATGATGTACATTTACCAATGCAATAAGAAAGATTAGTTATTAATTGTATGAATATTTACAACTTCAATCAATTTAGTTGTATTTATATATTGGACTATTTCCATAATCTAATATAAGTATTATTCAGAAAAAAATAATGAATTCTTTATAACAGTTATAAATCTCAGTAATAATATTACACATAAAAAGCCTTTTTCAACACCTGGTTTGGTGCCATTTTCAAATGTTACTAATCTATTTAATATATTAAATTTAAGCGTAAACAGATAATATATAATAACGTGAAAGCTAAACACCTTCAAACAGATACGCTTTAAAAATGCTTAAGTGACAGCCAATCAGATGGAATAATGGCATCACATGAGACTCTAAATTCTAAAACACAAGCCAGAACTATTAGAAAAAGATGGGACCCATCTTAATCTATGCCTCAATTATATTTAAATAAGCCAGACTAAAGCATTAGATTTTAAAATATTACTTCGTTGTAAATCGGATGATTTCACGTTGTTAATTTATATATATAATATTTAGTGGATTAAATGTGAAGGTATTTAAGCTTCACACTCTTAGTTCAAAATGCTTTAGTCTGGCTTATTTAAATATAATTGAGGCATAGATTAAGATGGGTCCCATCTTTTTCTAATAGTTCTGGCTTGTGTTTTAGAATTTAGAGTCCCATGTGATGCCATTATTCCATCTGATTGACTGTCACTTAAGCATTTTTAAAGCGTATCATTTGAAGGTGTTTAGCTTTCACGTTATTAATCTATTTAATGAACTATTTCAGGCATAAAACTATCTAGTGTTCAATAATGGAATTAAAACAAGCAATATAAGTATTGAATGTCTTTAGAAAAATTTAACTTTATTTAAATATTTCAAATATATTCAACTGTTAGTAATAACACACAGGTTAGTATATGCACAACAGTTTGAGAGATATTATTCTCCCCTCTTCTTGAGGTGTTTCTGGCCTGATCAGTGACAGTACTAGTATGGAAATCAAACTTAGACCCTTAGATTCTTGAATACTGAATTTTAAGATAACGCTCTACTATATATGAAGTTCTGTAATGTATGTATTATTTATTCTGTATAATGTTATGTTATCTACGCAATTCTTTGAATTTCTATTGAATCTCTACATGGAAGCTCTATTTTATTGTAGTGATGTTTTATTTTATTGTTGTTATTTTACTTTCATTATGAAACACTAGATGGCGATCTATCAGAGCTAAGTTTTAAAATATTTAAAAAAAATTTTATGCTGTTTGTTGCATGTGTATGCAATTGATACTGTAAAGACTAATTATTGTGTATGAAAGTATATATTGTGGTCAAGAGAGTGAGTTATTTGAAAGATTAAAAAATTTTTGTGTGCAATTGTTTGAAAGGTTTCGTTCGCCATTTTAGTATAGAGGTTTAAAAAAAAGTCTTTTTTGATGAATGGGTGTTAGTGTAAGAATATTTGTAAAAAAGTTGTATGTAAGATTAATTTGTTTTTAGTTAAGTTTGTTACTGAAGGATTTTTTTAAACTTTAAAACAGTCATTCATTTTGAAAAAAAAGACGTTTGGGAGGCCTAAGGTCGGAAAGCACGTGGTTATAGTTTGATTGGTTTTGAGAAAAAGTAAAATTTTTTATTTTTTCATGTAAGGAGGTTTGAAGAATAGGAGAGGTATTATAAAGTCAAATATCGAATAGGTGATTTGAAAAATAAGAATATGGATTGCATTTGTATTGCACAATGTATATATAATCGGCAGAAAGGAATTAGGCAGGTGCTGGTAGAATGTACAGTGTGTGCTGAGTTGTATCACTTGAAATGTTTGAATAAGAATAGGAAGGATGTAACAGGTTTCTGGTTATCTAATTGGTGTGTAAATGTGATTAAAGAGGTGAGAAAGTGGTTTCTAAGTGTAGGTAGTCTAGAGAGAAAGTCAAGGGAGAGGGAGCAAAATGTAGTTAAAGAAGATAGGACAGAGTATGGTTTTAGTGGAGGTATGGGTGAAGAAAGTAGTAATTCAATGGAGATGGTTAGCCAGAGAATAAGTAAGATAGAGGAAGAAGTGAAGGATGTAGAAGTAAAATTAAAATTGTTAGAGACGAAGTGTGAGCAGATAAAAGAATTATTGAGTAGAAATGATAAGGAGGAAATGAATAAGGAGGTCCAGAAGATGGTAGAAAATGTTATAGATGGAGTAGAGAAAGTAGACTATGAGACAGTATTGATAGGAGATTCACTAATCAGAAAATGTGAAGATATAACTGCAAGGAAAATAAGCAGGTATGTAAGAGTATGTTTGCCTGGAGCTAGAATTAGGGATGTGACAGATAAAGTAAGAAAGCAAGATAGTATAGATGATTATGTTATAGTAGGGACTAATAATTTGCTAGAGCCATCAGAGAGAGTAATGGATGAGTACATAGAATTGATTAGGAACTTGAGTGAGATTAAAGGAAGAGTAGGGGTAGTTGGAGTATTACCAAGATTTGACAAGAGGCATTTGTTAGATAGGGTATGTTCTATAAATGAGAGATTGAAAAAATTGTGAGAGAGAAATAATGTTATGTTTGTGGGTGTATGGGATTGGTTTATTGGAAAGAGGGAGTTATATAATAAAGATGGATTACATTTAGGAAAACAAGGAAGTGAAGTTTTAGGGAGTCTGATATTTAAAGAATATAATTCGAGAAACTTTTAAAAGGGGATGGGCTTTTAAATTGTAATATTATCAAAAAAAAAGAAGAATGGATGGGATATAAGAAATAAGCAAAAGATGGTCGATTTAGATATAAGTGTAGATGTGGAGAGGGAATGGATCTGTAAGATTAATGGTAAGAAAGTTTTTTATAAACATAATGGAGAAGAAAAATCAAAAGAATTTATAAAAGAGTAGCTGAAAAAAAAAAGAAATTGTTAAATTTGTGTTTTTGAATACGCAAGTTGGTAGGAGACCATAAAAATGGATGGAATTAAACAAAGCAATAGAAAAAGAAGAGCTTGAGGTATTAGCAGTAATGGAAACACATCTAAGAAGAAGAACCTATTTTGGAAGATATGGTATGGCAGGGTATAAATAGAAAAGAAAAAGAAAAAAGGGATGGTGGTATATCAAAAAAATATTTAAATATTGATAAATGTGAAGAGCATTTGTGGTTTGAAATAAGGTTGGGTAGACAAGAAATGGATGGTGGCTTATAGTGTATATGGCCACTGGAGATAGTCAAACTGTAATGGAGTGGAACAGTAGTATATATGAATGCCTAGTTAAGATATACAGAATCTTAAAAAAAGAGGAAGAGAATAATGGTTATAGGGAATATGAATGGACATATTGAAGAAATTGATGATATAGATAATAAGAATGATTAGTTTTTGAAGGAATTTTGTCATAGAGTAAATTTAAGCATTGGGAATTTATCAAATATTTATAAAGGACAATACAATGGTCTAGAAATAATGTATTTCACATAATAGATTATGTATTGATAGAGAAAGAGGGAATGAATAAAATATGGAAAATTAAGGTGTTTGATAATGAAGAGAGAGCATGTAATAGTGATCATAACTTTATTGTAATAGAAATGGTTAGTAATATGATGGAGGATAGAAATAAAAAAAACAATAGTAAAAGATGTGAATAGAGAGTGAATGATATGAATAAGTTGGAAGAGTATAAAATACAAGTTGAAAAAGCCATGGAACAGTTGGTTGGGGATGAGTATAAGAACTGGTGTGGTGAAATAGAAAAAGTGGCAAATAGGGTTTTAGTTGAGAATATAAAAAAATGAGAATTAGTAAAAGTGTAAAAGAGAGGAAAGAAGCATGCAGAGAATATAAGTGTGCTATTAAGAACAAAGAAAGTGAAAATGATATTAATGCTAAATGGGGGAAGTACTTAGAAAAAAAGAAGTTGACTAAAATGGATAATTAGAGAGAGAGAATGAAGTTGAATAGTAAATTGTTGGAAGATATTAATAAAAGTGGAAGAGATGGGAGTAAAAAATTTTGAAATTACATTAAAAGAAGAAATGTAGGGGGAGAGTGATGGTATTAATAGATGATGAAGGAATAGAGTAGCTCTAAAAAAGAGTTAGAGAGAATCTTAAATAGATTTGTAATGGATATAGAAAAGATGTTAGTGAAGGACTTAGTGATAGAAAATATGAAAGCATTTAGTAATGGGAATATTAGGTTCAAAGAGATTGAAAAGTGGAATGGCAAGAGGTTTTGATGGATGGACAGCATAGATGGTAATGAATTTAGGGCATAGAGCAAAAGCAAAGTTATTATCATGTTTTCATAAGATGGCACAGAAGAGTTATTCCAGGTAGTTGGAGTAATACAAGAGTAAGATTATTATTTAAAGGAAGGGATAAGGATCATAGAAAGTTAAACAATTATAGACCAATAACGATAATACTAGTTTTATATAAAGTTTTCTCATATATAGTGGCTGGAAGAGTTGTAAAATGGATGGAAGAGAATAATGTAGTGGGGGAAATGTAAGGTTTTAGTTCAGATAGGCATATAGGAGATAGTTTATTTGTAGTTACATAAATTATGGATATGAGTAGGAATTCAGATACATCGGTATGTATGAGTTTTATAGATATAGAGAAGGAATATGATAGAGTAAATAGAAATAGATTATGGGTAAGGTTAGCAAATTTGGGAATGGATGAAGCTTTAGTAAATATTATTAAGAAATTATATGAAAATAATTACTATACTTACCAATTAGGGGATATACAATTAGTTAAAGTTAAAAATGGGGTGGGATTAAGCCAAGGATGCCCTATGTCACCTATTTTATTTTTGCTGCATTTGAGTGAAACGGAAAAAACAATAGAAAGACTAGGAAAAGGGATAGAGATACCATTAATGGGTGGAAAGGGAGTATATATTTTGTCGGGTCTTTTTTTTTGGAGATATTTTTTTGTGTGCAGAAAAAGATAAGATATGGAAGTTATGCTGAGGACATGTGCAAGGGTGGGTAAAGATAAGGGAATTAAATTTAGTGAGGAAAAATCAAATATAATGATGATTAATAATGGGGAAAGAGAAGATGTAGAATTTTTATTGGGGGATGTAAAGTTAAGTGTGGTGGATGGATATAGTTATTTGGGAATCATCTTAAGTAATCAGAAAAATTGCTTGGTTGAATGGGAGAAAAAATTGGTAAATGAAGCAAAGAAAAGAAAGGGTTTAGTAAAGAAATTAACAGTGTTTTCATATAATAAATATGATGTAGCTAGAATTGTATGGAAGGAAGTTGTAGTAGCAGGGTTAACATATGGTAATGATGCATTATGTGTTAGTAAAAGGGTATTAGATTACTTAGAGAAAGTACAAAGGGAAGTAGGAAGACAAGCATTAGATGCAGAGGTATGGACAGCAAAGGAGGCAATTCAAGGAGAAATGGGATGGTCAAGTTTTTATATGAGAGATGCAAAAAGTAAAATGAAAATGTTTGGTAGGTTGCAGTTTATGGATAATAAAAGAATAGCCAAAATAGTATTTAATTGGGTTTATGAATAAAGGGCAGGCAAAAAAATGGGTGAGAAAGGTAATGTGGTATGCAAAGGATTTGGATAAAGAATTTATATCAGTATACTTGTATAAAAGGTGGGATGATTGTGTTCGGAGGATTGTTGAGTGTTATAATGGTAAGGAATGGTATAAAAGAATAGATGCATTAATAAAGAATAGGAGTTGGAGAGATGGAGAACTAGTATGGAGAGTAAAAAGAGTTTAAATATATTGTAACGATATATAAATATGTCGTTACATTAATTTAAAATAAAAACTTAAACTCTTGTGGGGAGGGGTGTAAATGTAAATGGTCCTTAGGTAAGCGATAGTCAACATTTTCTTTTTCTTTTTGTATATAGTCTTTTTGTAAAATTATTAACCGGATGTTTTGTAAACGTCTTCATCAATCGTGTACCGTAATTACTAACCCTAAGTAAAAAAAATTTTTTTTTTTTTGATCATTTTTTTTTTTAAGCAACTTTACTGATATGTAACGAGCACAGACGTTCGTTACATTGTTTTTTATTTATTTATTAAACATGAAAGTAAATATTGAAATTAAATATCTTAAACTTGTATATATTAAATCGCACAGATAATGAAAAATTATTAAAATAAAACTTTATTAAAGAAAAAGTATTTTAAAACTAAATTTTAAAAAGATTTGGAGATAAAATTATATCTTTAAATTTATCTTTAAATATATTTTTGATTTGGAAAACAGGTTAATTAATCAGAAATGGAAATGATTGTTAATTAGTTAAATGTAAACCAGCCTTGGGCATTTAAATGTAAAAACATCGGTCAGTTAGGAAAACAATAGAAACTGTTAGCAAATAAGAAATCCCTATGGAATCGGACCGCAGCGAAAGGACCATCGCATCGGTGACGTAATGTAAATTCAATCCTTCACATTAATATAAAAAGGACAAGTTTGGAAATTATTAGTTAGTTATTGATTATTTACGATGTGACAGATATGTGTTAGTGCGGAAGTGAAGGAGAAGGGATTGAAAAAGACTCACGTTCAATCCCTTCAAGTGTTATAAAAATGGGAAAATGAAACAGGACCACAGGACCATCGGGAAATTTAACGCTGGATTTCAAACGGCAAGCAACTGTTAAAGATGAACATTTCTAAAACCGTAAGAACTTTATAAAATATAACGAACAATATTAATTTGAAAACACTAAGAACTTTAAATTTTAAACTTTCCTAGTAATTTAATTGTTACAAATAGAATCCTATCTGACCAAACTAAATTCTTTATTAATAGTGTTATTTGATGTATTTTTTTTTCTTATTTATGTAAAATCATTTCCATTTATTTATTTTTTGTTCTTTTAAGTTTTTATCATGATTTTTTTTGTTTTCCGTTAAATTAATTATAAAAATGTTAAACTTAAGTCGGGCGTGAATGGCTGTATAGATTTGTAAAGTTATATTAGGGGAGGGTAATCTTAGGTTATTTATGTCGTTGTTAGATTGGGTCAATGGATTGGATATATTGATGTAGTTAGTAGATGTGATGGGGATTCGCTACTGGCAGAATCGTTTATATACACGCCCACTCAAGAATTATAAGACGAAACATTCCTTTCTATGGAGTTTTTTTTTGGTTTTCATATTTGATCAAAATATATAGACTTGTAAATAATGATACCTTCGTATGGGTGACAACGCAAGTATCTTATGGTGAATACTATTGGGTTACTTATAAGTTTCCCTCTGCGATTGTCGGTATCAATAATTTTGTATTTTGATCGTTTTATTTTTGAAATGTTTTTGACGGTGGAATCTATGCAATCATCTAACCCAACATAAAATAATTAAAAAAAAAGGGGGAAGGTATAGTTTTGTAAAGTTGTATTAAGGGAGGGTAATCTTAGGTTATTCATTTGAGTTGAATTGGTTCAATGGATTGGATATATTTGTGTAATTAGTAGATGTAGTATGAGGTCCGCTATTGGGGGATAGTATATATATATCTCCCCCCTCCCCTTGCCTATGGAAGGAATTATAAGATGGAGAACCAATTCCTTCTATGGAGTTTTTTTTATTGTTCTTCTCGTTAGATAGATGTAATATTCCTATCTGATTGAAGTCAATTCTTTTCTTATTCTTTTTTGCCAATTTCATTATTGAATAAATCATTTTTCAAATGCAGACCTACGTAGTCCATTCATACTCGACCCTCTAAATAAATAGTAAACTTGAAATCTACTTAAATTTAGAATTAAAGATCAATATAAAATTATAAACATTAAATTTATTCCTCAAAATTTAAATATTATTTTATATGTGCGTAAATAAATATTTTTATGTGTTAATTTCTGGCAGTGGCTTTTATTATTTTTTTATATTTATATCTAAGGTTATATATATTTTATTATCTCTGCGTCTCCACTGAGCTAGTGACCATGGGCTAACGATCTAAATATGTAAATAAAGTGGAATCCTAACAGCGCGTATCTGCCTACTTTATAAATTTTTCTAGGCTCAAATGCCTAGATGGCGCCCTTGGTAGTGCGGTGCGATGAGATCTTCACTTCGTTTGGATCGTTATAATATATAGAAGTAAATAGAACATTGGGTGCGAGTTAATTTATGATAATAGTAAGGAAATTAGCTTATTGTTTAAGGCTTGAACAGGATCTTAGCAACAAGAGAATATACATGTAAATGGAAAAATATGGGTGATTTAGTCTGCAAATTGTGTAAGGAAGATATAGAAAATATTAGGCATCTGTTGATTGAATGTAAATGCTTGAAAGCAGAAAGGGTACAAATAATGAAGTTATGGGAGAATAAATATGAACAAAGTGATTATACAGAAAGTGGGTTATTGGTTTTTATGCTGGGTTTGGGAAAAGATAAGGGGGATTTAGATATAAAGGCCATAGAGTTGACAAAGATTATGTTGTGGAAATGGGATGGGGCAGATTATGGGAAAGCTTAGGGTGGGGAATGGAAAGGGAAGGTAAAGTGGCTAACAGGTTTCTTTGGGCATAGTTACTGAGAGATTCCTGACTCCGTTTAAGGAGAAGTCATGGTACATCACATCACATCACATAATGTTAAAATAAATGATTAACATTTGAAAAGAGCATGAAACCATGTGCTGAAAAAGTCTTATGTATAATTATTATTAATACACTTACATAACTGTTGTATACATTCAAATATCAGCCTTTTAAGCTAATTGTGTATACACTTTGCGAGTGTTAATAATAAATGAATATTTTCTCACCAATACAAGATATAGTATTTATGCAGGAATAAAAGGAATCCTCTTATTCCTACGACTCAAATGCTTATATATGAGCAAATCTGAAGTACTGGCAGGTAAAGCATGAGGATGGAACCGTCATTTTAAATTACTATATACGATGTCTGAATGAATGACATGGGTGAAATTGTCTGGAATTTACTAAACGTCATTCCAACTGAAACTTAATCATAACTGTTGTATATGATTTTTTAATTTTTATTATAATTTAAATGAAAAAACAAAATAATGGATTTCATTAATTTCCATTTTTGATGATAATAAAAAAATAATATAATGCAGAAGGGACCATGGTTCTATGTTTTATGGTAATGTTGTTACAAATTGACTGTAAAAAAAAATGTTTGCAATTTTATTTGGTTTAATGGTTTATAATGTAATATATATATATATTGAAACAGATATACTGTATCACGTACATATTTAGAAGATCCCCCCCTCCCCCAAATTAAAAAGACTAATAATATTTTAAATCAGACTAGCAATATTTCAAAAATAAAAAAAAAGACTAATTATACTAAATATTTTAAAGAAGAGGAAGAAATAAGGAAATTTGACAGTAATTGAAAATAATGCTTTGGTCAAATTAAAAGGAAAATCAAACTTTTTAAAATGAAAAAAAAAAAAGAAAAACAAATATGTTATATTTGCAATTAAAAAAAGTATAAATCTTTCTTTATTAAAATTAATAAATTCAAGTTAAAAATCAATCAAATAAAAGAAATCTTCAAACATTAAAACTCAGATTGAAGAAAACTTCTAAGACAGAATAAATGTAGGTGTCAAATCACTGTGCTACAGGCAATAAAAAATTAATATTCAAAAACACATGAAGGCAGATAATCAAAAATAGTCACTAATTAAAAGTCTGTTCCCGCCAAAGAGAAACTGTCCAATGAACTGGGGAATTAACGGCAAGAACATGGATGAAAACACACCAAAACCAATTGGATTCAGCAGGCCCTTAAGGTGAATCTGTTTGACAGGAAGAAAAAAATATAAATAGTCTGGAAAATCAGTAGAAGATTATTATTATTATAGTTAATTGATTCAGAGACACAAGATTTAGCTACAAGAGTACTAAAAAAGTGATTAAATGAGACCATCAAACAGCCTAATAAAAAATTCTAATATGACCATATAGACTAGAGGCTGCTTGTTCTCTCCATTTGCTAATTATGTGAACTCTGAGCCTTGCATAGAAGTTTTAATATGCCATTCAAGACAGACTCCCAGTTATTTAGTAATGCAGTAATAAACAAAGACATAAAATTTAGAGGTAAGCAATTAAAAAATGATTCAATTACAATAAGATATGAATTAAAATTATAGCTATTAATTTTTATAAAACAAGAGAGAGACAATGTTATATTCTTAGTCTTAAGAAAAGTTTTCAGAATCAACTATTAACTTCAGTCAAAAATTGATGATAGTTTTTTTATCTTTATTTAAAAATGAAAACAAAAAATGAAAGTCATTATTATTTAATTAAAAACACTGACACATATATATGTGTTATATATTTCATTAGTTAAATGACAATTATTTCATAAAATTTATATTTCATTAGTTAAATGCCAATTATTTCATAAAATTTAAGATATGTTCAAATAATAAAAATAGTTCTAATAATAATTGTAATAATTATTTCAAATGAACTAGCTAAATGGAAATGTCAATCAAAGATATGGTAAAAATAATAAAATGCTATATGAATCATAAATACTTATGTGTGTGTTATCTATATCTTAATAAAATAATAAAATGTATGTATATAAATATACATCTATATTCGATTGGATTATAAATGCTCCACAAACATGGAATTGCTGATATTACCTGCTTGCAAACCTGTAATGATTTTTAAGAATAATAAAATGCTATATGAATCATAAATACTTATATGCATGTTAGCTATATCTTAATAAAATAACAACACGTACGTGTATAAATGTACATCTACCTGAAATGCTTTCACATACCTGGAATAATAATTGTACTACTGATATTATCTGCACATTTATTCAAAATGTTTCTACACACCTGGAATAAATGATTACAAACATTGATGTATTAATATAACATGTATACCTACCTGAAATTGTTTCACATATCTGGAATAATAATTGGAATACTATAGTCAAAAACATTTATTTATAAATTGCATATGTGTACCTGCTTAAAATGCTTCTACAGACCTGGAATAAATGGTTAAAAACATTTGTGTATTAATTGTATATGTATCTGAAAGGCTTCTATCAACATCAGAAGACAATTATGAACACATATCCATTATCTGCATCCCTACTTGAAATACTTCTATCAGCATCAAAATGTGATTATTAATACTTGTATATCAATTGTATATGTATATCTACCTGAAATGTATCTTTAGACTTCTCACCATGTGAATTAAGAAAATGGGTTTTTGCTCGGATAACCTACATGAAATATCTTTACTTCTTCTCACCATGTGAACTAAAAAATGGGGTTTTGCTCGGATAACCTATCTGAAATATTTCTAGACTTCTCATTATATGAACTATAGTAGAAGAACTTGCTAATGAATTATTGTTAATAAAATTATTGTTATTAAAAAATTAATTTAATTGTTTAGTTCCATTTATGCATCACTAATTATTCATTGCATCTTGCTCATAAGAATCTCATGCCTCCTGAGCTATGTCCGGCATAACCAGACGATGGTAAGCCTTGTAGTGAGATGGAACTCTAGTGGTGCCGTTTGGGAAACCAAACCCATAAAATTTCTAGATGCTTCCAGTCTTTATGGCACTACATCCTCTAATGAGCAGAAAATACTGTTGTAGGTGGGGTGATGTCTGCAGTGGGGAATGCCAATCAATAGTTCCTTCCTACAATATGCTCATCAGGAAATAAAACCAACAAAGAGTGGGGTTGGTTCTTGTCTGGTTACAATATATAATTTCAAAGATAATATTTTAAAACACATCTACTACAACTACCATTTTTTTATACATCTAAAAATCTTCTAAGCATCTCATTGTTCTGATCAGATAAAATTATATTAATTTTTATTACATTTTGAAATGTTCTTTTAAAATGTATGCCATTTAAAATCCATCTTTGAATGTAAAATTTTAATATCAAAATAAATTTAATAATATGATTCGTGAATAAAGGACGGACTCAATGCAAAAATAGAGAAAGCATAAAGCTAGTGGAAGGAACAGATAGCCCAATGGTGGCAAGATTTATCCACATCAGAACTTTTCGGGGTGACATAGGAGAAAACCCATGGCACATGTGCAAAGTTTACAAGAGCTTTTCATGTAGCAGGAACTCAGAGAAAATGAAAAGCTATCGGTCACAGTTAGCCATTTACATGGATCTGCCCGGGATTGGTGGGAATGCATAAGTAAAAAAAACCAGTAACATTCGCAGATTACCCCATTGCCTTACTTAAAAAGTTTTTGGGGTGAGGAGAGGCAAGATGGGATAATGCACCATATATCTGAAGTACTGCACTTTAAAAGAAAAACCCACACCCAGTTTTTCCTGCACCAAAATCATTGACAGCTTTCTATTTGTTGGAGGGGCAGATTATTCAGACAATAAGGTACAATATACCTCTCCACAGACAACAATTGATGCTGGGCTGCCGCAACTGTGGAATTGATGAAATGGTAGACTTACAAACTAGTATAGATTTTGGCAACCTAAATAGAAAGCACACAGACAAAGGAAAAAAAAATTTGACATGCCCAACATACAAATGACTGCTGTCAGAAATTGCTATGAAGATGATCAAAAAACACAACTATTCTAGAAAGATACGGGTCCTATAATTTATACACCCCAGATAGAATTCCAGGATGAAACACAAGAAAGTATTGTGAAAACAAAAGAGTGGCATCAGTATTCATATGTGAACTGGAAGAAGAGGATCATAGATGACCATACTCAGAATGCCCTACAATTAAAGCACTGCTAGAAGATATCCCAGTTACAGCTTTAATAGACAATGGCAGTCAAGTGCCATTGGTGTTAAAAGAATGGTGGGATACAACAGTAGTAACTCGTACTACCCATCTAGCCAAAAAAATCTGCTTATGCTATCTTAACAAATGGAGAAAAAGCCAATATAGGAATGCATTGTTTGGGGCTTGATATTACAATAGGAGCAACAAATGTAAAACATATATTTCAGATAAAGCCAGTCTTGATTTATGACATACTGTTAGAGTCAGACTTCTTAGAGAAACATGACTCAGGAATAAACTATAGGGAGAATAAATTTACATTTTACAACAACAAGTTAGATTTCTACAAATGGAAAACCCAAGAAATGACTAATGTAAGCTGCATACAGGAACCAATCAATCTTGTACTGACAGAAAATGAAACAAAAATGCCAGATGGAATTAGAGATACAAGAAGAGAGCACACCTTACCTTGCTTTCAAGGGTTTTACACATCAATTTACTAATCACGAGATATTCTTCCATGGCAGGTCAGCTAAAACAAATAATTTTGTCAAGCACCAGCACAGTTCTAAGGTCGAAACCGCATTTACACATACCAAAATTACTGACCCAGGGATCAAACAATGAGCCAGTTTTGTTATCAGAACACACAAGAAAAGAGAGACAAATAGATAATAGAGCAACAGTAATAAGAAATTTCAACTTGGACTTCCAGTAAAAGGATGGCACACCTCAGAGAGCTAGTAATAAGGCCCAGAAAGGAAGTCTACTGAAACAAAATCGTTTAAATAGGGTGCTCCACTCTAAACAAAAACTACAAGCCCAAGGTACGACCATGACATCACATGGACATGAAATCATATCATAAGCTTTCTTTTTTTTTCAATGTGTATATCAGTATAAAACATCACATGACCACCACTTCTTATGCTTGTGTATAATTGTTGTTAGAACAGGCAAACCTCACTATACTTATTGCCACACACAGCAAGCTAGAGTAATCAATGGATGTCAGAAGGCTTGTGCACAAAATCCCCATTTAGTGCCTTCTCATCCAATATCCCCAGACTAGTTTCTGGCTTGTGGCCTTCGTCAGTGAGGAGCCTTGGATCTGAAAGCACTGCACCTAGACTCTTCTAGCAGCCGCCTTTTATCTCCACTTAACTACAAAGTTATGAGTCTTAAACTGAAAACACCTTAATGTTTTCAATCTAAGCCCATTATCTTATATAGTCATATGGGTCTGAACTCACTTCAGCACGCATACATTTTGGTGTCTTTGGTTCTTTAACAACCACAGCCACCACTATCCTATGAGGCAGGATTGGTTTTAAGCTAACAAACATCACATGACCACCACTTCTTATGCTTGTGTATAACTGTTGTTAAAACAGGCAAAACTCACTATACGTATTGCCACACACAGCAAGCTAGAGTAATCAATGGATGCCAGAAGGCTTGTGCATAAAATCCCCAACTAATGCCTACTCATCCAACATCCCCAGACTAGTTTCTGGCTTGTGGCCTTCATCAGTGAGGAGCCTTGGATCTGAGAGCACTGCACCTAGATCTTAGAATCTAATGCAACCCTCCAGCAGCTACAAAACTACGAGTCTTAAACTGAAAACACATTAATATTTTCAATCCAAGCCAATTAGGTCATAGGATAGTGGTGGCTATGGTTGTTAAAATACCAAAGACCCCAAAATTATTGATTTTATAAACTGAAAATAGTCTTTCTAATGATAATGTATAATTTTTTTGTCTTGATTTGGAAATTAATATAGCATTGAGGGTAATCTCTAAACATGCCCTCTCTGAATTTCATTGCTGTAAGCATATAGTTCAAAATTTTCCTTTTCATAATTACTTAGTTTTCAATGCTACTTTGGATCTTTTATTCTTTTAATATGAATCAATACTTACTAAATACTTTCAACAAAAGTATAAACTTCAATGAAAACATGTGGGTGAGGTTCTATAGTCAAACAATCATAAGGAAAATCATAGCTTCATTTCTACAAGAGTGCAATTCACATTTATATTAGTACATGCTCGTTTAAAAATAAAATCGCCACTGAGAAAATTAAAGAATATCAGAAGATAAGACATATCAATACATAGCATTATCAATATTGGGCAACAGCAGCAAGTGCTCTTGAAAAGAATACATTCAAGATCACTCCAGAAAAGTAAGGTATCTTGATTGATTGCTAACACTAAAAAAATTTTCCCTATTGTATTTTCCATGATCAATGAAATCATCTTGGTTTTGGCTTAAATAAAACAAAATTATTAAATAGCTCATCATTGATATTGTGCCGGTCGGATTTGTATGTTCACGTAACAAGATCAAGCATCTAGGCAAAAGTACCTCGAATCCAATCGTGCGCAAGATACACAGGTCAGGAGCACTCATGAATTCTGCCCTATTTGCCTATTCCCCAGATCTATAACATTATGAGCAACAATCCCGATGACATCGATTAATCCACTTCTCATCCGCCTGCATCGATCATCGGAGACACAAAGACTCTAGGCTAACTCATGATAGAATAACTTAATAATGAGCATGTTAATTATGTGTAGAGCGGAGATCATCTAGTCATATTTAAGCTTAAGAAATAACTTAATATTTATTTTAACTAAAGAAAGCACTGATTCGAGTTTGATGTATATATATATTTATGATTTATTAATAATAATTATGTCGGGTTATTTAGCCGACGTGAGCCTCAGGATTATTATAGATATTTATTTGAATCATTTTATACAATAACATGATAATTGCGGCTATGCCAATAATATATATATGTGTTTGAGTAAATTAGCGCTGTTAGAATAGATTATTAGAACGCTATCACACCCCCAGAAACGAAAAGAGCATTTGATTACTTCAAACAATAATTTTAACACAGATAATATTTGATTACATTTAATATGACGGTTAACTGGGAATTTTAGATAATTAATGCGTGGGATGGGTAATAAACAATTTACACAAACGATACTACATTTATCGTATTAATACTTATATTAAAATAAGGGACATATGTTTGTTTAAATAAATCATTTCATTACGGCTTATGAATACTTCTGGGCGCATGATAAGATAAGGGAAAAGCGGTGCGTGCATGGTGGCTTATTATCGGTCCTTTTTATGGATCCTAGAGTGTGCTTCACGAATTCCAAGAAGTGACCGATTTCCTCTGCAAACTTTGGCAGGGTCGGTTTTACGAACGAAAAGAGTCCAGATTCCCTGGAATGAGGTACAGGCGAATCGTGGATGATGAGGAGTGGTCAGCTATGTCAGTATCGGGCTGGTTTTTCCAGAGCAATCCCCATATAAAGCATGCACGAACCAAGGATGTCCCCAGGGTGGTTTTACAGCCTGGTTCAAGGACATTGAGATGACGATGGGGTCCGACTTTGCAGTTTCCTCCATGTAATAAAGAAGCACAAACATATATATAAAATAGAATGGCCTTTATGCACTAAATGCTTATTAATAAACCATAAATATACTTCTGAAATTAAAGATTATTGGGACATATTTATTGCCCACGAATGATGAACTATTCAGCGTAATGACATGGCTTCACTTTAAGCAAACAGGGATAATAATTATACATATAAACATAGAATAAAAGGTTAAGGTCCCCCTCCCCCCTTTACATTATATTACTTAATATTATTCATTACGTTTTACACATTAAATCTCAATTTTGGTTGATTTATGCCCTTGTGGAAATACATTAATTGATTGCAAAATAAAAAGGGTGGTCGTAATAGCTGAGATGAAATTTACATATATAATATAGTTGACAGATAAAAGACAGCGCATTATTTAGGAAGGAGAATTGGAAAAACAGATGTCAAATCTGTTTTTCAACAGTAAACATGAAAAATATAATTAATTTATTTCTCTAAAACCGCGAGCATCTGGGCAAGCCGAATAAGACTTGTTTTTATCAATTATAAATTATTTACCCAGTAAATGATGGGTGGGAAAAACAAAATAAGTTATATGCTGGCGATTTTAGAATATTATTGGCATTAACTTTAAAATATAAATACGTAAAAATGTTAATAAAAAATTATTGGCCGCTTTTAAATAAAATAAAAGAAAAACATTTTATAAGAGGCTTAGCATAGATTAGTTAGATAGAGTTATATATATTTGAAGACATTTAAAAGATATAGTTTAAAATATACACATTACATAGAAGGCAGGATTTTAGGAATTATAAGCGGTCTGAGTTCTTTACCTTGATGATTGAGAAAAGCATTTCACTAGGAATCAGTCCATCGGTATTGTCACTAGATCTAGGATAGCGGGATGATTTGAGATAGCACTTCATTTCATTGGAAAGACATATATAAAGTTCAGTAGCACGGAGTACGGAAGCTTCGTTCATGGGATCAGCATGTTAGAACGGAGGGACAAGGCGAAACTTACTACTCACAACACATTGCATGAAAATTACATCGGGCGTGGATTATGTTCAGCAGCATGGCTATTTAATGATCTCTCCTCCTTTTGTGGATTCAAATCCAGCAGTATTTATACTTTTAATTTGAATTTGTAACTAGGCAACTACTGCTGGACCTGAGGCGGTTTAAGCACTTAGATTTCGTTTGGAATCGTTTGGCCGGATACTCTTATCTGGTAAGATGTTTGAAACAATGCAAGTTTGTTATCAGTTTCTCGAACGATTGTTTTAAAATATATCTTATGATTTTAAAACAAGCTAGCGTGGACAATTTCCACTAATGGGTTTATTTTATTATTACCAATTCGTAATCTTTTATTTTAATCTAAAGGGTCTTCCGGGTTATTGTTTTTCGAGAGACTTACTAACAAGATTGCATCATTTCTGGCTACAAACTTATATATGAAAAATATAATAAGTATCATATATAATATCTTATATATATAATATACTATTAATTCAATCACAATCTCCTACGCTAAAATATACATATATATTTATTATTTATGCCCGCATACACATGAGAATATTATTATTAGATTAAATATTAAATTAAGACACATACGTTTACATTATTTTATACTATTGGGTAAAGAAATATATTATTAGTTATGTGTATACGTGCGTAAGGATGAGTTTGAATACGGTTAGGTGGTAGGAGATTGGATGTGGGCTGTGAAGCAGGATCTGAGCATCAGATCATCTGCTTCAATATCAAGAGTTTTTTCACATATTAATCCAAATATTTCACATCAAGTTACTATTAAACACAAACTAGATCAAGAAGTACATAGATATAACTAAAGAATTACCCAAGTGAGTGATTATACATTGAGAAAATGTTTAGCAACAATATCCATCAACAAATATGTCTCCCTTTAACTGTCCAATACTTTTCTGTTTCTATTTGCGCCTTATTTATATTTACATCACTGCCATTCATTCTTAGAGATTAAAATGAAAGAATTAAATATTTAATTCATTGACCCCATTGCCTATTTTATGCGAAATTAATAACAAAGAATAATATTATCATTATACAAACATGTTACTTACTGAAGAAAAGTGTTGAGCTATTTCAGTGGAATCTTCTCCTTCCATCACCTTCTCATCTGCAATGGAAAAATATAAATAAAATTAACATTATTAACAATTCAAAAAAGGTCTATCTATGCAATGCTTAATTATGAAATTTACCAGAGGAACCCCTAAAAACTCCTTTGATTTTATTGCCAAGTTTTGAAACAGCTCCAAAAGGATCTTGAGTTTTCTTAGAAAATCTTAAAATGATAGAAAAAAAATATAAACAATCAAAAATATTAAGTAATAAAACAAATAAAATACATGAAATAAATGATTATATAAATGAAAAGGAATCATATGGTGTAATAGGTAGCACACCTACTTGACATATTCATCATGTTCTGGCCTGGATATGAAGTCTGAACATTTTTTCGGGGTTCAAACAGGCATAGAATATATTTTTAGCTATAGAAAGTTACGCCATAAATTTCTACTACATGAGTATAAGATTTTTCTTAAGTGTAAGTTAAAACAAAAAGTGGAAAACACCAAAAATACTTGTTACGAGGTAAATAATGTCCTCTACTTTACTGTCATCTTTGGAGGATTGTTGACGAGGTTTCCCCTATGCTACATGCTATTTAAAGATTGTTTTTCTCTCTATTGGTTATATATTATATAAAAATTAAATACTGCTTAGTGCTATACTAGTAATAATAAATAAAATAGAAAACCTAAAGTATTAGCTAAGAAACAAAATTTTACTAATACTCTCTCATAACTATATACAAACAATATATAAACACAAAAGAAAATAACTTTCCCAAAATTCATTTCAAAAGCCGAAAAGTCTTTACATAAGATTGATGGCCCCAGATTTAAAAATTAAAAAGTCAAAAAAACTTCTGATGATAAATCTTCTTAAATATGAGAACACTAACATTATGAAGACATCCTTCAATATTAAAGGTGGTTGGTTATTGAAATGAATTATGAAAAGGTACTTTTGTTTTATACATATTGAGATAGATAGTAGTCTATCTCAATCTATAAATTATTTTTAAAACATCGAAGTTGACAAGCTGTGAATCAAATTCAAGTTTCATACATTATTTTTTTTAAATATAGGTTTGTATTATAAACACATAGACAGCAATAAAGGTCTGCTTTTAAAATTAAATTAAGTCAACCTTACTTTAGTTTTAAAAAGATAAAGAAACTAAATTATTTTGACTAAATGTATTTCAATTAAATCTGTTTTAAAATTTGTTATAGGAACAAAGCACAATACTAATCTATAAAACTTTTACTCAATTATTTGTATTTTTACAAATTAAAATTCTTGGAAAACCAATTTCTTTTTAATCTTTGTTCATGTTTTAAATTGTCAAATATTTTTAGGGATTAAGCTAGTTAGGTGTCACCTATAAACATGTGGGATTGTTTAATTACAAAAAATGTATAAACATGTAGATTGATTTAACTAAAGAATTTTGTAATCAGGAATAATTAAGATAATTACTGTGTAATTAACAAATTTTATAAACAAGTGGGCACAGTAATTAAAAAAAAAAGTGTTTTGCAGAGCTGAAAGATATAAAAAGGCCAGCTTGGAAAAATAATTTTATTTCATTTTTTTGAGTTGCTTTTGCTTAACATATATACTGAATCTCTATCAGAAACTGAACTAATAAGAGCATGATTGCTAACCATGGCAAGAATGTTTTCTCCAGCAGGTAGCCCATAATCATTAGGATGCCCAACTCTGATCCAACACCATACAAGCTATTTTCACTTCTGCAGTTAAACAAATGTGCTTCTTAACAGAAAAAAAATCCATAACTTAATTGTGACCAAATGGAAAGACTAAACATATAAACCACTAAAAAGTTCTATTTCATCAATGTACATACATATAGAGAATTCCACTTTCTAGAAAAATAATTTTTATTCATCCATGTTTTGGGACTTAAAAATAACAATTTATTTATTTTATGAACTCTTAAACTTATGTTACTAGCAAGTCATTCATATAATTTACTTTAGATAATTTTACATATTTCTCAGTTATATTCATTTTTAATGTTTATATTCTTTAAAACCAGATTTAACTTAGAGAATTTGATATATATGTATTGCAACGGTATATAATATGCCGTTATACTAATTTAAAATTAAAATAAAAAGTTCGTAAATAAGAATAAATTTATTTAAAGTAAAAGCTAAAATTAAAAAGAGTTGTTTAATGTCTATATTGTTGCATAGATGGAAAACATTAAAAATATTTTTTTAAATAAAAAAAAGTATTTGAACGTACTTTTTTATAAAAAAAAAAGTAAAGATCTAAAGATAAAATGTTTTATTAAAAAGTAACATAAAAGAAAAAGATTCCTATGTAATTGCAGTAAATGGAAATGATTGTTTTATTAATTAAACGAAAAGCAAACTAGCCCTTGAAACTCTTATATAATTAAAAAGTCAGATGAAAGATATAGATAAAAATTAAAGATCGTTTCCCGCTCCGAAGCAGAATGTCCAATAGAAGCAGCAACCAATGCTCGGACCCTAATGAAAATCATTAAAACAGAAGACCATTGTTCAGTGAATCCGGACAATTTGTATAAAAAGAAGTTAGTTCCTGCTTGGTTTTTTGAAAAGGGTGAAAAGATGCACTTTTCACCCTCTCATTTCAAATGAAGTGACTTAATTTATGAATGACACTATTGTAGATCCGAATCATATGGGTCATACAATAAAATAGTTCCAGGATTGAACCAGCTAAGGCAGCCTCCATATTGAGAACTACGATATGAACAACAGACCAGTCTTCTCTGAAATTTTGAATAATAAAGACTTTGCGGGAATTGGCCCAAAGAACCGTGAGCTCCTCTACTGTAAAGTATGAACTGTAAAATTTTAAAAAGTAATTAAGAACTTTCATCAATATTTGACAGGCTTTTAGTAATCAATTAAACATAATTTTTAAAGTGAACTTTTACCAGACTTATTAAGATTTCAAAATCAGTTATTAATGTTTAATTTCATATATTTGAGTTTGCTAATTTATTTGAATCATTTCCATTTTTTTTATTAATATTTATTGACTAAATTATTTAAATGTATTAAATTTAAGTTGGGTGTAAATAGCTGCATAGATTCATTAACATTTGTTTTTTTATTTTTATTTTCATATAATTAAAATATATAGATATCGGTAAATATGACACCTCATGCTGAGTTATTTATTTGTATATTTTTTAAGTTATTGGGGTCAATGCGGCATCTTATGATGAGTGCCATTGGGTTTATTGTCAATTTCCCTCTGCAATTCCATCACTAATTTTATATTTTAATCGTTTGTTTATTTTGAAGGAGTTTAATTTCAGGCTATTTATCTTGTAGTTAGGTCGATGCTGGTGGAGGGACATATGGGTGTTTATATCAATGTAATGTGAAGCATGTTTAGCATACAGGGCAAAGCGCAATTGAATGCAAGACCCAAAGATGTAGTCATTGCATTGCAATGGAAGCAGACATATTTCCTGCACCGTTTATCCCTTTTTAGCTCTATGGATAGGGACTATAAGTTGGCAGATAGACAGCTCTCCTTGATATGTAGTTATTTCTCTTTAATTATTGTATACACAATTCCTTCACCAGACAGATGCACATTCCTGTACTGGATGAGGATCATGTCCTTCAAATAATATCATGCTGTCAGATGCACATTCCTGTCAGTATGCTTTTATGCTAGCATCTTCATATTGCATTGGTTGTGACTATATATCTGCAAGCAGGCATTGGTTTGGCTGCAAGCTTTTAGTCTGAGACTGAATGATTGTTTTGAAAAGTTTTAACTGAGTAATCTATGTAGCCTATCTACATGCAACGTTCTTAAGTAAAAATATTATTAAAATGTCCATCTGTGCGGATTTTCTAAATAATAATTTAAAATTAATAAGATCTAAATTTATTCCTCAAATTTATATATGTGCGTCAATAAATGTTTTGTGCGTTAATTACTGGCAGTGGCTAATTTTATTTTTTTAAATAATATATTTTGAGAATATAAATCTTTATAAAAACTTATAAGAATTTATATAAGTTATCTCTATTGCTCCCTGAGCTAGTGGCATGGGCTGACGGTTGGAATAAAACATATATGTAAAAATTAGATCTTAACAGTACGAATCTGCCTACTATATAAATTTTCCAGGTTCCAATAGCCTGGTGGTGCCCTGTGTGACAGATAGGTAAGACTTCAAATTCCATTTTTCCTGATCATTATAATTGGCTCCCAACATGGGGTGATGTTTAATAAACCACAAGCACCTTGAAAATTAAGCCAGTAATATTTTTTTTTCTGAAATGAGTATACATTTTTTGTATTAATGTAAAGTTATAGTTTGAATTTTATGTAAAAAGTACTGCCAGTAAGAAAAATTGCGCATATGTATAAATAAATGCGAGGAATAAAACATAATAGTTAATATAAATAATTTTAAAAAAAAGTCTTATGTAAAATAAATTTTATGTAAAATCCAACTGTTCAACTTGCCTAAGTAATAGTTAAAAGTGGGAGAAAAAAAACTTGGAAGGGAGGAGGCAGAAATTTAGCTGCTAGTAAGAAAACAAGTCAACAATTTTTTATCATTATATTTGTGTGTAATTACTAACTAAAGTTTTTTTTTTAATTTTCATATATAATCAATTTGTGTAACGTAATTACTAACAATAAGTAAATTCGTTTTTTTTAATGTTTTTGTTTTTTGAGGAAGTTTACTGATATGTAATGATATATAATACGCTGTTACATTAATTTAAAATTAAAATAAAAAGTTCATAAATAAAAATAAATTTATTAAAAACTAAAAGCAAAAATTAAAGAGAGTTCTTTAACGTATATATTGTTGCACAGATGGAAAACTTTAAAAGTATTTTTTTTTTAAAAAAAAAAAGAATTTGAACGTACTTTTTTATAAAAAAAAAGTAAAGAACTAAAGATAAAATATTTTTATTAAAAACTAACATAAATGAAAAAGATACCTATGTAATTGCAGTATAATGGAAACAATTGTTTTATTAATTAAATGAAAAGCAAACTAGCCCTTGAGACTCTTACATAAATAAAAAGTCAGATAAAAGATACAGATAAAAATTAGATTGTTTCCCACTCAGAAGCAGAATGACCAATAGAAACAGCAACCAATGCTCAGACCCTAATGAAAAATCAATGAAACAGGAGACCATTGTTCAGTCAATCCGGACAATTTGTATAAAGAGAAAAGTTAGTTCCTGCTTGATTTTTTGAGAAGGGTGAAAAGACACACTTTTCACCCTCTCTCTTATTTCAAATGAAGTGACTATTAATTTATGAATGGCACTATTGTAGACCCAAATCATATGGGTCCTACAATAAAATAGTTCAAGGATTGAACCAGCTAAGGCAGCCTCTGAATTGAGAACTACGGTATGAACAACAGACCAGTGTTCTCTGAAATTTTGAATAATAAAGACTTTGCGGGAATTGGCCCAAAGAACAGTGGGCTCCTCTAATGTAAAGTATGAACTGTAAAATTTTAAAAATTAAAAACTTTCGTCAATATTTGACAGGCTTTTAGTAATCAACTAAACATAATTTTTAAAATGAACTTTTACCTGACTTATTAAGATTTCAAAATCAGTTATTAATGTTTAATTTCATATATTTGAGTTTGCTAATTTAATTCAACCATTTCCATTTTTTTTATTAATATTTATTAACTAAATTATTTAAATGTATTAAATTTAACTTGGGTGTAGATAGCTGCATAGATTCATTAATGTTTAGTATTTTTATTTTTTATTTTCGTATGATTAAAATATATAGATATCAGTAATTATGACCCCTCATACTAAGAGTCCAAACGTATTTATTAGTATATTTTTTAAGTTATTGGGGTCAATGCGGCACATTATGATGAATGCCATTGGGTTTATTATAAATTTCCCTCTGCAATTCCATCAATATCATTGTATTTTAACCGTGTTTATTCTGAAAGGGTTTAATTTGAGGTTATTTGTCTATTAGTTTGGTCGATGCTGGTGGAGGGATATAAGGGTATTTATAGCAATGTAATGTGAAGTGTGTTTAGCATACAGGGTAAAGCCCAATTGAATGCATGACCCAAAGATGTAGTCATTGTGTTGCAATGGACGCAGACATATTTCCTGCATCATTGACCCCCTTTTAGCTCGATGGATAGGGACTATAAGCATTTCTCTTTAATTAATGTATACACATGATTCCTTCACCAGACAGATGCCCATTCCTGTACTGGACGAGGATCATGTCCTTCAAATAATATCATGATGTTAGATGCACATTTCTGTCAGCGTGGTTTTATGTTAGCATCTTCATAATGCATTTGTTGCCAATGTATATCTGGAAGCAGGCATTGGTTTGGCTGTGAACTTTAGTCTGAGATTGAATGATTGTTTTGAAAAGTTTTAACTGAGTAATCTATGTAGCCTATTTACACACAATGTTCTTAAAGTAAAAACATTATTAAAATGTCCATCTATGTGGACTTTCTAAATAATTTTAAATTAATAATATCTAAATTTATTCCTCAAATTTATATATGTGTGTCAATAAATGTTTTGTGTGTTAATTACTAGCAGTGGCTTATTTTATTTTTTTAAATATTAATATATTTTGAGAATATAAATCATTATTAGGTACTTTTTGGTTAGCTGTACCCCAGCCGCTAGAGGCGCTGTTTCTGTGTAAACACACAGAAATATCCAGAATAAGGGCCAAAAAGCAGAAATGCCTGTTTCAGCCATTAGGTGGTGCTGTTCACCATGCATATGCACAGGAAGCTTCCACAAGCCAGCTGGCAGCAAAACTGCCCGCCTGGTGGTGCTGGTTGCAATGCGTAAGCCATGTAGCTTACATCGTCTGCTACCAGCCACTACCAAGAACCTAGGTGGCGCTGATTGCCATAAACAGATCTAGCTTACGTCGTCTGCTACACCAAGATTCTAGCCCACTCTGTGGGTGGCGCTGTTTCTCCACGTTACACATGGAAAAACTACGCGAAATAATGCCTGCTTGATTTGTTTATGTCCATACTACTTAAAACATGGATGCCCTATAATGTACAGGTGTGATTAAATTTAGAAGCCACAAGTATTTAAATATGCGTTCCCACTTAATATTGTTACATTCTATTTCACCATTTAATAAATCTATGTATTTTAAAATTATTTAAAAGTGGGTTTTTTTAAAAA
Source organism: Epiperipatus broadwayi (assembly GCA_028023455.1). Classification (NCBI taxonomy): domain Eukaryota; kingdom Metazoa; phylum Onychophora; class Udeonychophora; order Euonychophora; family Peripatidae; genus Epiperipatus; species Epiperipatus broadwayi. The sequence continues at coordinate 1,278,979 of JAQFVV010000086.1, read as the reverse complement.
ATCGGTCAGTGTTTTTTTTTTTTTTTTAAAAAAAAGCTATTTTTTTTTCCCTACGGCAGTATTGCTTTCAAAACTATTATTTTAAAACATGATTGTTTGTAAAACTTTTTTTTTTTTACACTTTCAAATATTATTTAAAATAAGTTTGAAACTAATACAAATTATATTTTGGTTTATAGATCGATCTTTCAATGACTATTTCCCAACCGTATTATTTTAAAAAGGTTGAATTTGCATGCTCTTACGTGCAAAGAGTAATTTGAAGATCTGTTTATCAATAAATATTTCTAAATTACTGGAGAAAAAGCAAATCAAACTCTCCTTTAAATATATTAAAATATCTATTCAGTTCAAATTTAAAGGAAGTTTACAGTAAATAAGTTTTAAACTAATACAAATTATATTTTGGTTTATAGATCGATCTTTCAATGACTATTTCCCAACTGTGTCAAAATTGGATGATCATTGAAAATTATATATGATCTTAATAGCCTAAAATTCAGAAGACTGATAGTACTGTCTTTGCCAGTGCGCTGTTTCTTTCTTTCATTATTGAATTAGTAATATCACCACAGCTAGTAAAAGTAATGTTACTTATTATAAGAGCTTAACAATGAGTTAATTTGTCTCATAATTACGCTGTTACAAGTTTTGCTAATTTTGGTATAGGATATATCTAGATGAACGTCTAAACATTATGAAAGAATTTTGAAAAAAGTAACGGCAATACTTTTTTTAGTAGATACTTTCCAAGCTGAGGGTTTATCAATGAAAGCTGAAATCTAATTAGAATTTTTGCAATAGGTCACTTTATTTACTTTATGATAGAACCATCAAAATGAGAGTCATGTGATGCTGGATACAGTTGAGAAATGATTAATTACTTGTTCAGTACTTGCAAAAGCTAATGAATACATATTTATTTTTAATAATGGTAGAAAAAGTTTAATTAAATTTGCATATTAAAGTAAAACAAGATCATCATCATCAACTATTATCAATCCACTGCAGGATGAACATCTCTCCAAGTTTAATCCACCTCCAATCTTTAGCTTCTCTTCTCCACATCACCCCTGCACACTTTCTTATTTCATCTATCCATCTCACATGTGGTCTCTTCCTGGGTCTTCTACAATCTCTTGGAATCCAGTTTAAGATTTCAATTGTCCATCTATTATCATCTCTTCTAGCAATATGTCCAGCCCAACTCCACTTTAATCTTTTAATTTTTTCAATAAAATCAGTTACACCTTATTGTTCTCTTACTGATATATTGCGTTTTCGATCTCTTCTTGTTACTCCCAACATGCATCTCTCCATACTTCTTTGAGTGGTCTGAAGTCTGTATTGCTCTTCTATTAAGTGTCCAAGTCTCAGATCCATAAGTGAGAACAGGTAAAACACATTTATTAAAAATCTTCCTTTACAAACACATAGGTATATTTCCTTTTAGTATCAAGTTATTTCTACCAAAAGCACTCCAACCAAGTTTAATTCTATGATTAATTTCATCCATTATGTTTCCATCTGTATTAATAATCTGACCAAGGCGTTTGTAACTGTTAACTTCTTCTAACTCATTATAAACAATCTTTATTTTCATATTTTGAGAAAATCCATTAAACATTACTTTAGTCATTTTAACATTTATCTTTAGTCCTACTTTCATCTGATAACTACTGCAACATTTCCTGTAGATCTAAAGCATTATTAGCAAAAACAACTACATCATCTGAAAAATCTAAATGACTTAAATAATCACCATTTACTTTCACTCCTTTAGCTTCCCATTTTAATACACAAAATACTTCTTGCAGCACTGCTGTAAAAAGTTTTGGAGATATGGAGTCACCCTGTCTTACACTCTTCTCAATGTTGACTTTCCCAGTATCATTTTCTAATCTAATTGTTGCTGTTGCATTTTTATAAATATTCTTTAAAATATGACAATATCTTGGATCTATACCTTGATGATCCAATACTTTAATCACTGAAGAAAAGTTTATAAATTCAAATGCCTTTTCATAATCTACAAATCCAAAACATAATGGCAACTCATATTCATTTGTCCTTTCTATAACTTCTCTCAATCCCTGGACATGATCTCCTGTACTAAAACCACTTCTAAATCCAGCTTGTTCTCTTGGTTGGTGGAAATCCAATGTTCTCTGTAGACGAGTTGTAATTATCTTGGTAAAAATTTTGTATGTAACTGATAAAAGGCTGATAGGTCTGTAATTTCTAATATCTTCTTTATCACCTTTTTTAAATATTAATATTAATACTGCATTCTTCCAATCATCTGGTACATCTTTATCATTTAGACATTTGGTATATAATGTTGCTAAAAAAAATTCTATTTTTTCACCTGCTTCTTTTAATATATCAATTATAATTCTACCATTGCCTGGAGTCTTTTCTTTCTTCATGTATTTAATTGCATGTCTCACTTCTTCATTTAAAATTCTGGGCAATTCAGAAGATGTAATAGATATAGGAGGTATTTGTTCTTTATTACTATATAATTCTTGATAGAAGTCTTCTATCCATTTCATGATGTCATCTCTCTTTTTAGTAATAATTCCAGCTTTTTTTCTTATTGCAGACATAAATTTCCTACCAATACCAAAATGTTGTTTTACACTCTTGAGACTTTCATTCTCTTCTACTGCTTTCCTTGCTAGTTCACAGTTATACTTTCTTATATCATTTTCAACTCTTTTCCGCATCATTTTACAAAATTCGAGATATTCAATCCTTTTTAATGCATCATTTTTGTATATCTTCATATTCCTTCTTTTCTTCATAAATTCTCTAGTCTCAGTAGAAATGTTATTGGTCAAGTGCTGCTTTTTTCAACCAGCTATTTTTGTTGCAGTTTTTAAAAGTGTATCAGTTGTTTTCATATTAATTTCATTCACATCTGAATCATGTTCAAAATCTACTAATACTTGAAACCTATTTGTAAGTTCTAATTTAAATTCATTAGAATGTTTCTGAAAATTAGGAATATCAACTGTAAATATTGTTATTCTTAATAATTTTTGTCTCTCTAGTTTTGCATTAACATGTATTTCACATCTTACTAATCGATGATCACTTCCTCTGTTAAATTTATTAAGAACATTACAATCTTGAAATATGTATTTTCTGTTAGTCAAAATATAATCCAATTCTGCTGTACCTTCATTTGGATGCTTCCATGTCCATTTCCTTTTAAATTTTTTCGCAAAATAATAATTCATAATATAAAGTTTTCCTTTTCCTGCAAACTCCACAAGTCTATGTCCTCTCTCATTTCTATTACCATAACCAAAATTACCTACAGCACTTTCATCTTTCATTTGTTTACCAATTCTAGCATTAAAGTCTTCCATAACAATTTTAAAATGTAGTTTACTCTGATCAAAAGCCTTTTGTGCATCCATATAAAAATCTTCTACTACTTCATCACTTTGAGAACTTGTTGGGGCATAAACCTAAATTATCTGCATTTGGTATCTGCTATTAAGTTGTTTAACTAATCTTGCCACTCTGTCCGATACACCATCAATCTCCACAATGTTGTTCTTCCACTTTTTATTTATAATGAATCCTACTCCACTTGTATTTCCAATATTTGTGCCTTTATAGTAGAGTACATGTTCACTTTTTAAAACAATTGTCTCTTCATCTTTTCTTCTAACTTCACAAAGTCCAATAATGTCCCATTTAATATAAGACAGTTTTTCTTCTAACTCTTGCAATATTCCTTCACTTGAAAGTGATCTGCAGTTGTAAGTACCTAAATAAAAAAAGTCGTCATCAAATGGCAGCCTGGGACCACAATCAGGGGATTCTTAGCACCCTCTGCCTTCGGCCACCAACTGCTGCCTTGGTTGGTGACTTTACAGTCTCCTGGGAATAAGGGCCATGATTTATTTTTGTCTGTCATAATTGTATATATATATATTGGAAAAATATTTATCATTTACACAAGCATTCATTCTGCCTTATCAGGCAACTGAGAAGAAAGTCCATGGTGTTTCTAGATCTTAAACTCAGAGGTAAAAATCCAATAACCTTGTCACACTGGCTAATGCGTGTTGGTGAGCAGCCCATCCATGTTTATATACTATATGAATAATCACATAGTAATAACAGCTGTAATGACAATAACGTATGGAGTGGACATTAAGAATTTGCCTTGCTCAGTTCCTTTAAGGCCTCCAAGAGGAATCAAAGGGTTTCCTTTCAATTAATAGGATGGCAATAAATTTGTAACCTCCTGAGTGTGACAATTTTTTGCATTAAATCAAATCTTAATGATTAGTCAAAGTAGATTATAGTTTATTAGTTGATATTGTGAAATTGGTAAATATTTAAGTGTCTCTGTTGGGTGATATATATTAAAATTTGTCTATTTAGAAATTCATTTGTAGATTCATTAAACCACCTAACTACTCACAAACATTATATTAGAAAATCTGTAGAGATTCTAATCAGTAAATAAGTTCAAGTATATTTATTATCTCCTTTAAGTGATCAAACAGAAAACAGTGGCAAACTTAAAGGATATAATAAATATACTTGAATTTATTTACTGGTGAGAATCTCTACAGATTTTCTAATATAATGTTTGTGAGTAGTTAGGTGGTTTAATGAATCTACAAATGAATTTCTAAATAGACAAATTTTAATATATATCACCCAACAGAGACACTTAAATATTTACCAATTTCACAATATCAACTAATAAACTATAATCTACTTTGACTAATCATTAAGATTTGATTTAATGCAAAAAATTGTCACACTCAGGAGGTTACAAATTTATTGCCATCCTATTAATTGAAAGGAAACCCTTTGATTCCTCTTGGAGGCCTTAAAGGAACTGAGCAAGGCAAATTCTTAATGTCCACTCCATACGTTATTGTCATTACAGCTGTTATTACTATGTGATTATTCATATAGTATATAAACATGGATGGGCTGCTCACCAACACGCATTAGCCAGTGTGACAAGGTTATTGGATTTTTACCTCTGAGTTTAAGATCTAGAAACACCATGGACTTTCTTCTCAGTTGCCTGATAAGGCAGAATGAATGCTTGTGTAAATGATAAATATTTTTCCAATATATATATATACAATTATGACAGACAAAACTAAATCATGGCCCTTATTCCCAGGAGACTGTAAAGTCACCAACCAAGGCAGCAGTTGGTGGCCGAAGGCAGAGGGTGCTAAGAATCCCCTGATTGTGGTCCCAGGCTGCCATTTGATGAGGACTTTTTTTATTTAGGTACTTACAACTGCAGATCACTTTCAAGTGAAGGAATATTGCAAGAGTTAGAAGAAAAACTGTCTTATATTAAATGGGACATTATTGGACTTTGTGGAGTTAGAAGAAAAGATAAAGAGACAATTGTTTTAAAAAGTGAACATGTACTCTACTATAAAGGCACAAATATTGGAAATACAAGTGGAGTAGGATTCATTATAAATAAAAAGTGGAAGAACAACATTGTGGAGATTGATGGTGTATCGGACAGAGTGGCAAGATTAGTTAAACAACTTAATAGCAGATACCAAATGCAGATAATTTAGGTTTATGCCCCAACAAGTTCTCAAAGTGATGAAGTAGTAGAAGATTTTTATATGGATGCACAAAAGGCTTTTGATCAGAGTAAACTACATTTTAAAATTGTTATGGAAGACTTTAATGCTAGAATTGGTAAACAAATGAAAGATGAAAGTGCTGTAGGTAATTTTGGTTATGGTAATAGAAATGAGAGAGGACATAGACTTGTGGAGTTTGCAGGAAAAGGAAAACTTTATATTATGAATTATTATTTTGTGAAAAAATTTAAAAGGAAATGGACATGGAAGCATCCAAATGAAGGTACAGCAGAATTGGATTATATTTTGACTAACAGAAAATACATATTTCAAGATTGTAATGTTCTTAATAAATTTAACAGAGGAAGTGATCATCGATTAGTAAGATGTGAAATACATGTTAATGCAAAACTAGAGAGACAAAAATTATTAAGAATAACAATATTTACAGTTGATATTCCTAATTTTCAGAAACATTCTAATGAATTTAAATTAGAACTTACAAATAGGTTTCAAGTATTAGTAGATTTTGAACATGATTCAGATGTGAATGAAATTAATATGAAAACAACTGATACACTTTTAAAAACTGCAACAAAAATAGCTGGTTGAAAAAAGCAGCACTTGACCAATAACATTTCTACTGAGACTAGAGAATTTATGAAGAAAAGAAGGAATATGAAGATATACAAAAATGATGCATTAAAAAGGATTGAATATCTCGAATTTTGTAAAATGATGCGGAAAAGAGTTGAAAATGATATAAGAAAGTATAACTGTGAACTAGCAAGGAAAGCAGTAGAAGAGAATGAAAGTCTCAAGAGTGTAAAACAACATTTTGGTATTGGTAGGAAATTTATGTCTGCAATAAGAAAAAAGCTGGAATTATTACTAAAAAGAGAGATGACATCATGAAATGGATAGAAGACTTCTATCAAGAATTATATAGTAATAAAGAACAAATACCTCCTATATCTATTACATCTTCTGAATTGCCCAGAATTTTAAATGAAGAAGTGAGACATGCAATTAAATACATGAAGAATGAAAAGACTCCAGGCAATGGTAGAATTATAATTGATATATTAAAAAAAGCAGGTGAAAAAATGGATTTTTTTAGCAACATTATATACCGAATGTCTAAATGATAAAGATGTACCAGATGATTGGAAGAATGGAGTATTAATATTTAAAAAAGTGATAAAGAAGATATTAGAAATTACAGACCTATCAGCCTTTTATCAGTTACATACAAAATTTTTACCAAGATAATTACAACTCGTCTACAGAGAACATTGGATTTCCACCAACCAAGAGAACAAGCTGGATTTAGAAGTGGTTTTAGTACAGGAGATCATGTCCAGGGATTGAGAGAAGTTATAGAAAGGACAAATGAATATGAGTTGCCATTATGTTTTGGATTTGTAGATTATGAAAAGGCATTTGAATTTATAAACTTTTCTTCAGTGATTAAAGTATTGGATCATCAAGGTATAGATCCAAGATATTGTCATATTTTAAAGAATATTTATAAAAATGCAACAGCAACAATTAGATTAGAAAATGATACTGGGAAAGTCAACATTGAGAAGAGTGTAAGACAGGGTGACTCCATATCTCCAAAACTTTTTACAGCAGTGCTGCAAGAAGTATTTTGTGTATTAAAATGGGAAGCTAAAGGAGTGAAAGTAAATGGTGATTATTTAAGTCATTTAGATTTTTCAGATGATGTAGTTGTTTTTGCTAATAATGCTTTAGATCTACAGGAAATGTTGCAGTAGTTATCAGATGAAAGTAGGACTAAAGATAAATGTTAAAATGACTAAAGTAATGTTTAATGGATTTTCTCAAAATATGAAAATAAAGATTGTTTATAATGAGTTAGAAGAAGTTAACAGTTACAAACGACTTGGTCAGATTATTAATACAGATGGAAACATAATGGATGAAATTAATCATAGAATTAAACTTGGTTGGAGTGCTTTTGGTAGAAATAACTTGATACTAAAAGGAAATATACCTATGTGTTTGTAAAGGAAGATTTTTAATAAATGTGTTTTACCTGTTCTCACTTATGGATCTGAGACTTGGACACTTAATAGAAGAGCAATACAGACTTCAGACCACTCAAAGAAGTATGGAGAGATGCATGTTGGGAGTAACAAGAAGAGATCGAAAACGCAATATATCAGTAAGAGAACAATAAGGTGTAACTGATTTTATTGAAAAAATTAAAAGATTAAAGTGGAGTTGGGCTGGACATATTGCTAGAAGAGATGATAATAGATGGACAATTGAAATCTTAAACTGGATTCCAAGAGATTGTAGAAGACCCAGGAAGAGACCACATGTGAGATGGATAGATGAAATAAGAAAGTGTGCAGGGGTGATGTGGAGAAGAGAAGCTAAAGATTGGAGGTGGATTAAACTTGGAGAGATGTTCATCCTGCAGTGGATTGATAATAGTTGATGATGATGATCTTGTTTTACTTTAATATGCAAATTTAATTAAACTTTTTCTACCATTATTAAAAATAAATATGTATTCATTAGCTTTTGCAAGTACTGAACAAGTAATTAATCATTTCTCAACTGTATCCAGCATCACATGACTCTCATTTTGATGGTTCTATCATAAAGTAAATAAAGTGACCTATTGCAAAAATTCTAATTAGATTTCAGCTTTCATTGATAAACCCTCAGCTTGGAAAGTATCTACTAAAAAAGTATTGCCTTTACTTTTTTCAAAATTCTTTCATAATGTTTAGACGTTCATCTAGATATATCCTATACCAAAATTAGCAAAACTTGTAACAGCGTAATTATGAGACAAATTAACTCATTGTTAAGCTCTTATAATAAGTAATATTACTTTTACTAGCTGTGGTGATATTACTAATTCAATAATGAAAGAAAGAAACAGTGCACTGGCAAAGACAGTACTATTAGTCTTCTGAATTTTAGGCTATTAAGATCATATATAATTTTCAATGATCATCCAATTTTGACACAGTTGGGAAATAGTCATTGAAAGATCGATCTATAAACCAAAATATAATTTGTATTAGTTTCAAACTTATTTTAAATAATATTTAAAAGTGTAAAAAAAAAAAGTTTTACAAAAAATTATGTTTTAAAATAATAGTTTTGAAAGCAATACTGCCGTAGGAAAAAAAAATAGCTTTTTTTTTTAAAAAAAAAAAACACTGACCGATTTTTTAAAAAAAACCACTTTTAGAGTAAATAATTAAAAAAAAAGTTCGATTTTTAAAAATAAATAATTTTAAAATACATCGATTTATTAAATGGTGAAATAGAATGTAACAATATTAAGTGGGAACGCATATTTAAATACTTGTGGCTTCTAAATTTAATCACACCTGTACATTATAGGGCATCCATGTTTTAAGTAGTAAGGACATAAACAAATCAAGCAGGCATTATTTCATGTCATTTTTCCGTGTGTAACATGGAGAAGCAGTGCCACCTAGGTTCTTGGTAGTGCTGGTAGCAGACGATGTAAGCTACATGGCTTACGCATTGCAACCAGCGCCACCAGGTGGGCAGTTTTGCTGCCAACTGGATTGTGGAAGCTTCCTGTGCATACGCATGGTGAACTGCGCCACCTAACGGCTGGAACAGGCATTTCTGCTTTTTGGCCCCATCTCTGGATATTTCTGTGTGTTTACACAGAAACACCGCTTCTAGCGGCTGGGGTACAACTTATAAGAATTTATATTATAAATTATCTCTACTAATCTCTGAGCTAGTGGCACGGGGCTGATGGTCGGAATAAAACATATATGTAAAAATTAGATCTTAACAGTATGTATCTGCCTACCATATAAATTTTCCAAGGTTCCAGTAGTCTGGTGGCGCTCTGTACGGCAGATGCGTAATACACCAAATTCCATTTTCCCAGACCGTTATATTATATTGTTTAATGCTATTGAGCGTTTATCAAAATTGTGTTTACAATTATTAAAATAAAATTCTCATAAATAACACGAAAGTTTAAAATTAATAATGAATAATAAAATCAATAAGCTGTCCGTAAATAAGTAAATTAAAAACAAAAAACCATTTCGTTTAAGATAAATAAATTTATTAAAGTCTAAAGAGTTTTTATTATTATTAGTTGAAACAAAATCCGGTTCGTTAAAAAAAAAAAACCTATAAAAGTTTAAAGGGTTATTCATTAAAAGTTTAGTAAAAAAAGTTTGAAGAGTTTTTGCGTTTAAAAAAATTAGTTTGCTAAAAAACAATTAATTCAGTTTTACAGAGAAAATTAAAAATAGTTGATTGTCAAATAATTAAAAGTATCTCTTTACATTTAAGTTAAAGGCAAAGGAAATCTTAAAAACTAAAACTTGATTTTAAAAATATATATGTGCATAAATGCCAAGGTGATTCTAAACATAGCAAAATTAATGCTTGTTGATAAAATAAATGTGTGTTAAATAGTAAAAATTGATATAGGAAATAAAATGTGAAAACAAAATGTGCAATGGCTACTAAATTAAACAAAATCCACAAAACAACAAGTTGGCAATGGACACTAATTAAAATATTTCAAACAACAAGATTAAAAGTTAATCTAAGAAATTTCAACAAAAAATATAGCTGGTGGACATCAAAATGACAACAGGTCATCCTGCCCGGGGGGGGAGGGGGGGGGGGGGGAATAAATAGTTGTTTTTTTATCAGACAACCAGTTGAGTTCAGATTACAATGAATTGAGTTCAATCTATCAGTCTTCAATCAGATTAAATCAGTCAATTTATCAGTTGACACTGCAGTGTTAAAAGCCTCGAAAAAATATGACTTTGTTCCAGCCCGAGTCCGATGAAACAGCCAACTTACCTGAGAAAAGTAATGCCTGCCTAACAACCTGAAAATTCGCTGTCAATATCTAACTGCCTCTAAGAATAATACCACAGAAATAATAAGCATAAACCTTCATAAAACATCAAGTCCAACTGGTTGGAAAGATCTTCAATTGAAGTAACAACCAGCAAAAAGACAGTCCTATTGAAAATAAAGTACACAGCAAACAGCAAGAAGTATCCACATTTTAAAATCCTAGGTAACATTTTCTTATTTTCATTTAAAGTAGCCATTGCAATAATTTGAAGCATCCCAGAGTCAATTAATAATGAACACTATGGCATGCATAAAGATATATTGATGTGTGTTTTGAAATGTCATACATGTTAATGTTTTATGATATTTTATATTGATTCATGTAGTTGTTTAAATGCCTTGTATATTTAGTGTTTCCTGTTATCTTATATTTTATGAATTAAGAATGTGTGTGGTCATTATAGGTAATCATCATTGTCTAATTTAATTAAGTTTGTATAAAAGTAATTAAAATTAGGATAATAAATACATATTTAAAAATAAATTATGTTTAAACTTAAAGCTTGTCGGTCAATTCTCTTTGCCACTAATTGAAGCAACCATTTGTTATTCTATTACAATTGACTGAACTATTCATGGGATATTTCGAGTGCTGGATTATGGGCCTATTGCCCAAACACAGTTATTGTAACTAGCTGGCACCTGAGGTTTACCTTAAAACAAATAAGGTGCTTGGATAGTAGGGGTTTGAATCTAGCAGTCGAGGTGGACCACGGTCTGGAAATGTGATCGAATTATGTGTTGCATAGCTTGGTTTGACTGTGGGTATTGTTGACAGCTCTACTATCGATGGTATTCTCCCCTCTGCTTGAAGGGCCAGTTCATTCACATATTTATAATATAGAATTATAATTTTATGATAAATAAGGTTTCAACCCAGTTAAACCGAGCAAATAGTGTACTCCGAATACTCTTACAAATGCACCCGGCACAAATGGCTATTCCCAACGTGGAGCTGAACCTCATAAATGACAGTAATTAAATACTTTATTGTTTGAGAATAAAAAATTAAAGAAATTCTAAGTTATGTATTTTAAAGTGGTATAATGTAAAAAAAAAAAAAGAACTGACTGAAACTAATTTTTTTTCTTTAACTGAAAAAGAGATTTGATATTTATGATATTTGAAATAAATTATTCCTTTAAACAAAAAGAGAAACTAGAGACAGTTGGATATTTTGGGCGGAGTTAGGCATTGAGAATGGGAGATGATAGGACAAAGGGGGTGGAGTCAGTCATATATTCCGTGTAAGAAAATAAATAAACAGTTCGTATTTAAATTTAGTGAAATAGAAATATTGTTTCAAAAATGGAGAAAATAGAAAAAGAAGATATATCTGAGACACAGATGTTGATGAACATGATGATGACTATGATGAAAGAACTACAATAATTCAAGCAAGGTCAGTAAGAACTCATTCTGGAAATAAGGGAAAACCGATGTGAGATAAAAGGAAAGGTAGAGAGAGACCGAGAAATCATAGAGTTAGATTCTGTTAAAAACAGTCAGAAAGTTGAAAAGGAAATCGAGGCAGTAAGAGACGTAAGTGGAGGAAAGCACAAATTTGAAAGTATAGATCAAGACATAGTAGAGCCAGATAGCGTTAAGCATAGTAACATGGAAATGAAAATAATACAGATAGAAGGTAACGTAAAAGAGTTTTCACAAGGAAAAAAAATAAAAAGGTCAAAGTAAATGTTCACGTTTGTTGTAAATGTAGATTAAAACAAAGAAAAAGAGCAGAAAAAAACATTCTCAGTTTGAAGTAATTCAGAGTTTTGCTAAGTATAAAAGTTTTTTAATTTACGAGGCAGAAAATAGGATGGAGCGTGAAAGATAAAGTACTAAATTATAAGCGAGGAATAGACAAAAGGGGAAGTTAATTTATATTATAGAATTAGTAGAAAGAAAGAAGGAACTGTCTGACAAAGCTTAGGAGTTAGTAAATGGACAGAATATTAAAGTAACAAAAAGAAACAAAGGATTGGAAATGGATAATGAATTTAATGGAAAAAAAACTTTGACATATGTGATAAACTAGAATCTGAAAATTTTTCTATTTGAAACTAAAAAAAAAAGGGGAGGAATTGTTTTGTAAAATAATAACAAGGAGGCTTCATTGAATAAAGGATTATTTTCATCCACACATTAAGATGGAAAATGTTTATAAATAAATAGTTCAAATAAAATCAATAAAATCAAGTTGCATAAATAAGTGTAATATGTCTATAGAAAAGTAATAAATAAAGTAGTGCAATAAAATAAAATAGTTTTTTTAATATACGCAAGTTAATAAAAAAAAGTAAATAAATGATTTAAAGTAATTAAGATAAAAATATCTGTAGAATAATAATAATGTAGCGCAATAAAATAAAAGATTTTCTGAATACCCGCAGGTTAATAAAAGAAAGTTAAGAAATATGTTAAAATAATGTACATAATGGTTTAAAAGTAATATTGTATGATTAATAATAAATAATATAAATGCAAGCTAAGTTAGGTATGTATAAGGGATCAAAATTAATTGAAAGGAGGGTAGCAGGTACAGAATCAGTTTTAGGAAAAGTTAAAGCTGCTGGCTGGATGAAATTAGCACCTGTAATGGACTGTCAGGGATTACTTTTCAGGGGAAAGTCCCCATTCTCTTTAAACATGCGCACTGGAAGGAACCAGAGTAAGCCGCAAATCACTTCTTTAGGGAAGAGTCCCCATATTTCATTTCCAAAGTCTGGTAGAAAAACCAGCAAATGAAGCTTCGTTTCAAATACGAGTAAGTCAGTGTAAGCCAGCAACTCTGTGTCCGCATCATTTAAAATTCCTATATCACAAAATATAGTGCTGTCATGGATGTCATCATCCAGTACTTGATCATTGAAAGCAATGTCTTCAGCATAAAACGAAAAAGAGTATGACCAAAGAAGATTGCCCTTGGCATGTATAGTTAGATCTAAAAAGCAAACTTAGAGAAAATTCAAGTAAATATTTCAGATTTAATAAGTAAACTTATCAGAGATAAAATGGTCAAAAATGACGCATATTACTCTCAAACGGAGGGCGGTGTAATGTAATACTATTGAGTATTCATCAAAATTGTGTTTACAATTATTAAAATAAAATTCTCATAAATAACGTGAAAGTTTAAAATTAATAATGAATAATAAAATCAATAAGCTATCCGTAAATAAGTAAATTAAAAACAAAAAAAAATTTCGTTTAAGATAAATAAATTTATTAAAGTCTAAAGAGTTTTTATTATTATTAGTTTAAACAAAATCCAGTTCATTAAAAAAAAAAAATCTATAAAAGTTTAAAGGGTTATTCGTTAAAAGTTTAGTAAAAAAAGTTTGAAGAGTTTTTTGCATTTAAAAAAAATAGTTTGCTAAAAAAGAATTAATTCATAGTTTTACAGAGAAAATTAACAATAGTTGATTGTCAAATAATTAAAAGTATCTCTTTTCATTTAAATTAAAGAAAAAAGAAATCTTAAAAACTAATAATTGATTTTAGAAATATATATGTGCATAAATGCCAAGGTGATTCTAAACATAGCAAAATGAGTGCTTGTTGATAAAATAAATGTATGCATGTTAAATAGTAAAAAATGATATAGGAGTTAAAATGTAAAAACAAAATGTGCAATGGCTACTAAGTTAAACAAAATCCACAAAACAACAAGTTGGCAATGTACACTAATTAAAATATCTCAAACAACAAGATTAAAAGTTAATCTAAGAAATTTCAACAAAAAATATAGCTGGTGGACATCAAAATGACAACAGGTCATCCTAATAAATAGTTCAGTTTTTTCATCAGACAACCAGTTGAGTTCAGATTACAATGAGTTGAGTTCAATCTATCAGTCTTCAATCAGATTAAATCAGTCAATTGATCAGTTGACACTGCAGTGTTAAAAGCCTCGGAAACATATGACTTTGCTCCAGCCTGAGTCCGATGAAACAGCCAACCTGCCGGAGGAAAGTAATGCCTGCCTAACAACCTGAAAATCCTCTGCCAATATTTAACTGCCTTTAAGAATAATACCACAGAAATAATAAGCGTAAACCATAAAACATCAAGTCCAACCGGTTGAGAAGATCTTCAATTGAAGTAACAACCAGCAAAAAGACAGTCCTATGGAGAATAAAGTTCACAGCAAACATCCACATTCTAAAATCCTAGGTAACAACATTTTATTTCCATTTAAAGTAGCTATTGCAATAATTTGAAGTCTCCCAGAGTCACTTAATAATGAACTCTATGGCATGCATAAAGAACTATTGACATGCGTGTTTTGAAATGTTGTACATGCTAATGCTTTATATTTTATATTGATTCATGTATTTGTTTAAATGACTTTTATATTTAGTGCTTCATGTTATCTTATATTTTATGAATTAAGAATGTGTGTGGTCATTATAGGTAATCATCATTGTCTAATTTAATTAAGTTTCTATAAAAGTAGTTAAAATTAGGATACTTATTTAATAATAATATGTTTACACTTAACGCTTTAACTGCCTGACTCGTAAAAAAACGAGAAGACTTGACGTCACTCTAAATCGGCTACTTTTTATCCCACGTATACATATTATACGTCATTCGAAAGAAAATCAAAAGTTCTGTAAGATGGTGCCCTCTTCAGAATTATTTTACAAATAAAAAAAATCAATAAAAATGACCATATATGTCAAACAAAACCAAAGCACCGCCTCCTCACCACCTTTTCTTGAATCTTATTGGCTGTCCAACTTCTGTCAGAAAGGGAAATGGCTGCCAAAAAGTAAAAAGTTATGTTCGTTTTGATTTTTATTACGAAAATGATAAACGAATGTTTACAACATTTTAAACAATATTTGAATTGAATTACAAATTATTATTGATAAAATAATACTAAAAATCAAATTATTTTAGAAAAATAGTTAAGATATTACCAAGAATTATTTATTTATTGCTACATATTTATCATAACGTTAAAGTGAAAAAAAAATTATTACGTCAGCAATCTTTTTGGTTGATCAAATAGCGGTTACTTTTATTTCACCGCAATTGAATATTTTTTAAATTATAAATCAAATTTTATTTTTGAAAAGACTTTTGTTTACTTTCATAATCTGACAAATTAGTAATATACTTTTTACAAACGAAACTAACGTATTTATATTATTAAAAGTGAATCTATTTTAACAATTGATTTTGTTAAAGTTGTGAGTTGGCCAATTAAAAGCTTTGATTTTTAACTCATTCGGCCAATTATATAATCATCGTTGAAAGGGTTAAAGCTTGTTGGTCAATTCTTTTTACCTCTAATTGAAGCAACAACTTGTTATTCCATTACAATTGTCTGAGGTAGTCATGGAATATTTCAAGTGCTGGATTATAGGCCTAGTTCTCATAACTAGCTGGCACCTGAGGTTTACCTCAAAACAAATAAAGTGCTTGGATAGTAGGGGTTTGAATCTAGCAGTCAAAGTGGCCACAGTCTGGAAATTTGATCGAACTATATGTTGCATAGCTTGGTCTGACTGTGGGTATCGTTGACAGCTCTATTATCGACGGTATTCTCCCTCTGCTTGAAGGTCTGGTTCGTTCACGTAATATTTATAATATAGAATTATAATTTTATGATAAATAAGGTTTAAACCCAGTTAAACCTAGAAATAAAGTACACTGGACCATCTTATGAACACACCCAGCACAATTGTAATGGTCAGAATTCATATGCCTCATTAACTAGTTGCACAATTCAACCATCATATTCGAAGAGCAGCACAACAGGTCAGTTCAGGGCCTGTGGTTCTATGTTCGAACCTGGTAGATTAATTCCACAATATACCACTACGGGACAATGCACCTACCATCACCCTAATAAAACATCCTTTAAGTCATGGGTGTCAGGGAGATACTAGAGACTCTTACTAACTAAGCCTCAAGTTATTACTACTTTACTAATGCGTAACATTTATGTATTTAACTTAACGAGGTGAGATATCATGGCTATAAAGTATTAAAGAACAGATATATGGACACAGACATAATGAACACATTTTAATATTATAAATAAAGTTAGATTACATGCTTTGAGGTCGTTAACTTCCAAGACTCCTCAATTATATGATCTGGCCCTTTGGATACTAACAAAAGCTAAGAGTTATTTCATGGCTAAATATTAATCATATTAGTCACCATATGAGGTAAAATGATTAATGAAGTTTGTGGTGGTGAACCAATCCACCTTAGAAACAGAACACAACTTAAAGCTTTATATGTAAAATTAATTCTAGGGGCATGTTATTGGAGAGTAGTTAACATAGAATACTTGGGAAATGCAATCATAAGCATATAATAAAGAGAAATGTTGGAGACGAGATGTGGTAAGCATAGAGATGCCATGTAATAACTGAAGAATAAGCTGTGACACAGTGAAGCCATAAGGGAAAATATAAAACTCATGGGCAGGCTTTATGCCTGGATCCCCTCGAGAACAATCATATAAGCAGGTTCGGGTGTAAGAGACTTTTGCCGCAGTTACTTCCCGACCGCATGAGATCAACTACCCATGGAAGCAACTCTAAATATGCCCTACTGTATGAGAGTGGACAGATACCTTTGTACATATGTATCTGGAATTTTCCATGGTTTTGAAAGGGACATGGCGTCGCTAAGCTATAACACATATCACTGGCAGAAACATAATTAGATTTATTTAAATTTGCTTAAAAAATGAGATGATGCATTTCCAAGGCCCACATTCATGAGTTATTTTACTTTGAAGCCCTCAAATAACATGATTACTGGCTTATAAGCATAAATAAATTTATGTAAAATAATTAGTAAAAGGGAGATTAAAATTCTATCTGATTACTACTGCTAATTTGATAAATCCACCTGCAACGAATTATGGTACCCTCACACTTTTAACTAATATCAAACATCAGATGCATCTCTATAATGCTCCCATTTATTTTAATACATAACAATACTGGGAAGCTTAGTAATATGGAAATCATGAGAACACATCAATCCACAATTTATTTAATAATATGAACGAATAATTCCCGAGCTGGCAGTTTGTTATTTCAAAATAAGGAGATAATTATTATACTATCTTTATGGTTTTGCTCATTATCATGAAATCATTAATTATAACATTTAGTAAAACTAGCGAGCCAGGTTGGACATTATCTGGACATGAAATCATATACATAGACAAATAAATGATAATAAAATAGATACCCAAAGTACAAGGTAAAAGGGTTAGATGTGTTAATTAACAATTAAATGGTTACAGAGTTTTAAATATATTTTAAATATCAATAATGAAGTTTTAACAGAGTTTTACATAAGTAGGAGAAATTATAAATAAAGAAATACAGATTATTTAAACAAGCTATAGTTTTAAAGGAAGGAATGAAAACCTTTAAAGATTTGGCTACCGGTTATCTTTTAAATTCAGTTGAACGTGTACATAGATGAGTAATCCTTCTGGTCCATTTATTAATCAGCAGCAGTTTTCTTTGGTGGTTTATTTCACAATTTCGATTGAAGGCAGCATTTTGATCAGGCAGCAGCGTATAGGTTCTATTGAGTACTAATAGTTCATTTTAGGGCAAGGGGAAAGTTCTGCGCATATAGACCATTCCCCAGAAGAGAATAGCGCAGACTTTACTACTCAGTCATGGCAATATAAAACAGCAAAAATGATCTACTTTAATAACTAACATGATGTAAATATCACAGACCAAAAATTTGCAAAGGGAAAGCCAGATACCGGCTTTATAATAATCAGAACCCGTACATCTTCATCATAACATAAACTTTTTTAAAAATAAAAATAGAATGAATTTTTAGAATAAGAACACATCTTTTTATACTTTTTTTCTCTTATTCCCTATCTTGCGGATCCATCTGACAAGATGTAATCAGGGTCTCTTTAAAAGTCCATGCTGCAATACCCACAAGTAAATTGATGCATTAGCAGCACATGTTACATTTGTATTTTCAATCCGACTAAATTTATTTTGTACTTTTATTTTTGATCCATTACTCGTGACCTGATTACAATGAAGATTTTACTTATTTTTCTTCTTTAAACTAATTAAACTTTTAGGAATATTTCTCAGTATTTAATTGTCTCTCCCCACCCACTATGACTTTGCAATTTCAAATAAACAGGAGGGATTTCTATTTTTGTAAATTTATATGTTTATAAGTTGTAAGCAGATTTTTTTTTAAGTTTTATAAACGAAAATATTATATATATAAATTTAACATGAATAAATATTTATGCGATGGAATTTTAATATTATGAATTTAATAAATCATTTAAATTACATTATTTAATTTAATATTTACCTGATATCGGAACGTGTGTGTATCTTTCGGCATATTCAACAAACATTTACATATATCCCTAGTACCACACACAATCCAATATTTAAGGTTTAAATTTAGGTGGGATATAGGAGTGGGTCAAAGACGATAGAACAAGTGGCACTGAGATGAAACTAAGATTCGAACTCAAATCTTACTGTTTCAATATAGCATGGTGGCCTTTGAGTATTTTAAATATTATTTTGCAGACATTATATTAGTTTATATTTTTTCTTTTAAATAGTTGAGATAAAAGAAATTAGTTATTTCTTAAATTTTTGGTTTTTTTATAAAGAGTTTTAAACATCATTTCCACGATTGTTAATTTAAAATAATTGATATTTAGAAAGAGTTTAAAGAAAGAAATCAGATGTTTTTTAAAAAAAGATAATACAAGATTTAATGTTTTTTTTAAATAGTTTTAATTTGGTATAATTAAAATTTAGTCTCTCTGAGACATTCAAAATTATTAATGCAAGCAAATATGTATTTAACGAGATGTGAGTGTAGCTATATAAATTGTTTAAGTTGATTTTATAGTAGTTTGTATATACTTTGTTTGCTTCACAGCAAAATTAAAAATTGATAGATATATATATGTTTGTGTGCATTTTTATACAATGATCCTTAGATATTTTATCCACTATTCTTGAATTTAGTATATGTTTACTTACCTCCCCATGAACTATATTATTTTTGCAGAGCTATTTCTCTTCACAAAATTATATTTTTGCTTTTTCCTCCAGGTGAAATGCTATTTATAATTGTTTTGCTTTTAAAGTGGTGCGGGATCAAATGCAAAATGTATAAGTCTAATTTTGTATTGGCCTTCTTGGTGTGAGTATTTATAGAAAATTTAAGCAAACTTCATTATTGCTGATTCTTTTGATGTAAAAGTGAAAGTAGGTATATGAATGCCCATCTAAGTAATGGAATCATCTAAAGAATAGAGTACTTAGTAATATTTAGAGATGATACAGCATTATCATGTAAATTTTTGTGAATAGTAATATGTAAAGCTACCAGATATCAAATGCACTATATGCTACTATACAAAAGGGGCAATTACCCTTGAATTACATTTGTATTTGAACTGTATTATATTGTAACAGCAAATAACTTTTGCTTTGTTTATTGTTAGATCGGTTTTAAACTTTGTTTACTGTTGTCTGCCCTGCCAATTGATATTTCCACAGAATCTTTACTCTAGAAGTAATTTTAATTGTCTACGAGTGATGGTACAACTGTGTAGGTATTTATAGTGGTATCCTCACCAGTAAAGTCTCATATTCTATGCTATAGGTCTAGTGGTGCCCCTGGTGCTGGATATTAGTGTGCCTATTGTCCATTACAATATATGTTGTTGTTTATTTGATAATAGATAAAATCATGGTCATGAGAGAATTTTTAAGAAAATTTTGTTCTTTAGTTAGTATTTTAATGTTACATGATTTTGTATTTATATAATAGATAAAATAGTTTTGGGGTTAAACCATATAGGTAATAGTTTTAATTAATTGCCCAATGTTTCAATAAAATAGCATCCACCATTGTCAAGGTTAACTTGTCAAAGAAAAACCATTAGATCTCAAATAGTAATGAGACTGCATGTGAGGTTAAGAATGAGGTTGAGTGTGAAGTAGTTCAACATTCAGAATATGTGGATTGACAAAGTATTTATTTTCTTCAGTTTCCCATTAATTGATTTCAAATTTATATTACAAGAGATAAAATAAGTAGTCTTCATAAGCCTGGAATATGTTGTGCTTCATCATCTCTATTTAAACCAGTTCATCTTTTTAATATTTCAGTCAACTCTCTCATGGTTTTCAAATCATACTTTTCCAAATTAACAAGTAAATTGTAGTATTATCAAAATCAAATTTATGACCAATTTCTAAAAAATGTGAAGTAAAAGCTGATGTATTTTAACTTCTGATTATGTTCATTAATTATTATATAATGACATTAATTCATCTAGCTTTTTGAGGACTGTAAACATGGAATTTCATAAACCTCTTGGTATTCCAAAAGTACTTTGTCTTTAGATTTATGGAAAAAAGTCACTAATTTTTTTGCTGGTGGAAAAAGTAATCTTTATGTTAAAATTAGATAGTCTTCTATTAATTTTATCAGTGATCCCCTTAATATAAGGTAAAACCACTCTATAATGATTTGAATTGTCAATTTTATCCTCTTCTTTTTAGTATCAATGCTATGTAATGCCTTATATATGATGTTTTTATTGTAACCATTAGAAGTAGGATACTTTTTTAGTTCTATTTCTTAAGTAAGATGATCTTTATCCGACAAACTACAAGCTCTAGTCAAAAGATTTTTTGCTACAGAAAATATGTGCACAGGATGATGATGAGAATTAAAATTAAGATATCTGTTTGTGTAGGTAGATTTTCTATAAACTGATATTGATAAGGAGTCATCACATTTTCTTGCAATCAAAACATCTAAGAAAGTGATTGTTATTTTCAACTTCCATAGTGAACTTAATATTAGAATGCCAATTATTAAGAAAACACAAAAAAAGTTCAAAGCACCAATACCATGGGTCCATATAACAATTGTATCATCCACATATCTGAACCAAATAGAAGTTTTTTTAGTAGCTCAATCTCATTCTTTACCTCACACTCAATCTCATTATTATTTGAGATCTAATAGTTTTTCGTTGAAAAGTTAATCTTGACAATGGTGGATACTATTTCATCAAAACATTGGGAATTAATCAAAACTAACACATGGTTTAACCCAAAAACAATTTTATTTACATCATGTAACTGTAAAAACATTAAATATAATATATATTGTAACCTTTTAAAATAGAGAGATAAGAAGAAAATGGATAATGATAATTGTAACCTTACAATTAAAATAGAGAAAGAGTGAGAGATAAGAAAAAAAATGGAATAAAGAAGAGATAATGATAAAGATAAATGATGAAAATGAAATGAGAATGGCCAATTGTAACCTAATAAAATAGAGAGAGAGAGAGAGAGAGATAAGAAGAAAATAAAATAAAAGAGAGAGAAATGAAATGAGATGATAGAAGAAATGACATGAAAAGAAATGGAATAGAATTGAAATGATATAAAATAAAATATAAATTAGAGACTCTAAACGACTCGGCTCAGTGGGGTTACAATAAATTTAAAAAAAAAGAGATGATGATCCAGAGATATATAATCAAATAAAGATCAAATCCAATACTGATGAACTATAACTACTACAGCATATTGATCTTTTAATAAACCATACAAAAGATTATCTAAATCACTAATCAATGCTTACTATATTAGTCTTACCAATAAATCATACACTCTCTGAATAAGATCTATGATGCTTTACTTTATAAGATTATCTTACAGAATTATATTTACTAAAACAACAAGAGTAAATAACCTCAGGGATTTTAAAACTAAAACTCTTGTGCAAAATTACAGTTTAAGTTAAGTTGTCTAATAAAGAATTACTGCGATTAATAAATAAATAAGTGACATCTTAGCTGACCATAAAATAATTAGAATATGTTCAATCTTAAAATAATAAACAAAACAAACATTAATTCAAACAATTTAATGAATCAATTTAAATTTGGCCTATTATCTAAGATATTACTTGAGAAAAGAAAAGAGCAAGGGTACTTTTAATGCCTTTCCATACTCATAGACAACCACTAAAGACCTCAAATGCAAATGGATTAGAATTCTTTAAATATATAAGATTTAAGATGATGATAGATGATGTGCAGTGAATATAAGACAAGATGCAGCTTTTAAATAATATTAATTAAAATATTCTTCTAAAGTACTAATATTGTTAATCTGATATTGCATAATCTTTAATCTGAAAGATATACTGATAATTTAAAAAAAAAAAACTTTTAACTAAGTATTTAATTATGTATCTGCTATAATGCAATTATTTGTATTTATGATTCAATGTGAGAATCATTTACTTTAACATAGTTTTTTTTTTTAATTTTCAAGACAGTATCAATTGTATTTAATTAACTTAGAATCTACTTGTGAGTTTCTGAATTGAAGATTCGTTAACTTTAAAAATTTAAGACTTTGTGAACTTGGAACCCAAGACAATAATATATTTTCATATAAAAGCAAAACAAACAAACAAAACTTTTGAAATAATAATAATTTGATTTATTAATAATGAGAAGAAATGTTTATAAATATAGTGGAATACAAACAGTGCCAATACCGCACTAAGATTTTATATAATTATTTGGACTAATTAATAACATTGTTGTGTCATCTACTAATCAGAATAACACACAGAACTATGTTTATATTGAAAACCCTAAGCTTGATTTTATACTCCTCAACTTAACAACCGCTAAGTTGGAGTAAGCATATTCAACAGTACTTTTTAAAAATATCATCACTAGTTTCATGGATATAACTAAATCACAGCTAGATATATCTTTAAATCAGATTAAGCTAATACTAAAATTAAACTAACTTAAGTGTATGGTACAGTTATTCATCAGAGATCAGCTATATTTTTTTTTAAAATAAATTTAATCCACATAAAATTATTCCCTCAATGTTATAAAGATAATGATATAACAGACTTACAAATCCAGCGGCGAAATTCTGGATGAAAATATTAAATTATTATGTGTGAATTGCCACTTATACCATATGCATATTTAATATACTTTAAAATAAATATAACTTATTGTTGGTTAGCTTGTGTGTGATAAAACTATCATAGCAACACAATTCAAACATTGATATACCTATGAGTCTTAAATTAGCTACAACTACCTGAAGAAATACCTTTCCTCAAACAAGCATATCTTGTCATCATAAATCTAAAACAAATGCAACATCACCTACTGTGGTGGAATTAGCATTAAGTCATCATGAATGATAGGCAAAAAATATAAAGATACTAGGCTCCTCAGAACTGGAAAAAAATATGGTGGCTTCCAAAAATACCTAACTCCGAGGCAAAAATGACAATGTCTGGAATTCATCTTCAGTACATTTAGAACAGGAACACACCCAAAAAAAGCACAATCCTCTCATGGGATTTCCAATGCTTATAAATGTGATCATCATCATTGAAAAATACAATACAATACCCTCTTTTTGGGGACAAGCACTATCAAATCATGGAAATACAATACAATAAGGATGGAGGATTTTCTCGACTCCATAAGGCATAATCAAAAATTATAAACTAAGCCTAACTCTTGAGGCTAACAAATTCTAACTAATAGCAAGATATATACTTCACTTAAACTAACTAAGTTATTTCTAAGAAATTTATAAAAATACAAAACGTATATCCAATATTTGAACCAACAAAGCAAACTATGTATCAACTGACTACTGTAGAAAATACTTTAAACTTAAATGCATATAAAATTCTAGGCAAGGCACAATGCACACATAACAAAATATTAAATGCTAAAATATAGTGACTAGTGGACTTTTAAAATTGTAAATTAAATGCAAGAATATTTACTTCTCGATGAATATAAAATATTTGTAACTATTACTAATATAACATTCATAAAACAAATGAATGGATATTCTCTGATAAACTTCTTTAGTAAATTTAAAATAAAAATGGAGTAAAACATCCCATTTATATGAAAATAAGACTGTGATATTTAAATCTCTATGATAAAATTATTAAATAGAAACTAGCTAGTGTAATGCTTGATAAATAAACTAAATCTACTTAAGAATGGCAAAAAACATTTGCTCATTCAAATAAACCTATTTCGTTTTAAAATTATAATCCTAGTTTACCTGTATATTTATGCAAAAAGTGTTACATAAAAATTTAATAGCATAAATATTTTTACGGTTACATTTTTTTTTTTAAATCAATAAAGCAGACCATAACAAAATAATAATAATACATTAATTCAAGTTCATATTTCGGCTCCGCGATGATTTTTCCATTTCATAATGTGTAGACAATTTATCCAGGTTTAGATATCTATTTAAATTCGAAGCTTCAACTAATATATTTATATACATGGCAATCATTTCCAAATGAAAATGTTCAGTAGATCTTTATATAAACACGTTCACTTTCTTTTATCTTTAAAGATAATTTTAAATATTAAAATAATAAAACATCGTAAGCATAAACATAAGTTGGCACTGGAAAATAAATTATTCAACTGAATAGCATAAGTATAATAAGCATAAGTATAAGTAAAATAAGCCGGCATTGAAAAACAATAAATTCTTCAGCTGATTACATGTTTTTATGTTTATAATCCTAGGTTCAAATGCAGAATAATTATAATATATATTTTTAGTTAACTTTCACTATTCTTCTTTAGATAAATGCATTTTTTTTTAAAACAGAGCTCTTTTTTTTAAAAACGTTTCTTAATATTTAAAAATGTATTTCTTTTTTTTTAAACAAATTTCCTTTTATTTATTTTTAAAATATAAGAGTAGACTTTGTTTATAATTAAGGGCGCTCCTTGTTTTATGAACTAAGATCAACGGTCATAAAGTTACTTATAAGTACTGGCAACTATAACCAAACATTATGCATTTGATAGAGACAAGTTTATTAATAATATTTTAAATTCATTTAAAGTTTTACTTCCAAACAAATTCTTTTCATATTACTGGCATAAATGAGAATTAGCATTTTAAAATACATATTTTCTTCTTAAATATTATTCTTTTACGAGCATATTTACATGTATATAGCATGTATTAATAATGCAGTATTAAATTTAATGTCACTTTTAATTTATAAAGACGCTAATGCATTTCCATTTTAATATTTTAAAATGTTTGAATGTCTTTTTTTTTTAATTTCTTCTTCACATGTATTTTTAATTTGATATACATGCACACATAGCAGAGATATACTATATTTTAGTGCAACAAAGTCTTTAGCCATAACAATACTTAATAATTTAAGTTTTACTTCTAAATAAAGAAAAATGAATATATCAAAAGCAAATGAAATATGAGACGCTGTATTTTTTCCTTTAAACATTTTACCGTAAATTTTAATGTTTCAACTGTAATGAAAAACTGTCAGAAAAATGGATTACCTTTTCTTCTCAGCCCACTATCATTACTGGACGATTTAAAATAATGGTTTTAAAAACATACTTTTATTTTTAGAAAATATAAAGTTTTAAAAATTTACTTTTGTTAAAGAACTTTTAATATTCAGCCACAGGTAGAATTAAAAACAGATCAGCAACTGAATGATCCCTTAGATCTCCGTTTATCTCACAATTTTTCACCCACCCACAGTTAAATTAAAAACCAATAAAAACTATTTTTTATTAAATTTTAATATTCCAACAAACCAGCTGTAAAATCGATCTAATGACGTAATCAATATAATCTTCCCATACCTCGTGACCTTCAGCTGGCAAATCACAATATTTATTATTAACAAATATTGTGCAATAATTTTTTTTTTTAAATGATATTTTACAACCCAATAGTAATAAATATAAAATCCAAAGTTATACCCTTTATTAAACCCATAAATATTTCATTGAAATAATTTTATCCACACATTTGTTTTATTTATTTATTTTAAACAATATTGAAATTAAATTATTTCTTTATTTTTATATTTATATTATCCTTGCAGGCATAGACATATTCTCACATACGAATGCAAGCTAATTGTTTAAAAGTTATTTTTAAAATTACAACAATAGAATGTTAATGAATATTTAATCTAAATAATTTTTGTAACTGTAATGTTAGGCTACAAAAACTAACAACAAATATTCTTTTTTTTTTTAATAAAAACTTACATATCATTTTTTTAAATTTATTACTTACTTATTCCGACTTAATAATAATATCTTATTATTATTCTTTAAACATTAGAATAGATTATACGATAGTTAGTTTAGAATACATTTAATATTACTTACAAACTGACAACTATTTCTGATATCTTTCTTTTTTTTTAGAATTCAAATTATTATTTAGCATTTCTTACCAACCTAACTCATATACCTTTTTCAAATACTTAGACATAATTCCATAATACAACAATGATTATAATCAATACAAGATTATCCTAGTTTAGTCATTAACTAATTTAATTTTCATTTTTATCATTATTATTTTTTAAAAATCAGACAATTTCAAACCAAAAGGTTAAGCTAAGATAATCTTTGGCTCCGTTTGGAACTAAGTGAAACTTCAGTTAGGTACAATATATATATTAAATGTATAAGTATAATAGCTGTTATAAAAAATATATTTTAAATTCTTTAGTAGCGCTTTCAATTACGTAGTAATCCTCGTCAACTTTAACTGAATTTCAAATTTTAATGTTACGTAAATTTCCTTAAGCTGCTGTATTTGCAACTTGCCTATTAATAACATTATCTTTATTGCAATGGTATACATATGCCGTTACATTATTTTAAAATTAAAATAAAGGGAAAAATAAATCTTAAGTAAAAATGATTTTATTAAAAACTAAAAGCCAAAAACTAAGAGTTATGTTAACATACATATATCGCACAGATGGAAAACTTTAAAAGTATTTGAAAGTACTTTTTTGTAAAAAATAAATAAATAAAGATCTAAAGATAGATATTTTTGTTAAAAAGTTGTATAAAGGAAAATGGAAATAAATATTGATTTCTATTATGTTTTAATCTTAGAAAATGGAAATGATTGTTTTATTAATTAAATGTAGAGCAAACTAACTCTTGGGGTACTTAAATAATTAAAAGGTCGGATAGAAGATATAAATAAAAATTAAAGATTGTTTTCTGCTCTGAAGCAGCAACAAACGCATGGACCATAATGAAAAAAACATCTAGACCTTAGGATCAGTGACATCATGTTTGATCAATTCGTGAAAATGCTGATAAGAGGCTAATAAATGTATAAAAGCCAAAATAATTGAATCCATTAACAGTTGTCAAAAATCTGACTATTAATCTACATATGAATTGTAGCTGTACTGCAGACTTCATGATAATAGGAGTCTATAATAGATTTAATTTCCTGTTGTATACCGGCTGAGGCAGCCTCCAAACTAATGAGTACAGAATGGCAGACTAGTCCTTCCAGAAATATTAAATGGACTTCAGATCTCTCATGGACAAGACAGGCTTTAGGCTTCTCATTAAAAGTATGAACTCTTTCGTTTATTCAATATATGAACATTAACAAACTTTCAATTAGTTATATAATAATAAAAAATTAGATCTTAACAGCACGTATCTGCCTACTATATAAATTTTCCATGAAAATGCTGATAAGAGGCTGATAAATGTATAAAAGCCAAAATAATTGAATTCATTAATTGTTGTTGTCTTAGAGCTGACTATTAATCAATATATGAACTGTAGCTATATTGCAAACTCCACGATGTACGAGTCTGCAATAGATTTAATTTCCTGACAACCAGCTGAGGTCTCCTGATGATAGTCCTTTACCAAATGAATGGCAAGTAGTGACTTCGTTTTAAAGGAGGACCAACAATCTACGAAAGTGATCATGAAGATGGGCGTCTAAATCTTCCAGAATCCATAAAGTATGAACTCTTGTGATATCTAATATGAACTTTTTCAAATTTGCAATTAGTAACTGAAAATAAGAACTAAAAAGGAAAATTCCAACCAATTAATAATAATAATTTTTTTTATGCATATGTTTAGTTAATCATTTCCATTTCTTTTTTTTTTGGTATGTGTTAATTAAAATGTATTAAATTTAAGTTGGTGTAGATGGCTACATAGATTCATTAATGTTTAGTTATTTCTTAAGATTTTCATATGTGTAATATATATATATATATTGGTAAATATGACACCTCATGCTGAGGGTCCAAACGTATTTATTCGTATATCTTTTAAGTTATTGCTGTCAATGCAGCACCTTATGATGAGTGCCACTGGGTTTACTTTATTGTAAATTTCCCTCAGCAATCCCATCAATAACTTTACATTTAAAGTCGTTTATGTTTATTTTAAAGGGATTTAATTTCAGGCTATTTGTTTCATAGTTAGGTCGATCCTGGTGGAGGAATATATGGGTGTTTATAACAATGTAATGTGAAGCATGTTAGCATACAGGGCAAAGCTCAATGTGTTGCAATGGAAGCAGAGGTATTTTCTACGACATTGACCCCTTTAACTCTATGGATAGGAACTATAAGTCTGCAAATAGACTGCTCTCCCCCATATGTAGCATTTCTCTTAAATATTATATACATGACTCCTTCACCAGACAGATGCACATTCCTGTACTGGATGAGGATCATGTCCTTCAAATAATATCAAGCTGTAGATGCATACTCCTGACAGCGTGGTTTTATATTAGCATCTTCATATTGCATTGGTTGTGTCTGTATATATCTGGAAGCAGGTTCGAATCCCATGCTAATACTGTCACTGGTCATGCCAGCAACACCTGAAGAAGAGGGGAGAACAATACCTCTCGAAACGTTGTGCATATACTAACATGTTTGTTGTAATATTACTAACAGTTAGTGCATATATTAACCTGTTTGCTGTGATATTACTAACAGTTGGTGCCTATACTAACCTGTATGCTGTGATATTACAAATGAATGTATTTGGAATATTTAAATAAAATTAAATTGTTCTAAAGATATTCAACACACACATTAGATGATGGAAATAGTCCAATATAAAAATACAACTAGAACATCATCATCACAAACCTTAGATTTTAAACTTTAAATAATTATACAATTAGTTTGCCATCTGTGCATTACATATATTAATTTAAATAAAATTATTAAATTCTCTCTTTTTTACATATATTTCAACCTGATCGTGATTTTATATATTTTTTCCACTTTTATTTGAAAGTGATGTAATGGCATATACTTATTCCGTTACAATATAAGTATTAAAATTTATAATAATAATGCAGTCTATAAATAAAATCAATAAAAAATTTAACAAAATAATAAACCTTAAAATATAAAGTAAAAAAAAATGAAAAATGTAATTAACATTTTAGATAACAAATATATTAAAAAATATAATGAAATTTTAGATAATGATATAAATGAAATGTATGAAAGTAAATGCAAAAAATTCCAAATCATTAATATTAAAACTAATTATGTTTAAGAAACAAAAAACTGAATTTACAGAAGATTAACATAATATAATAAAAAATCATCAGTTCACTTATATTCACTAGAAACAGAACATATTTTTGGGAGCGGTAATATTAAACATACATTTAAAAACTGTTTTAATATAAATATGACTGTGATAATTTCAAACATTAAAATTACAAGAAATGTAAAATAAATTATAGGAAAAAAAGAAAGAGCTATTATACAATATAAAGGAAGCTAGTTAAAATTCAAAGTTTAGGAATTAAAAAGATGGATAGGCAAAAGAAGATGAGTGTTAATATTAGTTAAACAATAATTAAAAAAATATTTATAAAAAACATTTTAGGCACTAATTGGTCTGCCAGGCCAGCCGTCTGGTGGCATTTTCTCTGCTAAAAACACAGAAATATGCCATTTACATGACCCAATATTTCTGTGCTTTTGCAGAGAAACTTATAGGGTATAGAACAGTACTGTTCATATTAGCCGTTGCAAGTATATATGGTGTTGCACACAAATATTATGGCCCACTAATGTGCTTCATGACACTATGCAAATACGCACACTCAACAGATTGCTATCGTATGTGAGGGTGTAGGAAATTCAAGTGGCCATAACTGTTGTAATATGCATTCTAATTAAAGATCTTACCCCCTACCAGACGTAGTATTTGATACTAATAATTGTAAGACTGTCACCGGGCTTCCCTACAAATTTTGGAAGTTGGAAAAAATTGCAAATCGTCCTGGCTAAGCACCTTTTCCCAGAACTGATGCAAATAGCCGCATAAATTACGAGACAAATAAAATATCTGAGGTTACATATAGTTTTGTAAATCATAAACTTGGTTTGATTGACAACAAATTATTTGTCACTCCCCCCCCCCAAAAAAAAAAAAACATTAAAATAAGATCAAAACTTTTGACTTTTTCAACTTTGTTTTTTTTTAAAAAAAAAAAAAAGCGCGACTTTTGTTTTGGCTTTATTTGTATACCGCTGATATACTAAAACTTTTCTGTCTAAAACCAATTTTTAAAAAATAAAAACAAACCAAAAATAACATTTGTCTCAGTGACGACAAATTATTTCTCCCCATCTCCCCCAAAAAAAGTTAAACTAAGATTAAAACTTTTGACTTTTTCAACTTTCGTTTTGTTTTTAAAATATGGTGATTTTTTTTTGGCTTTATTTCTATTATGTGAAGTCTATTTTGCCATTTTTGAAAAGAAAATATACAAATATTTGAATAAAATATTGTATCATAAATTATTTACAAGAATGTCAAAATATTGGTATAAAAAGTCGTATCAAATGTCAAAATATTTTTAAAAAAGGCGGAGAAAATTAAAAATATTTTAATAAAAGTCAGACAAATTGGGAAAAAATATTTTAATAAAAGTCGGAGAAAATGTAAAAATAATTTTAAAATAGAAAGCCCTGAATCAATATAATTGTGTTTTTAGCAGAGAAACAATGCCACCAAGTGGCTGACCTGGCATACTGATAGTACCACATTTTATAATAATAATTTATAAGATTAGTTAATAAAAAATTTAATACTAAATATTAAATGTAAAGATTATAGAATTAAGTTTTTTTACATTAACATTTAGATTTATAATATAAATTTAATAAATAAAATTAGAATAAACAAAAAAATGTTATTAAATAATAAAAGGTTATAAGTTTTCAATTTAAATATATTTTTATAATTACGATAATATTAATTAATGTCAACACTTACTGTCTTTTGTATTAGGATAGAAATGTAAATTTTGAAGGTTTACATTTAGTATATAAATAATAGGATATAAAAAGGATTCCATTTGTAATTGGATATAATATTTGTTTTGATTGTTTTACTGATTAGATAAATTATTATCATATATTTAGCGCTAAAAAAGATTGCTGGTCAGTAAAATTGCTAGATTGATCAAGTAAAAAAATATAATAAGCATTGTTATAGTGATAAAAGAAATATGAATTTACTTGTTTTATAATTTTATCACTGCATAAAGAAGATATAAGAAAAGAATACTTTATAAAAAATGATGGAATTATAATCACTACCTTAAAAGAAACAGATAACAGAATAGAATAATTGTTGACAAAGTAATATACCAAATGACTAAGTGAAAAAGATGTACAAGATGATTAGAAGAATGCAGCAATAAAATTGATATTTTAAAAAAGGTGATAAAGATATTAAAAATTACAGACTATTATCAATTCTATACAAAATTTTTACCAAAATGATTACAATTCATCTACAATGAATTTAGGATTTTAGTCAACTAAAAGAACAAGCCAGATTTAAAAGTTGTAACATAGTAGATCACATTCAAGTGTTGAGAGAAGTTATAGAAAGGACTAATAAATATGAGTTGTCATTATGCTTTGTTTTTATAGATTATGAAAAAATATTTGATTTTATAAGCATTAGATCAGGATATTGTCACATTCTAAATATTTATCAAAATGCAGCAGCAAAAATTAGATTCCATAATGATTAGCAGTGACTGTTTAGCAGAGTGATTCAATATCTCTAAATTTTTTTACAGCAGTTTTACAAGAAGTTTGTTGTGAATTAAAATGGAAAACTAAGAAAGTAAAAGTAAATAGATTATTTAAGCCATTTAGATTTTTCAGATGATCTGGTAGTTTTTGAAAATAATGTTCGAGCTTAAGGTAATGTTGCAAGTTATCAGTTGAAAGTAAAACAGTAGGACTAAAGATAAACAATAAAGACTTAAAAATAATGTTAAATGAAATTTCTCAGAAAAAAAAAAAGATTGATAATCATGAATTAGAAGTTAACAAATATAAATACCTTGGTCACATTACTAATACAGATGGAAACATAAAATGAAATTAATTGTAGAATTAAACTTGAATGAAATACTTTTAGTAGAAATAACTTAATACTAAAAGGAAATATGCCTATATGTTTGAAAAGGATAGTTTTTAATAGAAGAGCAATGCAAAGACTTCACATTACTCAATGAAGTATGGAGAGGTATATGTTAGGAATAAAAAGAATATAAAAAAATACATGTAGCTAAGAGAAAAAAATAGATGTTACTAACCTCATTGAAAAAATTAAGAGACTGAAATAGTTGGATTGGACATATTGCTAGAAGAGTTGATATCTTCTTCCATAAATTATTTTGATATAAATTGAAATTGCATTTTTAATTTTATAGATGAAGTACATATATAGTTTAGGCATTTCAATAGAAATAAACAATTATATTATTTTCAGATTAAACAATAGCATTCGATCCGTTGGCAAAATGGTCTTTACTCACGACACATTTTATATACTTATAATCTTCTTAATATAATTTAATTTACGTATATAAATGTTTTTCTTGACAAAATTTATCTTCTTTATGATTCCAATTTAGAACAATCTTATTACGAATTCCTCTAATTAATGAAAAAATTATATATATAATTTCATTTTGAAATTATAATTGATAATATTAAAGAGTAATTTATTTACTCTTTTTTATTGAGTGTAATTAAAGTTCTTTTCTAATAAAAATTTTATCACCAAGAAGATTCGTTTAAATTTTTAATCCATTTTTTAATATGTTCGGAATTTGAACACAGCAAAATGGCTATACGTAGCGGCTAGTTCATTGGCAAAAGATAGGAATACTTTTGAAATTAATTGATCCAGCTTTTATAGTAGAATTGACTTCCGGTAGCATGTTTTAAATATAGTATTTGATTTCACGATTTCACATTCGACTATTGTTGAAATTACTATAATAATTGTATAATTGAATTCTAAATTTTACTTCCTTTGTGTTTAGTTGCTAAGATGCGACATTGACTTAAGGTTATCTCTAAGTTTTACATCTTGGTTAGTGATGTTAATTAACTTAAATAATTATTAATATATATGTATTGAACCGGATGCTTTATCTGCTTCAAAGGTTTCATCACAAAATTAAAGCTAACTTTTATTTTTATAAAGTTATTTAAAAGTTTTATATGTTATAGCACACATACGCAGATATATTTTAAAATTCTCTAATTTTACTTTTTAGTTTAAAAATCAGTTTCTTTTGATACTTATTTTTTTTAAAATCAAATTGTAAAAGCATTCTAATTTGAAAAGTTTTAATCTTTTGAGAAAGCTTTTAATTTTGGAAAGTTTTAATTGCATTCCTGTTTCTTTTATTTTCTTTGTAATCTAATTTTAATTTATTTTTAAAAGCTGAGACTTAACTTTGCATTTACTTTTCTTTAAAAATGTTATATTTAGAGCTCGAAAAACAAGCTCTTAACAAGCTTTGAGAATATCCTCAACCCCAGACAGGTTTCTGCATCTAGCGTCGTCAGTGAGGTGCCAGGATATTCACTAGATTAAAAATATTAGGACAAGCTCAGCACTTTATCTAATGTATAACTATTGAGAAGAAAATCTGAAAGTTTCAGATACCCATATGTCTAAAAATCCAGCTATTTAACACAAATAGCCATATGGGACTGAAGTAAGTTCAGATACACTATATATTAATAGCTTTAGCAATATAAAATCGCCAAAGACTTAATAGCAAAAAAAAACAATGATAAAAAGTCAAGTCAGCTGTCACATGACCTAATTTTAATAAAGCTCATATTTACAAATGTTATATATAGAGTTCACAAAACAAGCTCTTAACAAGCTTTGAGAATATCCTCAACCCCAGACCAGTTTTTGCATCTAGAGTCGTCAGTGAGGTGCCAGGATATTCATTAGATTAAAAATACTAGGACAAGCCCAGCATTTTATCTAATGTATAACTATTGAGAAAAAAATCTGAAATTTTCAGACATCCATGTCTAAAAATCCAGCTATCTAACTCAAATAGCCAAATAGATAAAGTGTGGACTTGTCCTAGTATTTTTAATCTAATGAATATCCTGGCACCTCATTGACGATGCTAGATGCAGAAACCGATCTGGGGTTGAGGATATTCTCAAAGCTTGTTTTGTAAACTCTATATATAACATTTGTAAATAAGATCTTTATTAAAATTAGGTCATGTGACATCTGACTTGATTTTTATCATTTTATTTTTTGTTATTAAGGCTTTGGCGATTTTATATTGCTAAAGCTATTAATATATAATGTATCTGAACTTAGTTCAGTCCCATATGGCTATTTGAGTTAGATAGCAGGATTTTTAAAGATATGGATGTATAAAAAATTCAGATTTTCTTCTCAATAGCTATACATTAGATAAAGTGCTGGGCTTGTCCTAGTAT
The DNA here is from genome assembly GCA_028023455.1 of Epiperipatus broadwayi. Classification (NCBI taxonomy): domain Eukaryota; kingdom Metazoa; phylum Onychophora; class Udeonychophora; order Euonychophora; family Peripatidae; genus Epiperipatus; species Epiperipatus broadwayi. The sequence continues at coordinate 1,243,709 of JAQFVV010000086.1, read as the reverse complement.
TTTTAATCTAATGAATATCCTGGCACCTCACTGATGATGCTAGATGCAGAAATTGGTCTGGGGTTGAGGATATTCTCAAAGCTTGTTTTGCGAGCTCTATATATAACATTTGTAAATACAAACTGTATTAAAATTAGGTCATGTGACATCTGACTTAATTTTTTTATCATTTTGCTTTTCTTTAATTAATTTTGGATAAATTAGGAGCCTAGTCAGATTTTTAATTAAGATTAAGTCTGAGATAGAGATTTGCCCTGGTCAAAAATTACTAATTAAAGATGATGCGGGAAATAAGAGTGCATATAAATAGCCTTAGGATTTCAGATTATTTGGCTATTCATTTTATTCTGCGTGTTGAGTAGTTTTTCAGCCATTCACTTTTACCCTACTTGTTACATGTATCGATTAGGTTTGGTATACTACTAGTTATCCGGATTCAAATTGCTGTGCTACCTGATTGTTTTTAAAAAATTTGTCCATGTCTGGAAATCACCATTTATTACCTTATGCTGTTTGCCATTAGGGAATTCTGTTGAAATTGTATTACTCTTTCAATTTCTAAATAAAATCATCTCTGCAGAATGTCAAAACTACCTGCCATAATAAATCTTTTCTACAACATGCCATGCTAAATCAACCCAAAGATGAACCCTGGATTCTGAATTGTTCCTGCAAGATCATGCCATAAAAGCTTAAACAAGAACTGATGCCATGCTTGCCTCCAACCTCTCTACCACAGATATAAATCAAAAGCCTTCATGGACCCAAATTAGAAAGAATTGTGTGCTGCTGAGACATCCACAGAACCTAACATTATTCCTGAAGGTAAAAACATTGTCATTTTCTAACCAGGATTTAAATCTTATTAAAGTCTCAGCTTAATCATAAAATAATCCAATATTTATTAGAAGTTTTATATGTTTCTTCAATATTTTAATTATTTTCTGTATTTACTTATTAGTTAAAGTGTGTATTGGGATCTTAGTTATAAGATTTCATATTTTTAATTTATTTATCTGGGAGTATATTGCGAGTTTCTATTTTTATATGCTTAGTATTTTCTTTTATTTATATTACTGACCTTGATAAATGCTTTGGCAGACATTCATAATTTGTTTTTAACTTACCTGTCCCTTTTGTTATAATGTATTTAGTTAAACTTGGTTTGCATTTCCTGCAGACTGCAAATCTTTTGGCTGGTGGTTTTAGTGAATTGCTGTTTTTCCTATATAAGATTTCATTTATTCTATGTAAGATCATAATCTTTTCTTGCTGTTTTTTTTATCTTGTATTGGGCCAACTTTGATTATGTTGAACGTGGTTAAATCATATGCGGACATATGACATTCGTGGTCTCGATGCTTTACTCCAGGTCAAAGAAAGCTTGCCTGCACTGTTTCGTTGCATTCCCTACATTTTATTTTTGAAATCTCTAAATAGGGAAACTGGAATTAGTTTTTATAAATCGCTAGCAGGAAGACATTATAAATTTCTCTCTTTTTAAATAGTAGGTGAGAAAATGAACTTTCTGCCAGGGTATTTAATTTTGCAAAACTCTCATACACTTTCTGATAAATATGCTGTAGAAATCTAGGTCAAACTTTTATTTGCCTGAGATTTATTTTATTTTTGAATTTAATAAACTTTAAAGATTATTTAAAATTAGCTTGGCTGATGTTTATCTTTGTATTCTTTTCTCAAATTGTCTGTTCAAGCTTAAAGATCTTTCTCTCCCTGGATCTAGCTGGTGGTTAATCATCATTAGTAACTTTTGATCATTGTAAATTAAATTTTCTAGGTCAATAGTGACCTGGCAGCGCCCTCGGTAATCAAAAGAAGTGACCGGTACAATATAAATGATTTAAAAATAATCATTTTAATTTCATTAAAACAACTATTTATTTGAATTGACTTTCATTATTAACGTTTTTTTTTTAAAAAAAAATGTATTTACTATTCATAAACTTACACTTATACTTTTCAGTTGATGTTTAATCTTTTACTTAAATAACTGAGGTTAACAAGATTGTAAGTAATCCTTACAATACTGCATTCTTCCAATCATCTGGCACATCTTTATCATTTAGACATTTGGTAGATAACTTTGCCAAAATTGTTCTATTTCTTCACCTGTCTCTTTTAATATATCGATTATAATTCCATCATTATCTGGAGCTTTTCTCTTCTTTATACATTTAATTGCATGTCTCATTTCTTCATTTAAAATCCTGGGCAATTCGGACAAAATAATAGATGTAGGAGTTACTTCTTCTTTATTACTACATAATTCTTGATAGAAGATTTTACCCAATTGATGTCATCTCTCTTTTTAGTAATAGATCCATCTTTTTTTCTTATTGCAAATAAAACTTTCCTACCAATACTAAAATGCTGTTTTACATTCTTGAGGCTTTTATTCCCTTCTACAGCTTTTTTCGCTGATTCACAATTACATTTTCTTATATCATTATCAACTCTTTTTTGGACCACTTTACAAAATTCAAGATATTCAATTCGTCTTAATGCTCATTTTTATTATATCTTCGTATTCCTTCTTTTCTTCATAAATTCTTTAAGTCACAGTAAAAATTTTATTGGTCAATTGCTGTTTTTTTTTTACCAGCTATCTTTGTTGCAGTTTTTAAAAGTATATCAGTTATTTTCCTATTAATTTCATTCGAATCTCTATCATGTTCAAAATTTACTAATACTTGAAAATCATTTGCAAGTTCTAATTTAAATTCGTTAGAATGTTTCTGAAAATTAGAAATATTAACTGTAAATATTGTTTTTCTTCATACCTTTTGTTTCTCTAGTTTTGCATTAACATGTATCTTTACATCTTACTAATCGATGATCACTTCCTGGGTTGAATTTATTAAGGACATTACAATCTTGAATTTATGTATTTTCTGCCAGTCAAAATATAATCCAAATCCATTGTACCTTCATTTGGATGCATCCATGCCCATATCCTTTTAACATTTTTCTCAAAAAAAGAATTCATAATATAACGTTTTTTTTAATGCAAACTTCACAAGTCTATATCCTCTTTCATTTCTATTACCATAATCAAATTTACATACAACACTTTCACCTTTCATTTGTTTACCAATTTTAGCTTTAAAATCTCCCATAACAATTTTAAAATGTTGTTTAGTCTGATCAAAAGCCTTTTGTATATCAATATAAAAATCTTCTATTACTTCATTACTATGGGATTTTTTTGGAGCATAAACCTGAATTATATGCATTTGGTATCTGCTATTAAGTCGAACAACTAATCTTGCCACTCTGTCTGATACACCACCAATCTCCACAATGTTATTCTTCCACTTTTTATTTATAATGAATCCTACTCCACTTTTACTTTCAATATTTGTACCTTTGTAGTAGTACATGTCCACTTTTTAAATCAATTGCCTCTTCACATTTCTTCTCCCATTTAATGAGACAGTTCTTCCAATTTTTGTAATCTTCCTTCACTTGAAAGTGATCTGCAGTTGTAAATACCTAAATAGAAAGTCATCAAAAGATAGCTGCCTGGGTCTGCAATCAGGGGATTCTTACCACTCTCCACCTTCAGCCACCAACTGCTGCCTTGGCTGGTGACTTTACAGCCTCTTGAGAATAAGGGCCATGATTTATTCTTATTTGTCATGATTGTATATATCTATTGGAAAATTCTTCATTCACACACACACACATTCTGCCTTATCAGGTAACTAAAAAGAAATAGCATAGTGTTTCTTGATCTTAAACTCAGAGGTAAAAAGCTAATAAAATCACCATGCTGGCTAATGCATGTTGGTGAGCAGCCCAATCATGTTCATAAATTATATGAATAATCACATAGTAATAACAGCTGCAAACTACAACAACATATGGAGTGGACATTAGAAATTTGTCCTGCTTGGTTCCTTTAAGGCTTCCCAGAGGAATCCTTTCAGTTAACAGAAAATTCCTTTCTGCAGCCTTAAAGTTTATGTACATAATAAAGGGTGCTAAAATCTGCACATTGTTTATATATATATATATATACACACATCATATTATGGGGGGGGGGGGATTGTAATAAGTTTAATCATTTTTGTATACATATATTTATTTTACTAATTATATTTAATGTATGTATTTTAATAATTATATTTATTGTAAATTTAATAATGTTCATTTGGGGCAGTTGCTGTAGGGTAATTGGTCATGCGATAGTGTAAAAAGAAACATCTTGAAAAAGTTCCATTAGGGAATGAAAGCTGGATTGATGTATTAAATAATATTTTTATTTATAGTGAGTTGTCTATTTCAATTATGTTTTAAATTGATTGTTTTTAATTTTATATATAAAAGGCAACATTATGGACAAATTTTAACATTGAAATTTGATCATTTAAAGTATATACACACATATACGTACAGTGTGTATATATATATTTGGAATGAAATTTGTATTTTTTTAAAAATTATAATATGTAGATGCTGTAAAAATCTTGGCAATATCTAAAAATTAAAATAAATAAATAAATATTATTCTTTCTTAATTCAAGAATCATTGGTCAATATAATTTAATGTAACATAAACAGTATATATTTTATGTAGAATGAGAAACTTGAGCATATTTACAATTCTTTTTCTGGCTGTCTAATCGTAGTGCTTTTTAAAAGGGCCCTATAATAACGGATTCATAAGACATATACTAAGATAATTTTGGTTTTTCTAATAAATTCCAGTGAAGATAATTAATAATTTCTTATTCTGTTTTATTTATAATCCAAACAATAGTTAAAAATAAACTATTGAGGATAAAAACACTGTAAAGAAAAAAAGCAAAAATGTTTTGAGATAAAAATAAAAAGATTTAAATTCATTTAAAAAAATCTTAAAATTTGTTTCCAATGATATTTCATAAGCAAAAATGAATTCCATAAAAGTAAAGACAGAAGAACCTTTGGTGGATATCTAACAAACTATATTAACTTAACTAGGATTCAAGCAAGTACATGCTAGAAGGGATCACAAAGAAGGATCACAAGAAGGGTTAAATACCATAGTATCATGCAAATACTTAGATTAATGAAGTTAAATTACCTAACTTGTCCATTATTCTTATTGGAAAGCGATGAACTAATGAAAAATAAAAGCAATCAGCAGACAGTGGTGTCATATAGTAATAATTAATAAAAAAAACACAGAAGTAACTAATAAGTAAATTATAAAAAAACAAGTATGGTGAGACATCATAAATGACAGAATGGAGATAGGACTTTGAATATTAAGTGAATTAGTCCTATTTTTCATTCATGAAAGCATAAAAAATTATTTTACTTTTAATATTTTATTAACACAATTAATTATTTATAGGCAAAATTTTAAAAAAGATTTAAAAAAAAAACAATATTATGTCAAAATATTGGCAAATTTTTGTAAAAAAAAATATCAATCTTTATTGCTAAAATATTTCAATATTTATTCTTTGAATCATCATTCTGATAAAGCAAACTAAAAAATGTTTTAACAAAACCTATATAGATATATACATTTTAAATAATATTTAAAATAATAACTGCTCTATAATTAAAACCTTTAATATTAATAAAGTTAATAGCTTTTTTAAATAAACATCCTGCCCCTTCTTTTAAATAATAGGCTCAAATAAGTGAAAGATATGTTTGTTTTTTCCAACTATTAAGTTAAATTAGTATTCAACATTGCCTTCTTTTTTCCTTCCAATAACGTAATTTCTCTAAATAAGCAAATACTATGTAATAATAATTCAAAGATTTATTGCTTAGAAGTTCACAAGAAGTTTGAGGGGTGAATATGACAGAAGGGATTGTGATTCATATACTTTAAACTCTTCAAAGTTCATTCTACCCTGCACTGACTGACACAAACATTATGGGGACGATTGAAATTTTAGTTAAATTACCAAAGAATACTGGGGAAAAGAGAAGTTTGGGAGAATAACATTTGTAAAGTTAAGATACAAGCAAGAATTGAACTTTTTTTTTTCATTGTAAAAAACTAATTATTGGGCCAACAATAACAACTCTATTTACTTAAAAATTAAATGTTTTTTATCAGTTGGGAATTAATCTAGAAATCATTTATAGAGTTCTTCACTTTATAACTTAGATTCTGTAAACTAAAAAATTAAGAAAAAAATAATATGATAATATAAATTAAATTTTAAAATAGATAAAATCAGACAGTTACACTTTTATTTTTCATCACAAATGTTAGATATAGATGCCATTTACATTAGTGATCGTAAACATTTTTTGACTGCTAACATAATACATAAACATTATAAAATTAGAAAAACCAACAGAGATATGTACAAACACTATAAATGGAACTATACACTGAGGATAAAAAGCATTTGGTGTAAACTGCCAAAATAGTAAACTCATAAACATGTTCAATTTAAAAGCAGCACTATTCTATTAAATTGGCATTAAATTAATAATGTGAAATACTATTGCATTACTGCTAAGATATGATATCAAGTAATGTTATGGGCATTCTTCTTTCTTAATGTATGATGTATACCATTAAAAATAATCCAGTAATGACAAGTATTTAGTATCAGCATAAATTTCTGTCATGGACAGTCAATATTATCATATGGTAAATTTAATGAATTAGCCTTTATTACATTTGAGGCTATTAATAAACTTTTTTCCATGATGAACATCATATGTATAGGACATGGCTTGTTCTTATATAATTATAGTTCTATTTCTTGCACATAAAGTGCAGTCATATGACCATAGTACAAATGGCTAATCATAATTGTCCATAAAAAAAATTGTACAGAAATGATCATTTCAGTTTTGCAGTAATTGATATATGAGTCACATCACCTTTATCAGAGGAGTAATAATGGAATTCACTAAATATTATCAGTGCGGAAAATCTGTTTTTATTTTTTTTTTGTTTTTTTAATTACAGTTATTAGAGTCAAACAAATTTCTCTAGACTGATCTTATTTTTTAAAGATAAGAATGACATTCTTGAAAAAAGAATTTTCTTTTCTTTTCACTTTTTTCCTCGCACCTACTTTAAGTTTTTATTAACTGTTAGATGCCAGATGATAATGCTTAATAAAACTTTATCTAGAATTGTCCTATCCAATATCCCAAGACTAATTTCAAGCTTGTAGCTTTCATCAATGAAGAGCTTTGGATCTTGGAACAGTGCCCTTAAAACTTTTAGAATTTTCTATGTCTAGATGATCTAAGAGTGCACTTCCCACAAGTACAAATAACTACTACACAGTTAATATTAAGATAATTTAATGAATGATAATTAATAGCATTTTAACTATTTACATATATATGGTTATTTTACATAATAAGGCCCAAAGGCATACATAAATAATAATTTACATCAATATGACCTGTAAGAGTTCTAGCTGACTGTTCATACATTCGGAGGTCAGCTCTCCGCATTTGAAGTCACTGTGCCGTGGGAGATGATCTGCTCCAATATATATGTCCATGTGCACAGGTGAAGCTCCAAGAATGAAGTGTTGTCTTGTTCAGAAAATTAGTACTGAGGCATTCATTGTTTAAATCTCTGCAGTTGATTGACTCATAATCCCATTCGTCTGCTCAGGCAACTCTTCATTTTAATCACCATATAAGAAATTGCATCATTATCTTTCAGACTTTAATTAATGAATTATTTTTATAGTTTGACATTTATCTTATAAAAGAAATCTAACTCACATTCCTTTAATTGTTTTATTTCATTAACAACTTATTCCACTCTCATTAATTAGACTCATTACTTTTAGAAAATAATTTTTTTCTAATCTTAAAATTAATAAATCTTTTACTTACTATTTAAAAAGAATCAGTCTTTTAAAATTCTTTAATTTATTAAACTTATTAGATTTTCTCATTAAATTTATACCTATATATGTATGTGCATTTAAGCATACACATATATATCAGGTATTTACAACTTTTCTCATTGCATCAAATAACAACAAACTTCCACTAGTGCTTTCATAGATCTTTTTTATTTTATATATTTTTAATTCTTTATTATACATTTTATTTATGCTCATTTTGCATAATTCTACTTTTTTTCTAATCAACTTATATAAGCTCTTTATCCATCCTTCATAATTATGTACTTGTAATCCACATTCATCTCATTTCTTATATAAATAAATAAATAAAAAATTCTCCATCTATCAAGTTTGTAAAATATAAAATCTTTCTCATGCAAATATGTTTACTTATTTTATATAATTTAATTATACACTACTTTTACTAGAGAAGTTTAAAAGTGTAGGTTTAACTGGTTTAAATCCCTTTTATAATAATTTAAAAAAAAAAATACACGGGAACGAACCAGTTCTTCAAACAGAGAAGTAGAATACCATCGATGGATAAACCATCAACAGTACCTTTAACCAGATCGAGCTAAGCAAAGCATAATCTACAATCACTTTTCCAGGCCATAGCAATTCTCGATTGCTTGATTCAAATCCCTGCCATCCAAAGCATTTTATTTGTTTTGAGGATCAACCTCAGGCACTAGCTAACCACAGGTTATAGTCAGCATGCTTCAAATGGCAGGCACCCAATCCAGTGCTTAAAATATCCCATGACTAGCTCATACTCTATCTCAGGTCCAGCATATTTATTTAATACATAAAAAAATAACTCTATGCTAATTTACTAGTGACGCAGTGACAAGTGAAAAAGAGAAAATGGACAAAATAACAAAGCAACCATTAATATTTATTTATGCACACTATTAATTAAAGTTCATTTAAAATAATGAGTTTAGACTGTGATCAGAATATATTTAAAACTATCTTTACCAAGGTTTTCATGATTGTCAGTTTCCAATTGCCTTCTTGGTCTCCGTCAATGGTTTCAGGGCTTGATTTCCATTCTTTGTCATGAGAGTGAGAGATATAGCGAAAATTTGCAGCAGCATCTACTTTATCATTTTGGCATTAGTTTCCAGTGAGGGTTAGGCAGGAACAGTTGATTTACAGAGGACTTTGGGGCCTAAAGCTCAATCAAACATTTCTAAAGACAATCTAGCAATGCATTTTTGCAATGATATTTTCCACAGCAGTACAGAATGGCTATATCTATCCTTGGATTTCTGGAGCAATGAATAATGTAATGCACAAAATGAAGACTGGACTGAATTCGATCACAAAATGAAGCCTGGAATGAAAGACAATAGACAGTTGTGACTTTATATACCCTTCTCTCTCATTATTTTAATTTCTTATCACTATTTTCAATTTTGATTGTAACTTAAATGTTTTGTTTTTAATTCATTTTTACCTTTTGTTAATCTAATTGATTTTGTCTAATCTTTTGCTTAGATTAACCTATCTTGCCGATAAGATAGTTTACAGTTTGTAGTTATTATAATTATTGATTTCAACTTTATTAGCAACTAGAAATCTTTTAAAGTAATTACATTTGCAAAAGTTTTTTTTACAAACAAAATTTAATTTTAATTTTCTATATTTACTTATTCTTTAAAAAGAGAGAGATAAACAAGTTTTAAATATTTTCTAATTCTATTTTAGATTTCTCCCCCACCCCGTTCTCTTTTAAAAAAAACATAAACGCAATTTTATTTTACAAAATTGTGTTTTAAAAATCTGAAAACAAAATAAAACTACTCTAAAACATATACTTTCTTTCTTAATAAATCTCATCATTTATTTTTAAATGAAAAACATGTAAGGTGACTATATATGTGTGCTTGGCAACATATATTTTTCGCTCACATTACAATATATATTATAAGTGCCAGATTAGTGCTATATGTGACAGTATTAAAAAATAAAGAAGTTTGTTGATCTTGTTTAATTTTCATTTTACTTGATTTATGGATAATGGAGGTGTGGAAGTAGTAATGTTAACTAAATAACCATGGCAACTTAATGTTTTAAAATAATATTATTTACTATTGATTTTAGCATCAATTCATAAATCTGTTATCAATTTCAGGAAAAATATAAATAAGTGAATAAATAACTAGATTCTGGAAAATAATTAAGTGAATCATAAAAAGATCACTTAAATAAAATCAATATTATTATTAAGAATCAATTTCTGTTACTACAATCACCATAGCAATTTACCCATTATAAAATTAAATGTTTTATGTCTTATATATGTTTGCTTATAAATCAGTTTATTGAAAAATATTATTAAAAACATATGTAAATATATATATTAATTAAAATATATTGAAAATGTAAAATGAATTCTTTATTTTGGTTTAAAATGAAAAATAATATTGAATTTGTAAAACAGAATTTTATTTTCATGGTATCCAATTGTTTTAAAATCTTCACTTCACTTAATAAATGGAGGCAAATGTTCTTGATCAATTTTCTTATATCATCAAGTGAAATTTGAGTGATATTCAAAAATGCTGCAATTTGGGTTCTTGTAATTTTATCTTGCCTAGAATGGATATGTTTGTATTCGTCTTTAAAAACTTGTTAAATTTTATATTTTTAATTGAATTACTAAAATCATGGAAGGCTGAATCCAACTGTCCCCCCATTCAATTGGGGCAGCTTGTTGATGAAATTCCAAGGGATACAGCAAAATGTAAAACGAAAGAAACCATCAAAATGTGTTGTATGCAGATCAGCTATAAAAAAAATATTCCATTGTTAAAATCTAGAATATCATCTATTTATTTGTGATGAATACAAACACAATTATGTATATATGGATATCATATTTCAGATCAAGGAATTTCACAAGATCGATTAACTCAACTTATATGTGTGATGTTAAGCAATTCAAATTTCACCTTCTTAATATGGAAAGAAAAAGCTAGCATTTATTATTGACTTGGATACAACCAAATTTTGTCAATGAAAAAAAAAATCTCTTTATATATTATTATCCATGAAAAAGGAAAATAAAGCCAGTGATATGTGATTTTGTATCGAGTAAGTACCTGTTGTTTGAAAGCTTGGATACATTTATATGCTTAAAAGAAAATATTGGAATTTAAACATGAAAGTTATTGGATTCAAATCCATAATAGTTATCATTCATGCTTGTCTTCTCTACTTAAAGGAAAATCATCTCTATGCATTAGGATCAGAAACCAGGTACCAGAAGCTTGATGGACTAGTGGGTAAAAAGGGACAGACTTTCACTTAGATGGTATGATTTCTATGTATAAATATATATTTTTTGTGTTAAAAGAAAAAGAGAAGCTTCACATTCGTTCATATTTTATTTTTAAAAAATGTAGATAAATAGTATATATATGGGTTATTATAGAATTCATACAATAAAAAGATCAGAGAGATTCATTTTTGTTACTATTATTTAAACTCTTATCTGATAATATAGGTTAATACGACTTGATGTTTTCAAATACTTTTTTATGTCAATTTAATTATTTAAAAATTTCATTAGTGAATAAATAGAGATCAATTTTATTTGATCTCCTTTTTTTTTATCATTGTATATTCTATTTAAAATCTCAGGAAGATATTTAAAATCTCTCCTTCAGTTTTATATATAGTATTATTGTCATGCAACACATTTTTGAGTTTCATATATACATAGTTTATTATGATTCTTATTGATTCTATACGGTAATAGACTATCAGTTATTTATATATTGAAGAAACATAGTATTGTATTTTTTTTTAACTGGCTATGATTTTAGTCTATTGCAATCATTGTTTGCTGGTTCTGTTATATATTTCTTTATTATTACTGTAATAAATTTTATTATAAACCAATAAATTTAGAGTTGATTTAAAATTTGGTGAATCTGTCTAATTATTTCGTTTGAATGTGCAAGGTAATTTTTGGCACTTAAAGTTTGATCCCAGATCAAACCCATTTTGGTAAGTTAAATAGATTTAGATATATGTAGTATATTTTCTTATACATTATTATTATTATTATTAGATCTGATTAGATATATTATATTTATCATTATATTGAAATATTTGTTTACTTATCTAAGTTAATATTACTGGTAGAAATAATTTTATTAGTTCATGATTGACTATTAATGAGGTTATCTTATACAGTTATGATAATCTTAATAGATTTTGTTCTGCCATTAGTCAGAATGATTTGTCTTAATTACTTTTAAACTTCTTTGAAGTAGGGACCATAAATTTTATTAACTAGTATAACTTAATAGTATCTTTGGCTTGGATAACTGCCTTATATAGTTTAATTGTTATAAAATCCATTTTTACAACTGATTGATTGGAGATTTAAGTAAATGAATAATATCAGTGATTGTAAGTCAGTAAATATCCAATAGAAACTTTACAGTATATTTTATATATGATATCATTTGATATTGCCAAATGCAAATTTATCTAATAGATTTATTGATAATGAATTCTTGTAGAGTGTTTCATTTTAAAACATAACTTGAACAATAATTGTATATCAATATAATGTAAAGTGTGAACAAAATAATAATATTATGTTTAGCGTTTTATTAAATTAGATATGAAACTGAGTAAGGGTTTATTTTAATTAAACATTATAAATATTGTGTAGATTTAGAAAATGTTCTCAAAATGTTACTATAATTATTTACGAACTAGTTTATTTAAATGGAATATCATTAAATTTTAACTAGATTAGTAAAGAATGTCGAAACTTAGTGATTTGAATATAGTTTCATCCAATAATAAATAAAATAGATATTTTAGCATATATCATTGTTTAGAACAATGATACATGATTTCATTGCTTATTGCAGTTTACTTTGGAATAATGAATAAATTTGGTATGTCTGAAGCAATGACCTTGTTTGCTTTATTTTATTTAAGTACTATCTGAATAAATTAGGTTTTCATAAAGATTGTTATTAGTATTTTATTATCGTGTAGTGGACAATCTAAATAATTATGTATTGGAAATATTGTGTACTGGGTTCGATCCGTCATCGAGCTCACTTAGTCTACTTGCTGGGTTTAACCCTTCTTTATAATACATTTATAATCTTATGTTATAAATATTATGTGAACGAACCGGTCTGTTCGAGCAGATCGGAGAATACTATTGATGGCAGGGCCATCAACAATACCCACAGTCAGACCAAGCTATGCAACGCATAACACGACCACATTTCTAGACTGTGGCCCAGCTTGATTGCTAGATTCAAACCCCTACAATCCAAACACTTTATTTGTTTTGGAGTAAACCCCGGGCACCAGCTAGTTCAGAACTAACAATGTTGGGACAGTAGGCCCATAATCCAGCGCTCGAAAAAAATCCCTTAACTAGCTCACCTACTTGTAATCAATAAAAAATTATTGTTTTAATTAGTGGCAAAAAAATTGACTGACAAAATAAAGCTTTAAGTTTAAAAGACAATTTATTTTAATTAACATTTATTATACTAATTCTAAATACTTTTATAAATCTTATTTAACTAACGTAACACTGGTATAGCAATCACACACATTTTTAATTCACACACTATAATATCATATAACAAAGCATAAAATACTATTTGACATTTAAAACACACACATTAATAGTTCGTCTATGTATACTATAGAGTTCATATTTCTTGACTCTCGGAGGCTTCAACTAATGCGATGGCTATTTTAGAAATGAGAATAAGAAAAATGTTATTACCTAGGATTTTGAACGTGGATTTAGAACTTTGTTTTCTTCCTGGTTGCTGCTTCTAGTACGAATATTTCCAGCCGGCTGGGATGTTTTCTTGAGGAGTTTTATTATTATTCATTGGCACTATTCTTGGAGACAGTTAAACATTGACGGCGGATTTCAAGTTGTTATGCAAGCATTATCCTTTTCACGGGCAGGATTTGCTGTTTCACTGGACTCAGGCTAGAGAAAGTCGCATGTTTCCAATGTTTTAACACTGCATTATTGACTGATTTAATCTCAACTGCGCGATCTAAACTGTTCTCTTAACTCGACTGCTTGTCCGATGAAAAACTGGACTATTTATACTTAAGGCCTGTTGTCATTTTGATGTCCGCCAACAATATCTGTTGTCAAAATTCCTTTCTTGTTTTTAATTGCATTCCTAGAGATAAGCTTTTAATCCTGTTGTTGGAGATATTAATTAGCAGCCATTGCGAACATAGTGTTGTTGCGTTTTGTTTAACTTAATAGCTGTTGCAAAACTTGTTTTATAGATTTTTAATTTAGTAGCCATCACTGAGTGTTTTTAATTTTCATTTATTTCATTTTTTTAATATTTAATACGCATACATTTATTATATTTACAATCGCACATATATATTTTATTAACAAGCTCACATTAATTCGTCATTTATGCACATATATAATTTTAATCTAAACTATTTAGTTTTTAAGATTACTTTTTTCTTTAACTTAAATAAAAAGAGATTTATATTTTTAAACATTAAGTTATATTTTAACTAATAATAATAAAAAAAAACTCTTTAACTTCTTTTAATTTTACGTAACTATAAATTAATTGTTTCTAGCAAAACTCTTTAAACTTAAAACTTTTAGTTTGACGTTTCTAAAGCAAACCCCCTCCCCTCTTTTAATTAATTAATTGTAACTTTTATTTCAAAAACTCTTTGACTTTTAATTTTACGTTTTCGAAAACAAACTGCAATAAAAAACTCTTAAACCTTTAGATACTATTCTCTTTTAACGAAAAATTTTATTTTAATAATTTTTTAGACAAAATTATCATATGTACCAACACGATCTTGGTACAATTGTTATTGCCTAGTCTGATCAATAGCTGAGCTAGATAATTTTACACAGGTTCTAACAGAGTTACTATTTACTGACACATATTTTGCACTGTTATAAATAATATAAATCTTAAAGGCATTTTTTCATGATCTTTTATATGCATATAGTGTCAGTAATAAGTGGTTGTCTAAAAATCTATGGTCAATTTCCTATGTTTTATGACGAATGTTGACTGAACAAATGTAGAGAGGTAGTGAGATAGAAAATCCATTATTATTGTGACATCCCAATGCTAGCCAATGATGATCATGTACAAGTAGCAATTGTTACAAAATGCCAAATCAATTTTGGGGTTTTTATAAAATGGCATTCCACATTAAGGTTAGATTTATATTGGTATGAATGATGTCTCAATTTTGAAATATACTAAAGTTTTTATATTATAATCAATATTCCATTATAAAATGGTGACCAAATGATTGGGCTATGTTTTATTCAGAATATATTGATCATTTTCCATGCATCATCATTTTTATCATGTTACAATATATATATATTGTAACTTTCCAAACATTTTAAAATAATATAATAAACCAAGAATAATTTTCTACTCTAATTCTAGCTATAGTAAGTTTGAATAATCATTGATTACTAATAAAATTGCATTTAAATCACCACTCCACATCACTTTCTAAGTTTTGCCTTTCTCACTGAGACTTGGGAGTGTTATGCATCTAGCAACAACTTTTAATTCCATTTTACTATTCAAGCAGAAAGCCTGAAATTCAAAACATTTGAAGGTTTCGAACTCAAGCCAAACTGATAAAACAGTTATGTAATCTGACTCCAGATCAACAAATACATATTTTAGAATTCTCAATTTTTTTTTAATATTAACTATAAGCACCTTAGTGTCAAAAGTCCTAAGGTATTTGATAGATGCATAACTTTAAGGCTTTGAATCACAAACCTCACTGATGAAGACAAAACTGAAAATTGCTCCAGGGTTTTAAATGCAATGTCATCTGGTAATTACTGATTACTCAAGCTTACTATAGATGAGTTTGGAATAGAGAACTACTATTATTATATGTAAGCTAAGAAATTGATTTATTATTATAAAAAACATTTTAAACTTATATTTAATTCCCCTTATTAAAATTTTTTTTATTTCATTTCCCCTCGAGTAATTCTTATTTGTTATTCACAATTCACTTCTTTTTAAATTTGAGTCTCTTAATCAATACAAAGTGTCTTATTTACAAATATTTTGTTAATTTGTTTAATTAACTCACAATATATCAATTAAAACTAAAAATAATTGGTATATTCAAGAAAATTTATTATTTTCTATTTTTAATGGAGGAAGGATTTCATTTTGGAAGGTAGATACCATTCTGAATGTTAATTATCAGGTTATCTCAAATATTTTAAGCAAATAATCTAATAAATCAATGGAGAGTTTAGTGATTGATTTAAAATGCTTATAAAATTTAAATATAATAGTAGTTCCATATCTTTCTGAATGCTGCAGAAATACAAAAAATACAATAAACTATCAAACTGTTTTCCAAACCAAATGCTAAAGAATTTCTAAAAAGAGAAAACTTTGAATTATAATTTTCACAATCAAATGCCAAAAATTAGCAAATTGTTCTGTTGAGAAAAACATTGTCATAAATATCAAACAAATTTATTGCCTCATTACATTTAATTTTAGCAGTGTATATAAAATTGACTTTCTTTTACTAATTATTAAAGTTTGAGCAATCTTCTTCAAATTCTTTCTTTCACCTAAAAGTTTAAATTGTAAGACACATAAATGTAAAGAAGAGGTGATATTGAACATAATGCAACATTAAAAAAAATGTACTGTCTAAACACCATTGTTATTTATTTAGAAGTCATCTCCCAATTTAAAAAAACTTTATAGATGTATTATAAAAAATTATATTTACTTTGTGATTAGAATTAAGATAAAATAAATTTAAAAAAGCCATAGTAAGCGTAATTCAAATGCAAGATATCAATTTTCACACTCCCCTTCCTGTTTTTTTAATGTTTGACTTATACTGTCATTCAATTTCAAAAGTAATAATAGCCTTTCCAAAATATTTACAAGAACATTTTGTTACATTAGATGCTTCAGAGAGAACTGTTAAACTAAGTCATTAAAATTTTTTTTTTAAAGTTTACATAATTAACACATCATGCACAAATGCCATTGTATCAGAAGATTTATTTCAGCCTGAAATTTCTAGATTAAAAATTAAATAAAAAATTATAAACTCATGCAAATTAATTTAAGACTAAACTTACTTTGAAATACTTCGAGAAATTTTACTGCTTAAGCGATTTCCATAAAGGAAAGCAAAATACTAAAAAAAAATAAGAAAATTAAAGTTAGGTGTCATGTAATAATTAAAAAGATAAACGCAAATTATCAAGATTACCTCATCACTCTTAGGAAATAGTGGACAAAACATAGTCTCTAGAAGATTATATGCATATTCATAGGCTTGAAATAGTGGTGGGGTCATTCTTAGTTTCTCTACTTCCTGGTAAGGTGAGAAAACAACTAAACAAAAATAAAAGTCATCTTACTGATGCATCTTAAAGGAAAAATACAAAAATATTATTACTTTTCTAATTAAAGCCAAAACTTTATCTGACAATATAACTAAATATAATTAAAATAAGCCAGTAAAAAACTCTCTTACAATTCAAATAAAAAGATTCAAAGAAAACATAGAAGATGAGAAGAAATAATTAAATATAATTTGTTTTAAAAAAAACCACTTACTGCTTAAAATAGTAAAAATAATACATATAAAAAACTCACTCTTTAAAATAGGAAAATCTATACATATATAATATAAACAATCTTCAGTTCATATTCATCATCATCAATCATCAACCATTATCAACCCACCGCAGGATGAAGGTCTCTCCTAGTTCAATCCATCTTCTCCGATCTCTAGCATCTCTTCTCCACATCACCCCTGCACACTTTCTTATTTCATCCATCCATCTCACACATGGTCTCTTTCTGGGTCTTTTAAAATCTCCTGGAAGCCAGTTTAAGATTTCGATTATCCATATATTATCATCTCTTGTAGCAATATGTCCAGCCCAACTCCACTTTAGTCTTTTAATTTTTCAATGAGGTCAGTAACACCTGTTTGTTTTCTTACCCATATATTGCATTTTCAATCTCTTCTTGTTACTCCTAACATGCATCTCTCCATACTTCTTTGAGTGGTCTGAAGTCTCTGTATTGCTCTTCTATTAAGTGTCCAAGTCTCAGATCCATAAGTAAGAACTGGTAAAACACATTTATTAAAAACCTTCCTTTTCAAACACATAGGCATATTTCCTTTTAGTATCAAGTTATTTCTACCAAAAGCACTCCAACCAAGTTTAATTCTATGATTAATTTCATCCATTATGTTTCCATCTGTATTAATAATCTGACCAAGGTATTTGTAGCTGTTAACTTCTTCTAACTCATCATAATCAATCTTTATTTTCATATTTTGAGAAAATCCATTGAACATTACTTTAGTCTTTTTAACATTTATCTTTAGTCCTACTTTCATCTGATCTGATAACTCCTGCAACATTTCCTGCAGCTCTAAAGCATTATTTGCAAAAACAACTACATCATCTGCAAAATCTAAATGACTTAAATAATCTCCATTTACTTTCACTCCTTTAGCTTCCCATTTTAATCCACAAAATACTTCTTGCAGCACTGCTGTAAAAAGTTTTGGAGATATGGAGTCACCCTGTCTTACACCCTTCTCAATGTTGACTTTCCTAGTATCATTATGTAATCTAATTGTTGCTGTTGCATTTTTATAAATATTCTTTAAAATATGACAATATCCTGGATCTATACCTTGATGATCCAATGCTTTAATCACTGAAGAAATGTTTATAGAATCAAATGCCTTTTCATAATCTACAAATCCAAAGCATAATGGCAACTCATATTCATTTGTCCTTTCTATAACTTCTCTCAATACCTGGATATGATCTACTGTACTAAAACCACTTTTAAATCCAGCTTGTTCTCTTGGTTGGTGGAAATCCAATGTTCTCTGTAGACGAGTTGTAATTATCTTGGTAAAAATTTTGTATAAAACTGATAAAAGGCTGATAGGTCTGTAATTTCTAATATCTTCTTTATCACCTTTTTTAAATATTAATATTAATACTGCATTCTTCCAATCATCTGGTACATCTTTATCATTTAGACATTTGGTATATAACTTTGCTAAAAAAATTTCTATTTCTTCACCTGCTTCTTTTAATATATCAATTATAATTCCATCATTACCTGGAGCTTTTCCTTTCTTCATAAATTTAATTGCATGTCTCACTTCTTCATTTAAAATTCTGGGCAATTTGGAAGATATAATAGATATAGGAGGTACTTGTTCTTTATTACTATATAATTCTTGATAGAAGTCTTCTACCCATTTCATGATGTCATCTCTCTTTTTAGTAATAATTCCATCTTTTTTTCTTATTGCAGATATAAATTTCCTACCAATACCAAAATGTTGTTTTACACTCTTGAGACTTTTATTCTCTTCTACAGCTTTCCTTGCTAGTTCACAGTTATACTTTCTTATATCATTTTCAACTCTTTTCCGCACCATTTTACAAAATTCGAGATATTCAATCCTTTTTAATGCATCATTTTTGTATATCTTCATATTCCTTCTTTTCTTCATAAATTCTCTAGTCTCAGTAGAAATTTTATTGGTCAATTGCTGCTTTTTTCTACCAGCTATCTTTGTTGCAGTTTTTAAAAGTGTATCAGTTATTTTCATATTAATTTCATTCAAATCTGAATCATGTTCAAAATCTACTAATACTTGAAACCGATTTGTAAGTTCTAATTTAAATTCATTAGAATGTTTCTGAAGATTAGGAATATCAACTGTAAATATTGTTTTTCTTAATAATTTTTGTCTCTCTAGTTTTGCATTAACACGTATCTTACATCTTACTAATCGATGATCACTTCCTGTGTTAAATTTATTAAGAACATTACAATCTTGAAATATGTATTTTCTGTTAGTCAAAATATAATCCAATTCTGCTGTACCTTCATTTGGATGCTTCCATGTCCATTTCCTTTTAACATTTTTCTCAAAAAAAGAATTCATAATATAAAGTTTTTCTTTTTCTGCAAACTCCACAAGTCTATGTCCTCTCTCATTTCTATTACCATAACCAAAATTACCTACAGCACTTTCATCTTTCATTTGTTTACCAATTCTAGCATTAAAGTCTCCCATAACAATTTTAAAATGTTGTTTACTCTGATCAAAAGCCTTTTGTACATCCATATAAAAATCTTCTACTACTTCATCACTATGAGAACTTGTTGGGGCATAAACCTGAATTATCTGCATTTGGTATCTGCTATTAAGTTGTATAACTAATCTTGCCACTCTGTCCGATACACCATCAATCTCCACAATGTTGTTCTTCCACTTTTTATTTATAATGAATCCTACTCCACTTGTATTTCCAATATTTGTGCCTTTATAGTAGAGTACATGTCCACTTTTTAAATCAATTGTCTCTTCACCTTTTCTTCTAACTTCACAAAGTCCAATAATGTCCCATTTAATATAAGACAGTTCTTCTTCTAATTCTTGCAATCTTCCTTCACTTGAAAGTGATCTGCAGTTGTAAGTACCTAAATAAAAAGTCGTCATCAAATGGCAGCCTGGGTCCGCAATCAGGGGATTTTTAGCACCCTCTGCCTTTAGCCACCAACCGCTGCCTTGGTTGGTGACTTTACAGCCTCCTGGGAATAAGGGCCATGATTTATTTTTGTCTGCCATGATTGTATATAGCTATTGGAAAAATATATATCATTTATACATACATTCATTCTGCCTTATCAGGCAACTGAGAAGAAAGACCATGGTGTTCCTTGATCTTAAATTCAGAGGTAAAAAGCCAATAAACTCCCCACGTGAGCTAATGCGTGTTGGTGAGCAGCCCATCCATGTTCATATACTATATGAATAATCACATAGTAATAACAGCTGCAATGACAAGAACCTATGGAGTGGATATTAGGAAATTTGCCCTGCTTATTTCCTTTAAGGCCTCCAAGAGGAATCAAAGGGTATCCTTTCAGTTAATAGCAAACTCCTTTCTGCAACCTCAGATGCATTACTGAAGTAAATAAAGAATTATTAAAAAAAAAAAAGAAAACAAAAATGATTAATAAAATCATTCTATTAGTTCATTAATCTCTTTAGTGAGAGCAGCTTAGCAAAATCCAATGCAAACATGGTTATATAATAATAAAATATAAGCCACAACCTTAGTCCTCAACAGCAAAATCAGAATGATTATGAGATATATAAGTATATGTGGATATAATTTAATGCAAGCATACACACACACACATACCAATAATTTCATATATTTATTTATAACAGCAATTTTATATATTAATTTACAGTAATAGTAATAATAATATATGTAATTAATGAATGAACTTATTATTAAAAAAATAATAGTGATCAATAAAATAATCACAAATCTGATTAATTAATTATTATTATTTTAAAATTTAACATTGTGGGAAAAAATTTTGATGTTTTAAATAATATTGTCTAGTGTTCCAAAAAAATCGATTTAAAAAAAATCACAAGCAACTTGCTGATGTGCAAGATAGAACACAGACGAAAAAAAGTTAGTAGTCAATTTGGATTCTATTTGGTAATCATCAATCTTGTGGTGAGATAGAAGGGCAATAGGAGTTGAGGATGATTTGCTCCTTTTCTTCATCAATTGCATTTTTAAGAAACTGGTGAATAAATAAAACTTTTCATGGAACTTTCTCTTACTCAGCTAGATTACAAATGTCTAACTTTCATTATAAGAAATGAGCAATTGGAAATTTGGATATGAATTCTACTTATTTACTAGTAATTTTTGGTACTCATTTATGGATAATTGGGCTTGAAGAAATGAAGAAAATCATTATATAAAAAATATGCACAATAAAAGAATTTAACACTAAAAGTAAAAATGTTTTGACTATTTTATGTATTGTGAATGCTAGTTTTTTTTTTTTTTTTTAAAAAAAAATTGTTTTAATGACTTACAAATGAATCAAGTAACTGATTTAAAAAAAATGATAATAAAAAGAATAAAACATATAATTATACAAATGGGTAGTTGTATATTTTAATTATATTGTACAATTACTAACTATAAATTTTACTTTTAAATGAAATAAAATATATATGATGCTAAAAGTGGGATAGACATATTCATTCTATTATTAAAACTTAAAAAAAAAAAAAAAACTTTTGCATTGAACGATATTTGATATCACAATATAAAATGATATCAATTAATAAACCATTAATTATTTTATGAAATTTAGTATAGTTAAAATAATCATTTACACATTTAATCTTTACAATTTGCATATATCATATAAGAGTGCAGATATTCAGAAGAATATTTTAATTTATAATTGCAAAAGTTTTATAAAAATCTATATATTTGAGAAGTGTATATATTAAAACTTATAATATTTCTGCCCAACTTTATAAACAAAATGATTACCAATAACATATACACAAGACACAGCCTAAATGATGAATGATTAAAAAGTATGAATCAATATGGATGTCTTTGTCTGAAGTGAATCAATTTGTGTAAGTTTAGAGTTATGATATATTCTTCACTTGCATCAATTTATTTAACATAAACAATAATTTTATTTATTAATTTTTTGGTGAAACTAATGAAAACGTGCATTAGTTAAATTACGAATTATACATATACCAAGTATTGAGTTATATATCAATGTATTTATTTATTGTTGGTATTAGTGTTTCTATATTATATTAACTATGTTTACGTAAATAAATTCATTATTTTCTCTGTTATTGGTTCTCAACTTCAATTCATACATTTGAATTCATCTATTTATATAATTATATCTCTTAATTTATAGTTTATAAAACATAAGTAATAATTATTAAGATCAAGTATTTTGTAGTATATTATGAATATTAAGATCCCATCTTAGGATTTACATTTCTGATATATTGGCTATTATGGTTTATATGTAATGGAAGAAAGATTATTTAGATACCATGGCTACATAGCACTCAAGAATTAAAATTTTGTAAGTCTGAATAAAGAAGAAATAAATGATTTTAAAATCTTCTTTCTCATGCTTGATATTTTATAAGTGTTGTTATAGATTTACAATTTATCATGCTTCACAATATATGTTCATTTTCATGCTACTTATAAATTATCTAAATAAAATTGACTTATGCAATACATAATTTGATTTTGACTATTCATACTATTTACACCTTTCTTAAACACTTTATCAATGCTTTTATTTATATCAAACTAACAGTTTCGCCTGTCCTGTAGTCATCATCAGAGCTAACGTATTCGACTGTCCTGCAGTCATCATCAGAGCTCTTAACTCTGATGATGACTGCAGGACAGTCAAAACTGTTAGTTTGATATAAATAAAAGTATTGATAAAGTGTTTAACAAAGGTGTAAATGGTATGATATGTTAAAGTAGAAATCAATACATAGAAAAAGAATTAGAAAATTATATTTGGACTATTACAATATACATATCTAAAAATATAAATTAGATATATAAAAAAATATTATATTCTGATAATACTTTAATATCTAATCTTCATAACTCATCTAATTTTAACAACTACACTATTGTTTGACTAAATGATGGACATGTTTATTAAACTCTCAAATACATATTTTTTGAAAGTTATTATATGGTAAAATGCAAGAATCTCCTCTATAATCACATTCAAATATTCCAACTTCTTATAAAATTCAAATTAATCCATAATATTCTGTAGTTTATCATGCCAATCAACACAATCTTGCAATCCTCAATGGACTGCTTCCATATTGCCTTTATCATTTTTCCTCATCTTCTTATGACCTACTTATCATAGCCTTCTACTTTTTAATATATGTAAGCATTGTGCTTTTCTTGCAACTCTTTGACTTGTATTTAGTTTATCTTATTCTACAGTTTTCATTTTCAAATTTCAAATCAATATTTTTCACAAAATAATTTTTTAATTAAAGCAATTTTTGTTCTATATAATAAAAAATGAATATGATTTTCCAAAAAAAAAAAAAAAAAGAAAGCATATCAGAATCAGTCTGTAATGTAAAATGTGATTGTATTTAATCACACTATTGTTCTTAAATGCTTATTTTAATCAATTTATAGAATACTCCAGCTCAACAACTATAATAAGTGCTTAAAAATTTATGAGGCTTATTAAAAATAAATGTAAAAATCATTAGACTTGGATAATTAGAGAAAGAAAAAAAACTAGAGAATTTAGGGATGTAGACATAGTAAATAAAAAAGATAAATTGGAAAAAAAAAAGGAAAAGTAGGAATAATAAAAAGAGTGCATAAAAAAATTATTAACTGGAAAAAAATTATGATTGCACAGAATATGTAGAAAAATAATGGATGATATATTGAAAGAGAAGTGGGAATGGATAAAAGATGACCACAAGAAAAAGAAGGAATAGCCATGATGTTTGAAAAGTACAACAGAGTTTGAAGAAAATAAGCATACAAACAATTCAATACAGATTAAGACAGAATGTTATTAAAGCCAGTTTTAATATGCCTAAAAATCCCATTAACTTTCATACAATGTCTTACTATTTATTTACATATATTCAAAAAATTCTAGATATGTATGAAGATCCCACCGATTTTCATATATAATGTTTTACTATTTATTTACTTATATTCAGAAAATTGTAGATAAAGAAACACAATCTTTCTTACTAGTATTCAAGCTAAAAAACTATAAAATTTTATTCCCTTTATGATTTAAATCCAGGTCACTAATTATTAATGTGACACTAAATCAGAATACTATATAATTTATAAGTATCAATTGGCAGAAGAATGATATATGTCAAACTAAAAATCATATAATTTTTTTTCCTCTGTTAATAAACAATAATAATAAGCACTCAAAAATAATAATACAATTAAAATCTCTTATGAACGATTTGTGGTTCTCATTCTGAAGAAAGATATTGCATATAGCCACCCTTATATCGACAGCAATGGCTGAACATTTTTGAAATCCTAAGGTTTTTAAATTCAAATCAAAACTGCTTGTTTAGTTATAGGGCAATAAAATATATCTATTGGTAAAATCATTGCAAAGGTGGCAGAGTTAAAGTGCTTAAGTGAGGATGGAAATTGCAACAAGTAAATGGATTGTTTCCTGCTGCATTGTCATCTTATATGAGGCACCTTATCTTTTACATCATATGATATAAGGTATTCCCTTCTGATCTTCTGTTCATAACATTGAGAAGTTACTTTGGAATTAAGTTAATGGGTCGATTTTGCCAGTCTGCAAAATGATATAGTTTCACAGGAGTTACAAAATTTTAATAAAATAAAAAATGTTAAATATGAAATCAATATCCAATTATCTATCCAATTACTGGTCAATAAATAGCTATCTAGTTATTGTTAGTTAGAAAATAGAGCAATTAAGAAAACGAGCATTAGAACTTTAGAGTATCTTAACTTTATAACTTTTAACAGTCCTCACTAATTAGTCAAGTGAATAGTCAGTGAATACTATCTTATATTTTAATATTTCTTTATTGAGGGAATTGGTCAGGATCTTATCCCATAGAAAAGTATTGCTGAATAAGTAGGTATTAGTTCTATTAATACTTAATAAACAGTCTGTTAAAGCATTTACATATAATTGTTACAAATACTTGGTGCTTCCATAACACTTTAGTAAAATGAGAGAAAGTGGAGAACTTTTTCATTGCAAAAGAATGATCACAAAATCAAGATATCAAATGATACCAAAGTCATAGAAGAACAATATTTACACTCCAATTGCCATATTGAGATTTTTTTATTATTTTTCTCAGTTGGAAATAAATCCATACAATATTTACTCTATCCAAGCAATCTTAAAATTTGATCAAATGTTCAGATAATCCCATCTTTTACAAAAATGGAATATAAAAAAATAAATAAATTTATAATGTATGACAAATTGCATTTTTCTGACACATTTGAGAATTATTTTTACACAATGCAATCCATTTTTCATGAAGAATGGACTGCATCATTTATTCTCTACCGAAATAAAACATTCATACTGAATACAAAGATTCTTATAAGTAAGTCAGGTCATGCTTATATAATAAATAGTTTTGAAAATTTAATTACAGCTTTCAATATGAGATTGACAAAAATAAGGTTGCATCAATTACGATTTTAATTACAACACACATGAAACATTCAAAGAATGATTTGATATCTCATCAAATGAAACTGATTCTATACTAATCTTAAACTATAGAATTTCACAGCACTTTGGATCAACAAAAATAGAAGAAAATCATTATGACTAATAATAGCAATGTATTCATTATGAATTATGTAATAATATTTGGCGAATACAGAAACTTTAACTAAATTCCCAGCAAACATTTATCTCTTGAAAATTGAAAAATATGCATGAATATTTATATTTCTAGAAAATACAAAGTTTTCTATTCCATAAAATATTAGCTTGTGTGCAAGATAGGTATCATTTGTAATCAATCTTCTATTAAAGGTTGTTATATAAATCCTTAAAAAATCTATTATATAAGCATGGCTCTGCAGAAAAAATCTCAATCTTCATAATGAATGACATTAAATTTCAATGAATAATAGCAAAGGAAATCTATTGATATCACAAAATAACTTATATAATGGTAACTGGTTTAGCAAAATCATTTGAACTTCTTGTTTGAAATGCCAATCTTACTTTTCTCCAATTCTTGAACAATTTCTGATTCAAAATGTATCTGCTCAGGAGCATTGGGGGCACAGAAGGTTTTGAATATATTAAGTGCCTCCTGGTGTAGAAGTTGAAGTTCTTCAGTCTTAAGATCAGGATTCAACATCTTTTTATTAAAATCCTCTAAAACAAAGAAAAAAAAAATATTTTGATCAAATAAACTATAAAATTAGGAATTTAAACATAGAGAAAAACACATGGATACAACAAAACCCATAAATCCATATATTTAAAAAATATATACATATTAGATAAGTTCATAAACCAAATTTAATTGCAAACTTATTGCAAGATTATACCATCTTCTTGTACTAATGACATATCTATATTTCATGCATATACTCACAGTCCTCATAAACATTATTTCATTATTTTGAAAGCAATGTAAACTAAAGTGTAAAAAATAAATAGAATGATTCCAGTGTTTGCAAAACAAACACTTTCCTATCAATGGAAAACAAAATATCTTACTAAAGGTCAATACAGCTTTTGGACAAAAATGTGAGAATGATGTTTAAAAATCAAATAACTATTTCTCGGAAAACCATCTTATATATTTGAATATCAAAATGCAAGAGTTAGCTTTGATCCAGAAACCTTTAGCTCTCAAGTCCATCACACTCAACTTCTCATGAGAGAATAATGCTAATTTGATGAATGCAATATTTATAACTGCCATATCTCACCTTGACTTCAAATAATGGACATTGACTAGTCTAGATTCCATCTTATCTAAATCAGATAGAGAATTCATTGCCACTAACCAATGAGCATACAAAAAGATAATGCATAACCAATGGCAAGAATTGGCCAATAGGCAATGATGCTTACTGAATCCGAATGATAGGTAGTCAGTCTTTTTAAAAATAAGGTCAGAGAACTACAGTCACAAAGCTGAAAGATAGGGTCAGAGAATTACTGTCACAAAGCTAAAAGACAGAATCCTCATTTTCTCCAACAACGCACTCATAGCTGGATGGCTATACACATGCTCACAGAGAACTACTGTCAAACTTAAAATTATATGTTCTTCGAACAACTACTGTCAAATCTGAAAGACAGTTTACACGTTCTTCTGATCATAGCTATCAATGCTAAATGGATGATACAGCGAGGCAAGTCCAGATTCAGAACTGGAATTGTTAGACTAAATATTGGTACAAGGCATGCTGTCATAGTATAGCTGAAAGTGTCACCCTACCTACTTATGAGGCAGGCTGCCAAGATATCGCTGGAAGTGGTAGGGAAAGCTATAAGGCCATGTGTAGTCCCTTTGTTCATAGTTCACCGCAGTACAAAGAGCTATACCACACCAACAATAGCAGGCAGAGTATAACTTTGTAAATATGAGTATGTATATTTGTTTTATGTTTTCACTAATAAATATAAGGTATGACGTATTATACCGGTGATGTTTTTGTCCAGTAATAATCATTCAAACTTTCCAATTATGATGTCATGACATCCTAGAATACTGTCAGGACTAATCCATGTCAAATAAATTAAACCATCAAACATCACATGATCACCATTTCACTGATGAAGGCCACAAGCCAGAAACTAGTCTGGGATATTGGATGAGTAGGCACTAGATAAGGATTTTATGCACAAGTCTTCTGGCATCCATTGATTACTCTGGCTTGCAGTGAGTGGCATTACTGTATGGAGAGTTTTGCCTGTTTTAATGTCATATATATACATATTACCAATTTTTCACATATATACATGTCACCAAGTTGTAAAATGAACTGACGTGTGATTTTGTGCATTTTGCTTTTAGTGATTTTGTGCTATCAAAATGGAGATATATATTCATTATGGGAAGAGTAAAAAATTTTACAATATTAAAAAATAGGTAGGTGTGAGTTTTTAATACAGTACTTTTTCTGAGTTTTTATTTTGGCACTTTGTACAGTCAAAACATTCTCTCCCCATCCAAGCTTAATATGACATTTTGAGCCATCATAAACACCCAGCATAAGCAATACCAAATTTCAGATATATATATAATTTTATCTATTGCATCATTTGTAAGTAATACGGCTTTATATTTAAAAATACATTTACAGCTAAAACATTATGTATTTGTGAATTTTTAATTTACTAAAACTTTATATTTAAAAAAAATAAAAATAAAATATGATTAAAGTTATAGATTGACATTTTTAGATAAAACTAAAACTTTATTTTACAGTTTGCCTTTTTTTTTTTACGTTAAAAAAAGTGTAAAACTAAAACTTTGTTACAGCTCGCCATTTAAAAAACATTTCTGGGTTCTTTTTCATATTTTTCCCTTTTCCATAATGAGTATATCTCTCCATCATCAGAAATAAGATTTTTTTTAGATATGAAGTTTGGTATTACATGTGCTGGATATTTACAAATTAACAAAGTGCAGTATTATGCCAGGAGAGGAAAGGATGGCTTTGACGGTACAAAGTGTCATAATAAAAAGTCACAAAAATATTAAAACCTCACAATGTATTTTTTCCATTTTCCATAATGAAAATATTTCTCCATTTTTTTTTTTTAAATTTGAAGTTTGGTATTACACGTGTTGTGATATATTATTCTAAGTTTGCGATGTTTAAAACAACATCTCCACAAGATCTGAAGACAAATTTTATCGATTGAGTTTGTCTACACATCCTTAGAAGGTGTTATTTTATACATATCACAAAGTAATAATAATATATCATTGGAGGAATATGTCATAGCAGGAATAATACCAAAATACCAAATATAATATTAGAAATGTATTTACTTGCACTTGTGTTTATATATAATCCAGACTAAACACAATAGATTTGATGCAGTCAACAAAATACCCCCCCCCCCCCCCCCACAGATGAAAAAAAAAGTTTAAAATGCAAAATCTTGCCCCTGCGGGTCACTAGATTTTGTCATTAGTCAAAAAAATTGATTGCAAATATTATTTGTGTGTCGATAAAATTTTTTTTAAATTAAACCAAGAGCGATTACTAGATGTGATATGTTGGACTATTACCATCATCTATGAGTGAATGTTGAATAAATAGAAAATTTTAAACTTTATTTAAACTTTTCAAATACAAACAACTTGTTAGTAATAACACACAAATAGAGGATGGAAATAGTCCAATATATCACATCTAATAATATACCATCATCATAAACCTTCAGATAAAAAAAGAGTGATTACTCTCTTGAATCAAAGATTGACATGCAAACAGTAGCTTGTCAAATAGAGATTAATTTGGGTGGTTACTCTCACAAATAAAAAATTTTCTCACAGCATAAGGGAAAAAAATAAAAAGGCTAAAATTAGCTAAATTGAAGAATTTGATCCAGCCTATTAAGAGAATTGGCTAAGCTATAAAGACCAAGTATCACATCAAATAGTCCGGGTTAAAATTAGCAATCATATGTCTATTATGTGAGAGGCATTTAAATACAGAATACTTATTAATGATCCATCAGTAATAATGGAACTGAACACTGGCTCTGCAGTGTCAACATGGGCTATTATTAACTACAAATAATAAATATCAGCAAATCATAGCAACAAAGCAGTTAGTGATTACTGAGGCAATCTAGTAATATTCTTGGGTTAGGCAAAAGTTAAGGTTACAATGACCAATAAAACTAGATATCTGCCTCTTGGTAAGCAGAGCAATTTATTAGGATGTGATTGGTTCACTCACTTAGATTTTAAAGTGACTAAATCACAATAATAAATTCAAACAAGTTTTACCCAGAAGAAGTTATTAAGAATCCAAGATTAAATGCTAAAATAATGGATGAACCTAAAAGTGCAAAATAGCGGATAGGTACTCACGTGCTACAAGACATGTTTAAGTAGTCCACCAAATATGTTCCAGCAATGGTGATCAAGATTAAAAAATCACAAACAGTGATGATTAAAACTCCTTACAGACAACAACATCATCATCTCACAAACCAGTTTAGCTTAAATTATACATCATTAGCCAGCTTAATAAACCTACAGTTCCAAAGCAGCCATCAGCAAAACTTCAACAGATGACAAAAAGCAACAAGCCAACAGTGATGCATCATCATCTAGCTGTGTGAACCTACAGTTCCAAGACCAGCCATCAGCAAAACCTCATCAGATGACAGAGTTGTAAGCCAACAGTGATGAGTCATCAGTCAGCTGTGATGAAACTACAGTTCTAAGATTCACAGATGATGATAGTGGAACTGGTGAGGAGATCACCAAGCTAGAAGAAACTACAAACCAAAGAGGACGCATACCAATGCTGCATTACTGCGTTCTCCTGGGCTAATTTTAGCCAAGAAGAAGAAATGTTATATTTCACCTTGCCTTCAAATAATGGATTAGTCTGATTCCATTTCATCTAGATTGGATTAAGCATTCATTGCCCCTAAATCAATGTGCATACAAAGCTCAATAAATTCGAATGGTTTCATTAAGGATGGGAATAGCCAGTCTTTTTGAAGATAGGATCAGAGAACTGTCACAAAATTGAAAAACAGAATCCTCATTCTCTATAACAATGGTCACATAGCTGAATGGCCATACATGTTCTCACAGAGACCTACTGTTAAATTTGAACTACAGTATATATGTTTCCAGAGAAATATTGTCAAACGTGAACTCCTGGCCATAGTATCAAAGCTAAATGGTGATGCAGTGAGGCAAAATCCTCTTCAGAAACGGAAACTTCTAGAACCAAATATTGGCACGAGGCAATCTGTCATAGTACAGCCAGAAGTGTCAATGTACCTACTCATGAGGCAGACTGCCAAGATACAGCTGGAAATGATAGGGAAAGGTATAAGGACACGTGCAGTCCCTTCTTCTGTACTTCACTTCAGAATTAGGAGCTACATCTTATCAATAGAAGCAGGTGGAATAGTATAGCTATTATAAATACATTGTAAATACGAGTATGTATATTTGTTTTATGTTTTCATTAATAAATATAATATTAGAAACACATTTACACACATATGTTTTTATATATAATCCAGATTAAACACAACAATAGCAATTCTGTTACCATTATACATGAAATTATTTAATTGAAGGGTTATCAAATAGCATATCAACAACCATGTCATAAAATGCTGGATATTTAAAATAATGATTAGTAATAACCATTAATGTATTCATCTAAAAAGAATGTTGTCAAATAAGTAGAGACAAAAAATTTGGCAACTTGTAGATGTGTAGTAATGTGATAATGATAATTAGTAAACAAAAGATGATAGAGACAAAAACTGAGCTTGGCCAAAAGATATCTTTATGTATATATTGTGACGGCCACGTTAAGTCGTCGTCACACGTATATATTTATTAATAAAATTAGATAAATTAGCTACTAGAAAGTAATAAAGGTAAATGGATTAGCTACTAAATTTTTAAAAAAAGAAGGAAAAGAAAAAAGTTGAAATTCAAATGTCGAAATTACTGTGGATTTTTGTAATAGTAAGAGAAGGGGAGGGGGGTGCATAAAGAAATGCGTCTCTTTCTCTCTTTAAAAAAAAAAACAACTATATTGTAACAAGTTAAAATAAATTATGAACAAAAATGTGAAAAATGAATTGTAAACTTTTAAATAAAAATTAAATGTAATATGTAATATAAAAACAATATGGCCGTAGGTGTTAAAGTCTGTTGGACTAATTAAATTCCTCAGACAAAGAAAATGTATAACAAGGAAAAGCTTATAATTACAGCTAAATTAATTAAAACCTACATTCCAGCCACTAATTAAATAAAGAAACATGATGATAAGAATGGGTTGGAAATCTAAATCTTAATTAAAAATTTACAAAACAATGAACAAAAGAAAGACAGTAAGAGAATTACAATTATTATTTAGGCATTCCTAGTAGAGATTTTTGAGGAAGCAACAGCTCAAAGAAAATGAAAGAAGTGCGCGACTAGTGGCATTAAAGGGACGTGGGTTCGTATTCAATCCGTCTCACCACTGACTCACAATGTAAGATCTATGCCTGACCTGCTAGAGAGACCGCCGCTTCTGTGACTGACAACTTAAAAATCTACCTAAAGAATCAACAAGAAGTAAAAAACTGGAACGAGAAATAACCCCACAAACTGAGAGAGAAAATCAATCCAGCCAACAGTGAAGGACATCACCGTCTCTACAAAAAAAGGGATGATCTCCCACTGGACGGTAAAAGGCTCTCGAAAGAAATACCCATGGAAACAACTACAAGGAAAACCTAGGTAAAAGCATGCATGCATTTTAATTTTTAATGTTGTAAATAAATAAACAAGGAACAATTTTGATAAATTTAGAACTCTATCCAATAGGACTTCAAAATAACTTTTATATTTGATCTGTTTTACTATGTTTATTATAGCCACGTATTTTATATAAGTGTGTGTTTTTTTATTATTGTTATCATATATTTTTTATATAAAAGTGAGTGTTATTAAACATATTTATTCTAAAAATTGCGTATACTTGCTTTATTCTCCTATCACCAAGCTACGACAGAGGGGAAAACTGAAATTTAGTGATTAAAGGGTAAGGCTTATTTTAAAAGATATTCGTGTGCTGCTTGTTCGTGAGAATTGTCCCAATTATAAAAAAATAAATAGCAAGCGCTGGACATTCGTTAAATTTCTTGAAATAGTTTGCTTTGTTCAGCAGCCGAAAGTTCTTGACCGGGAAAAATAACGCCGAGATAATATGTACGTATTGCCTCGGAGTTCAGTCAAGGGTATAGATATGAAGTTAAATTTGTATCTGTATTAGCTCTCTGCTTGCATTGTAACGGCGTTGGTTAAATAAATAAATAAACAATATCCATTACAGTTGGAGGCTAAGCCGGGATAGTTCGGTTAGCAAAACTGCTAATAAACAAATAAGATAATAAAGAATAAAGAAGTTGTAAAAAATAAATGTATAAAAAATAAGTATAAAATATAATTTAAAGTATAAATATATAAATCTACCATCCAAATAACCATTTCCGTTATAATATATATATATATGTTTGAATTATCTATAGTAAAATAGAAGTTTAAATATATCTAAGATATTCTACATGAAATCAAAAAAAAAAAAAAAGGATGGAATTAAATTATTAACATCATGTAATTAGATTTAATAAAAATAATACATTAATCTTTAATTAAGTCTAAAGTTTATATATGGACTAAAAAGCATATATTAATCTCTAACCTAATAAATGTATACATTATTAAAATATTTATTCTAAAAAAAAGTCATCAAATAAATTAATGCAAAAAACATAGTTCTTGTAGATTAAGGAGTAGAAAATTGAAATAATATAGTTCTTTTTATCATATATATCATTAATTCAATTAATGAAGATCTAGAAAGCAAATTAGCAGCTATACTCACAAAATGCTACTTTTCTGGAATGTTTTGGTTACAATCAAATAGTAGTTAATTCGAATAATAATAAAAAAAGCAAAACTATGAATAGATTATATATCCTTCATTATAGACCAAAAATATTGCAGTCGGATATCACATTTCTTTTATAATCAGTACTGCATCTTTTATTAAAGATACACTTTGGATTCAGATATTAACTACTGGTAAAAGTAGATAGCTAAGAAAATTAGTTATAATTGTAAGAATGTATTAGATCAGGAGTATCTAATCCATGGATGCAGCTCAATGCAAAATCATAAATTTGTTTAAAACATTAAGACACTTTTTGTGACTATTTAATACAATATCATTAAAATAAACATATGTATGCTCTCAAATACAATGCCATATATCCCACTAGTTTTATATTAACCTCTTTTCTTTTTATAATAAAAAGATACAAAAAACATCAATGACATTTTATTACTTAGATATGAACATTTTCTATACTAATGATCACTAATTTGAAACTTGTATGATGATTTTAAAGACTCTTTGAATGGGGCAATGCATAATTAGTTATATGTGAAGACCTTTTTAGTTATCAGTGATAATAAATATCATAAAAATTATACATGGATCTTTTTTTTGTGTATATCAGCTTTCGGTGACACTCCTGCATTAAGAAAAAATATCACAAAGTTTGAATTTCACAAACATTGTTATCTCTTCAGATGTAATATACAATCAGTTGTCCCAGTTGTTCAAAGTCAAAATGATAACCTAACCCCTCAGAAATGATATCAGCTTCATTGTATTTCAATCTTGTCTTTTTATAGTCAAAGCATCCGACTGACATAGACTGTCACGAGTCTTACTTTACTCTCTTGCTAAGTATAACAAATATCTACTGAATATTATTGAATAGATAGCTTGATTTACTACAAAGTAGCTATTTCCTAGCTTTATGCAGATTTATACCTCAAGTTATACACATGGTATTCCAATCACTTCCTTGTGAGGCTTTTATAATTCTAAAGCAGTGACTGGGCACTTGACTCATATAAACTGATTAAAAATTCATTTAAAATTCAATACTAAATTTAGTGTATCACAATAAAAATAAATAAACTGAAAAAAAGTTATAAAAATGCTGAGTAAAATAACTTTTAATACTAATATGTGACATCATCATTATTCAATTTGTAATCCTTAAAGGATGTACAGACATCATGTGAAACACTTCATTGTCCTCTTTAATACTCTACAATCTTTGGGCCATATGCAAACATGTCCATCACAATTGAAGAAAACTACGCTGATTGGTGACCTTTCAATACTTTCTTCAAAAATAATATTCTCTATAGGTTCGGATGTTTGATCTATGTGTTCAAAATATGTTACTATGTGATTTCTTATTATCAATGATATTCTCTTGTTAGTTTTAAGTTCTAAAATAGACACATTAGTCCTGTGGAAAGTATAAATAACCAGAGTTACTAAATCTTATTATCATTTACAATGACACTAAATCTGAAAATACAAAGAACTATTAAAAACTTAAAGATATCCATTGTATTGCTAATAGATATTCGAAAGAGTTGAACCATGA
This sequence comes from Epiperipatus broadwayi, assembly GCA_028023455.1. NCBI lineage: Eukaryota > Metazoa > Onychophora > Udeonychophora > Euonychophora > Peripatidae > Epiperipatus > Epiperipatus broadwayi. Next base: position 1,208,122 of record JAQFVV010000086.1, on the reverse strand, counting down.
TTAATACATGCCCATTGCTACATTTTAGACAGTTAATAGACTAAGTGATGAAGCCTGATAAATTGGCTTTATAAATTAGAAAGTCTTAACAAAAACACAGATCTGAAATTCAAATTACTAAGCAGAATATTAAAAAGTTGGCTAGAAAATAAGAAATTATAAAGTTGCAGAAGTTTAAGAGAAACATGAAGTCTGCTCTTGAAATGACATCTCAAACTCATTACTTAATTCAGAAATTATAACAGATAATACATTGGATGCAAGATAATCAAAAATAAAATGAGAACCATGAAATAAATAAATCTTTTCAACTAGAGACTAGATACCAAAAGTGGGATTAATGGCTCATATATAACAAAGAGTTTAAATTGGATATTATACAGATGCATATATAGAGGCAGACTTAAAAATAATTTGAAGAATTGTAGATTAAAAAAACCCTTAAAATTTGGAAAGTCATGGGATAAGATCAAACAGATGGCAGAAAATTGAATTAACATTTGGATTTGATAGAAATATAAGGCTGTTGGTTTGATACAATTTTAAGTTCATAAAAAAAAATGTTTGCAATTTAATACCTGCAGCAATAAAATTTAAATCATGGTAATTCCTTTTATGTGATTAATCAATGAGGGTGATGGCTTGCAATTAACAAATGTTGTTTAAAAGAATGATTATGAGTACTTTCATAAATCTTCATAAATTAGGTAACAAATGTCATTTTTTAAAATAGTAATTTCAATTTTTTCAAGCCCTTCTGAAATTTTTTTTCACTAAACTTAATTGAACAATAAATTTGTTTTTACATATGGTACTATTACGAAATGCAATTAATTCCTTTTCCAAATTCTCAATATTAAATCACTAAAGAAAATTAGAAGTTCTATTTTAATATCAAACTTGGAAAGCGCACATCATGTAAAATTGTTATAACATTGTAAGAAAGTCTATCAATTAACTAATCTTTATTTGATTCACGAACTATTATTATATTAAAAGAAACCACATTCAACACATTCATTTTTTTCTTGACTTGTAAACAACCTTTTTATGATATGTACAATTCTAATTTTTCCATGATTTATTTGTCAATTCCAAACAAAAAAGATCTAATTTTCTCCAATAATTCCTTTAAATTTATCCATAACCACTATTTATTTATTAATTCTAAATGAAAAAGATCGAATTTCCTCCATTTCAAATTTATTCACTTATTTAAAGTTACATTTATTTCAGTACAATCTAGTGGTTAATTTATTCAATATATATATATATATAGTTTTACACATATATAGAAATACATGAGAGACAAAAAAAAAATGCATTTGATAATAACATAAAATATAAAAGTTATCAGTCTTACCTATGCTGAGACAAAAATTTAAAATGTTAATAGAGCCCTCTGTTTTCAAAAATTGCATGAATGGGAATAATAATGTTTGGTCCTTAAGAATTTGAGCAAGTTCAAAACGAGTCATCTATAAAAAATTATTTTGATTTTAGACCTAAAGTTTTGCACACAAATCTAAAGACACAAAATATATAACTAAAGTAAGTAATTATTAAAAATACTTACATCATCATCACCAGTTCGATGACAGAAATTTTCTAAGAAATGAACAGGAGCAGAATGATACTTGTCATCAATCATAGTCTAAAAAATCAATTTATCCTGTAAGTTTACTATTGTTCTCATAATTAAAACTGCATATATGTAATCAGTTCCATAATAAGATAGTGAAAAGGGAAGCAAACCTATGTCTTATCTTTGCTGTCCAATATTATATATCTATTTCATGATTTAAAGCTGTAAATAATATGGATGGTACTCATTATTGAATTAAATAACAGTTAGAAAAAATATATATTTTATACTTTTGGTTATAGAAAAGTAGGTATAAATTAAGAAGATTATCAGGTATAAAATATTCTAATCACAGTGGTCAGTGTCATGTTTGCATGCATAAGTGTTTGCTTTTAAAACAGGCAAAACTCTCTATATGTATTGCCACTCAGTGCAAGCCAGAGTAGTCAAAGGATGCCAGAAGGCTTGTGCATAAAATCCCTATCTAGTGCCTACTCATCCAATATCCCCAGACTAGTTTCTGGCTTGTGGCCTTCGTCAGTGAGGAGTCTTGGATCTGAGAGCACTGCACCTAGATCTTAGGATCTAATGCAACCCTCCAGCAGCCACCTTTTATCTCTACTTAACTACAAAACTATGAGACTTAAATTGAAAACACTATAATATTTCCAATACAAGTTCATCAGCTTATATAGTTATATAGGTCTGAACTTAGTTTAGTACCTATAGATTTTGGTGTCTTTGGTTCTTTAATAACCATAGCCACCACTATCCTATTGGACAGGATTGGATTTAAAGCCAATAAACATCACATGATCACCATTTCTTATGCTTGCTCTTAACTGTTATTAAAAGAGGCAAAATGCTCTATATGTATTGCCACTCAGTGCAAGCCAGAATTATCAATGGATGCCAAAAGGTTTGTGCATAAAATCCCCACCTAGTGCCTACTCATCCAATATCACCAGACTAGTTTCTGGCTTGTACCCTTCGTCAGTGAGGATAGTGGTGGCTATGGTTATTAAAGAACCAAAAACACCAAATGGTATAGGTACTGAACTGAGTTCAGACCTATATGACTATATTAGCTGGTGAGCTTGCATTGGAAATATTATAGTGTTTCCAATTTAAGTCTCATAGTTTTGTAGTTAAGTAGAGATAAAAGATGGCTGCTGGAGGATTGCATTAGATCCTAAGATCTAGGTGCAGTGCTCTTAGATCCAAGGCTCCTCACTGATGAAGGCCACAAGCTAGAAACTAGTCTGGGGATACTGGATGAGTAGGCATTAGATGGGGATTTTATGCACAAGCCTTCTGGCATCCATTGATTATTCTGGCTTGCATTGAGTGGCAATACATATAGAGAGTTTTGCCTGTTTTAATAATAGTTAAGAGCAAGCATAAGAAACGGTGATCATGTGATGTTTATTGGCATAAGTGTTTGTGTTAGTAAAATTATTCAAAATCTAAAATATTAACAAAATTTTAATAAAAAAATTCACATTTCTTTATAGTTTCAATATTAAACTTTTTTAAATAATCTTTAACATTGAGATAGCATTAATGTTTTAAAACATGCATCATCTGTATACACACACTAAGTCAGTCCCACATAAATTTCAAAGCTTAATATAAATTTTTTAAAAAAGAAAACTTCTCAGTTAGAGAAAAATGAACTTTCTGGTAATTTTAAATACTTCACATTTTGCCATTGCACCAATAACCTGACAACATAATTTGTATATTTTTTGTCAATTTAGTTCATTTTTTTCATATAATAATAATAATAATAATAATAATTTCATTTTCAATTTTAAGAATCAACTTGAAATAAGATATTAGAAAAATATTTCAAATGAATGAGAGGAAATATTTATCTTGTTATAACTGGACAATGTTCTAAACAAAATCTCTGAAAATGACAAAGCTCAATGAGACACTTGGAAAATCCAATGTAGAAAACTATGAGTCATAACGTTTCAAGTTATAATGTTTACAAAAAAAATCTATAGATGTAAAGTTGTTGCTTCTCAACTATTGATAGAAATATCCCATCTTGTATTATTCAAATAATTATATATAAATTACATCACCACAGTTCTCATGCTTAGACAAACCAATCTGTTGTCAAGGCAACACTTTAAATAGGAAGTAAATGTTGCCATGGCAAACTTGCTGTAATATTCTATTGTTTTTTTAAGCATGAGGGCTATAATAATGTAGTTTATGAATTATAACCAGCTAAGTATTGGTATTTATTGGTCCAATAAATATTTGGTCAAATGAAAAATAATGAAAAGATAACATTTGAATATGAAGACAAATAATGCATAACAGAGACAGCAGATGATTTTAATTGATAAAGATGTTGCTTATTGATTTTTTTTTAACTCAATAAATTAACTCATCAATAACAAACAATTTAGTAGATGAGAGATTCATCCCAAATTAAAACCCAAAGAGATAAATAAATAAAAAACAACTTTAAATGTAAAGACATATTTTTTGTACTCAAAGATTAGAAATGTTCAACCTACAAAAAAGTTGAATACTGAAAGAGGTCAAAAAAAAAATATTGACAAAACTTTTACAATATCATGGTCATACAAATGGGATTGATTAAATTGGATCTGAAGCCCTAATAACCAGTTTGAAATGGTTCTATTTTGGTCATATTTTGACACAATCTCTTTCATTATAAAATATATAATTTTCAAAAAAAATGATGGTGAAAAAAAAAGATGACTATAAATGAGATGGATAAATTTCATCATTCTAATAATGAATGTGTTCTTGTGAAGTTAGGAAAACCAAACACACAATAGGTCACTTTAGAGAAATATCATTTTTATTAGGAATAAAAATTATTATTGACTTGACAGCATATATTAATAATAATTAAAGTTAAATATAATTTATATAAAATAATAAATTGTATTTATGAAAACATGATACTATTCTGAACATAATAAGAACTTATAGCCAATATTACATAATCTCATATGCTTACACATATGTTTCCAAGAGTAATTATCTTCTTTCTATTCTACAGCCATCCAGAAACTTGGGTAAACAATAGCTATCAAAAAATGCTTATTCTTAACTCCAGACTAACTAGTTTCTGGCTACTGGTGTCCATTATTTACTCAAGCTGCGGTAGATGGTTCTAAAATAAAATTAATTACAGTCATCATATTTTGAAGCAAGCAATATTGATCATGTTGTATGTTAATTATAAATTGTCTTTATAAAAATATTTAACTGGAGCCCCCCATCCTTTTCAGTATTCTCAGAAAAAATTTCACATGAAATCTGATAAGTTTCAGAAATTATTAAAAGCATATTTTCTCTCTTAAATAAAAAATGATTTCCTGTGTCTAATGATAAATCTAAAATTGATCCAAAATTCTTTTAATTAACATCTAATGTGTATTCAATAACTTTGCTCATTTCTATGAATAGAGTGATTCAGGCTACTTACTTCATCTTTACTCAGGAATATCAAGATGAGATGGTTGGCATAATCCTAAAAGAAAAGGAAAAGAAATCATCAGCACTTGATGTGTGTATAAAGCAAACAATAGATTTATGCATACATAGATGATAAAATATCTGTGTTTACACAGACATTTTATTACTACCTCTTCGCAAAGAATATATAACAGACTTTTTTACTAGCTTACAACAATATTTTATAAAGAATGTAAGAGTGGTAACCTCTATCTTCATTCATGGCCAATTATGGAGATCTATTAGCATTTGTATTTATATTCCATTTACTAAATTAATGCTTCTTTTATTGTTTAATGGAAATAAGCTATTGAGATATGTGATATTGCAAAAATTAAGCTTAACAAGCCTATTAAAATGGAAGTCTTGAAAGACAAGATTGGTCTTTAAATGAGTTCTTTAAATCAACTCAAGTCTTGAAAGACAAGATTGGTCTTTAAACTAGTTTTTTAAATCAAATCAAGTGCCTATCTATAGAACAAATCTGAAATACTTATGATTAAAGAAAGTATATAATCAGTTTGCTATATATATCTTTTATAATAAAATATTAATTACAACTACATAATTATAACAGGAGATATTTATAATCTATGTGCAAGTAACTTAATACATATACATGATAAATGGCAATTAAAATATAGTTCTCCAATGATTTTCAACGCATAGATTTTGAATTACATAATTCTAAATTTTAATTTGTTATAGCTTTTTTAATTTACATGCAATCTGCACTTAACAATAATAACTAATTTATCTGGTATGACTATTTGTGAGCTATTCATATTGAGAATTGCTAATAATCAAAATCTAATATCTGAGGATACTTACATTGTTACCTTAATAGATCTTACTAGAAATGATGTGAGTGGGGGGGGGGGATGATTATTAAAATCAGATAAAGATTGTCTAACTGAATAAAAAATGGCAATAATAAAAGAAAAGGTTTTCAAGTTCAAAACAATATTTGAAAAAGATTCACTAAAGATACACTAACCAGGAATTTATAAAATAAAAAAATTAGAAGGTAACCAATGATGGCTACACAAATTTGTTTATATTTTTTTGATTTGAAAAATGTTTCTTAAAAGAACTCAAGATGTCACTCATTCACAGTACATCATATCAGTATACTTGTATAAAAAATGGGATGATTGTGTTAGGAGGATTGTTGAGTGTTATAGTGGTAAAAAATAGGATAAAAGAATAGATGCATTAATAAAGAATAGGGAGTTGGAGAGATGGAGAACTAATAGGGAGAGTAAAAAGAGTAAATATATATAGAAATAAACGGAACATTGGGTGCAAGTTAATTTATGATAATAGTAAGGAAAATAGCTTATTGTATAAGGCTCGAACAGGATCTTTAGCAACAAGAGAATATACATGTAAATGGAAAAATATGGGTGATTTAGTCTGAAGATTGTGTAAGGAAGATATAGAAAATATTAGACATCTGTTGTTTGAATATAAATGCTTGAAAGCAGAAAGGGTACAAATAATAAAGTTATGGGAGAATAAAAATATGAACGAAGTGATTATACAGAAAGTGGGTTATTGGTTTTTATGCTGGGTTTGGGAAAAGATAGGGGAGATTTAGATATAAAGACCATAGAGTTGACAAAGATTATGTTGTGGAAATGGGATGGAGCAGATTATGGGAAAGCTCAGGGTGGGAAATGTAAAGTGGCTAACAGTTTTTTTTGGGTAAAGTTATAGAGAGATTCCTGATTCCGTTTAAGAAGAAGTCATGGTACATCACATCACCACATCTTCGCAATTGATTGGTTGCACAAATTATTTGATTTTGAAGCTGCTAAAATTCATAAGATAGTGAATATTCAATACAGTAGCCATAAGAGAGAAACTAGATTTTAATTCTATTGTAGAATAATATTCTATAGCATGGATAAACTATCATTAATCCAAACACTACAAATTCAAAAATTTTTATTCCCTAGAAAAATTGCACTATTGTTTTGATTTTTAAAATTTTAATTACAGTTATGTAAAAAATTTTTCACTAATATAAATTTATCCACTTCACACAAGTTCTTTCAATGCATAAAAACTATAAATAGTAAAATTAATATTTAATTAAATTCCAGCAAAATTTGATTTTACAATGAGAAGAAAAAAGGTTTTTATTATTGAAATTAAAAAAATTCACAAATCCAAATAAGCTCTGGATCTGTGAAGTTCAGATTAATGTAAGTGTAGCTATACATATAAATTTTATAACTCATTAAATAAATTATTTTAGCAATAACCTAAAGTCATAATGAAAATAAATAAACTTTACTTTCTACTTTTATATTGCTAAAATCAGTTTTCTCTTTTCCTTTTAATCAAAGTGATTGTTACTTGCTTAAATTTTTATTTTCTAAATCTAAAGACATTTCATTTAAAAAATTTTTTTCATGTAAAAAGGATATTTTAAGGATTATTTTTTTAATAGAGTGGAGCCATGATGTCCACTATATTTTGTTTGAAGATCTCTTATAAATAGTTCATTGCCTAAAATAACTCGTATTTGTTAATTAACTTTCATTACAATAGAATATGTATTGAACTGCAAATACAGCTCAACATGCACATGTATGTAACACAGATGTTATTAATATGTATAATATGCACATATAAATTAAGATTATAGTATAAACAAAACTTAAAAAACGAATAATATAGTTATTAATAATAAACTAAGGGGACATATTTTCGTATATTTTATTGTATGTTCACTCGTTCATATTCACTCAAAAAAATAAAAATAAGAAAAAAAACTTACTATAGCAAATTTTTATTTTTAAAGAAAATGAATAGCAAAATTTTGTCCATCTTTCATCACGATTAAATAAGCTCTGGGCGATATTCTTTTTTCAATAACTTTTTTTTCTTTAGATATGTAATAACAGTCTCAATTTTAACAGACTATGTTCTCTTTAGTTGGTTTAATATTTTTAAATCTGTATTGACTTTACAAACGTTTTTAAATTTCATAAAACTTTTAGCATTACTGCTTAAAAAATATTTTATTTCTCGAAATACTGCACATAAAAATTGAAAAGGATAATAAAAAAGTGATAAAATGTGTGTACTTTCAACATAAATCTAATAATTTTTTTTAAAAAACATAATCTAATATGATGCTCTGAGATGGAAAAGGGGCTGCTGCCATATTGTAAAATTTATTAAATTTACAAATTTTAATGGTTTTTTTGTTTTAAAACATGACCATGTATAGTGATTCAAAATGAAAAAATAGCACCTTACATATCATAAAAGGTATTAACGCATTTTAATAGTCTTCCTGTTTGTTTATTTATATATTTTTTTGGGTAGTGACTCTTGAAGCAATGTACATTGATACAGCTTAATTCATGCCTTCACTATACTTTCTTTATATATATGTTGTTTTATAATAAACGTGTGTATCTGCAATTTATTTATATCCATGTGTGGGTGTTATATTCTTCTTTGCCTTATTTTTTAAATTATATTTTAATATCCAAATTCACTTACATATTACTCTTCTTTATTACATATAATGCAAATTTGATATTTATATACACTATATTGATTTATAATATAAAATATATATGGCTTTATTGCTTGCAAATTTCAGTAATTGTAATTGACTCAAGGATGGTCCACTCCAGAATCTGATAATTAACTACTGCATTAAATTGTATGTAAGTCATCATATAAAAAATGAATAGACACCTTTATTGGAATATAGTTCAAATTAAACTTTATTACTTCTATAAATGACAACAGTTAAACGCAACCATCACTATAATAGTGATACAATGCAAACAAAAGCTTATGATTCAAAATCTCTAATTAATTAGTCTTTTCTGACAGATTTGTTTGAAAGTAAACTAAAGGCTATAATATACAGATGTGTGTAAACTATAATAAAAATGAACAAATGACAATTTTTTTGACAATTCAAAACTTACAGGATTGCCAATGACATCCATGGCAGGAAGTAAAATGGTGCCGGAAAGAATTTCTCGAACAAGAGAACACATGACCCTACGATAAAATCAATATAAATATGGTAAAATGTAATTATAAAATAAAATAAATTAATGTACACTGAACATTACTAAAACATCTATCACAACTTATCCCCCCCCCCCCCGATATGTTATTATATTAATTTACAAAGAAAAATGACAAGATTATATATATATTACTAAATTATTGAAACATTTTGCTTACTCAGGGCAAATCATCATATAATAAAGTCATTTTATTTTTTAATGTTTATTTTAAAAATTAATTAAAAGATTATAGTTAGAACAGTAAGAAAATTTTTCTAAGTTTAAAATGATCAAAAATGAAGGCTAAAAACCATGAATGAGATGAGTCGATTTTATGAAGTCATAAATCTATGCATTTAGCAAATGATTTTATTAAACCACTAAACACTACATGATCATCATTTCATTAGGTGGTAGTGTATGGAAAGTTAATCACTGTAATTTCATTAAAACAAAAATATCTGTGCAGTAAAATCATTGCCAATTTAACAAATTTTTGTATATAAAAAAAAAGAAGAAATGGTGAATAAGATTCAGAGAGTCATCATCAATACATAAACTAACCTATGTGCTTATAACTAACAGTTGAATATATTTGGAGTATTGAAATAAAGTTAATTTTTTCTAAAAACATTCAATACTTATATTAGATGATGGAAATAGTCCAATAGATAAATATAACTAAAATACCATCATCACAAACAGGAAAACATTATCAATACACATTTGATGTAATCTTTTCACTAATAGAAGCACTTGTGATGTAAATTGTTCAATTTAAAAATTACAATGATTATTTTTCCATATATATATATATATTGCTTATAATACTTCTTTCATATATACTTCAATGCAAAACAAATTTTCTTAAAACACTTCTTTATTTTCCTTACAGTTTCGACTGTCCAGCAATCTTCATCAGAGCTACAATATTTGAATAATATAAATACATAACCATCATTTCACATATATATAATAAATATTGTACTGAACAGAATTGTATGTTCATCTAACAAGAACCAGAATCTAGGCAAAAGTACCTTAAATCCACTCATGCCTGAGATACACAGGTCAGGAGCAATCACCGATTCTGCCCTATTTATCCTTCTCTAAAACTATAACATTATGAACAACATTTCTGATGATAACAGATGAAATTTATTAATTCCAGATTCGGAGACACAGTGGAGAAACAAGAAATCTATAGGGAAATATTGGTGTCACATGACTTCAAACCCCTAATAGCAAGTGTTATCTTCTAACTATATTACTATTTTGCTAAAATCATTAATAAAGGTGATACACTGGCTTAAGATCAATGGACTCTATGATATATAACACAATCTAAATGGTGATATGCATGCATATGAAACACCCAAGAATGATTTAATAAAATGCTAATTTATTTATAATAATAATCGGTTAGTACTTAAGTACATATATATGGGTAATATACTTTAAATAAATGTACTGGCGAATCTATTGAAACCTACATAATTAATAACAACTGGGTTTCACGTAATTATTGGTAGTGATTTGCGTATTCTAAAGGTTACATATTAGCATATAGATTAATGATTAAAGAATATGCAAATATAGGTTACATAGATGAATAAAAATCAATAAAAAATCAAGATGATTGCGGATTGCGGTTTAATATGCTAATGTAAGATATCAAAATTACAATGATTTTTTTTTTTTTTAAACACCATGATTTATTCAAAAGAAAATAAATGACCTTAATGAACAAAGTGGAATTTGATTTATACAATTCCTTTCTATTAGATTATTCTAACTATATCTGAAAACATTTCATAAATTACCAAGTTTATTCAGTTAGTAAATATAATTCATCATTCATTTAAAAAGAAATGGTTATTTGTTTATTTTATCAAATGATTCTGATTTGACAGTATTTATTGGGGGTTATTATATAGCGTATCTAAAGATCGTTTATGAGTGGGTGGATAGCTTGAAGTAGCTTTAACATGAGCTTTCTAACTTATAAGATATATAAAAGGAAAGAATAGGATGGTTTACAAAATCACAGCAATACGACTTATAGATTAATAGTGGGCAATATAAGTATTAATTAATAATTGCAGTGCTGACCTACATGATAATGCAAAAAGGTTGAGTCCAATTTTAGGACGAGAGGTTTCATCAACTTAAACGAACAAGAAATTCACCTGTACTTATGACAGACAGCGCCTGAAGAAATGTTTGGTAGGATTCCATGGTTTGGATTTCCAATGTCCCATGCAGAGCCTAACTACAACCTAACACAATTCTGGAGTCGGTGCTTCCAAACTCCATTATGAAATATACTTTTACCAAGTGATCTGGGACCTCTGGGTATTAGTCTGACAAAGCAAGATATGAATTTCACGTTATCAAAGGTAAGCAATGCTAATATAAATCAGGTCCGTAATGACGCTGATATGATAACTAAGGCCCTCGTAATTAAATAAAATCTAGCGTAATGGCATGACCCAATTTAACCCATCCCTGTAGATATGCAATTGACCTTAAATATTAGTTAGAAAGTCAAACATAAAATAGAGGGAATATATATAGTTTCCTTCATTAAACAAATATTAATACGCTTAACAAGTTAGAAAATTATATATTACCACGCTAGATGGTGTGAGATGCGAATAATTTATTATTAGCAAAGGTAAGATCATTAAGCTTTATTTACACAATATGAAAATTCACTAAATCAATAGTTAATATAGTAATAATTTGATATCTTAAATATAGCAGCGGATAATCTGCCACTACACACATAAAACAATTTAATAACATTATTCAATCGAGCGAACTTCGAGTTTGGTAAGAAAGCTTACATTTAGGTATTTAAAACAGGCAAAACTCACTATATATATTTTGCCACACACAGCAAGCTAGAGTAATCAATGGATGCCAGAAGTCTTGTGCATAAAATCCCCATCTAGTGCCTACTCATCCAATATCCCCAGACTAGTTTCTAACTTATGGCCTTCATTAGTGAGAAATATTTTGAGATTTATGATAATCAGCATTACATCACCGATTATGAAATAGACAGAGAGGCACATTGTACTTTAAATACTTTAATACATAGAATAAATTAATATATAGATGGAGGTTTTAAAACATCATATTGGCGGCAGAGACAGGATTACCATCTGTTATTTGAAGACTTGATGGCTGTACAGGTTGATATGCGTAAAGGAAATATAATGTGGAAAAACATGGTCAACAATGCAGATTATTGGAGAAATAATGGTTGGCATCTTTTAAGAGTTACATAAACATTTGATTAAGACAGTCTCTAAGTGGAGATGGCATAGTGATATGGAGGCGATCTTGAAAAGATCAGGAAAGTAAATTTCTTCCACTATTCAGAAGTCATATTTTAAAAATTTGAGTGATGCAAGTTCATTCTGCAACCCTTTCTGAAAATAAAGCACAGAGTGACTAGCACAGAATTTTGGGCTGTATTTATACGCCACCCAAAACCTTCTAGAACTTTCTATTTGCCCTGCCGCTGACGAAGCCCAGATGTACATTAACTGACTTGACTGCACTTATCCTTTGTCAACGGTTACATTTAAAGATGACAACAAGATAAGTTCAAGAGAATATTGTTTCAATCTATTTCGAGTTGGAAATAGATTCACGAGATATATTTTCCATTATCGTAGGATCTTTTAAAATAAATCTACTTTATTAAAAACATTTTAAATTTAAACAAGGTACACTGTTTTGTTTGCAAATTTCAGTTATATTAATTACTATCTGGAACTTTCTCTAGTATTACATCAGCTTACATAAAATAATATACGAATTATAAATGCAAAGAAACAAAATAGTTAATAATATATAATGATAATAGTTGCAGCAATCTGTGATACATACAAACACATACATGACTATTTACGGTGGTGGAAATTTAAATATTTATGAATTAAAGTAATGTTATTTAATTAAAATAATGCTTAACTAACAAGAGGGGGGGGTAATCATGTGTATATGTGTACTTGCACTCTCTAGTGATTAACGAATATAAAAAAGTGTTTGAACCTCTGGTTGAGGGTTATATCACCAGACTGTGAAGTAAAAATATGTATAACAGATTTTACTGCTTCAATATACACACACACACATATATATATCAAAATATACACATTCCCTACATACATATGTATATAGATACACCTCATCCCTAGACATATATATATAAATTCCATACCTACATCTATATATCGTGGCCATCTGAATGGGCACAAGGGTTTGAGATACTTTGTATCTTAAATAAATAGTTATATCATACTAAAAAAAAAAATGAAATAGTCTTAGAATTTAAAAATTTTTTTTGCTGGAGATTGTTTAAAGTTTAGATGTGGGTTGCTTATGCAGTTTATAGACCACTTTATAAGTATTTATTAGTATTATTGTGGTTAATGAGGTATTTAATGTAAGGAAGGGGGGTTGTTTATTAATGGAATTGATACATCTTGTCAGAAAGATGCAAAGTTATCCTGTGTTAGTATAATATTATTTGAATGGTTTCAAATATCCTTTATTTATTAATGCTTATCCTTTTGTCAACAATTAATAGCCATTTCAATTATATTTAGTTAAGATAGTTTAATATTTAGGTTGTAGTACATGTGCATGCATGTATGATTTTGCATTATTTCATTTCATTTTCATCTTTAATAACAGCAAACAATAGTACATTCACAATAAAAACATTTAAATAAGAGTAATTATCTTAAATAATTTAACAAATATATATTTCTTTCCAATGATTAATAGATAGTTAGATCAATGAATTATTTTATAAATTGAATAAATTATTAATCATTTTTATTTGATAGTTAATTAATATTCTTTTTTTTTTCAAGTTTGTAAAAGCTATTTATTTTATTATTTGTATTTTTTTTTTTTCTTCTTATCTTCATTTAGTTTTAAAAATCAAAATGATTTTTTTGAAAAGATTTGTTTTTGCATATATAATTAGTTAGTTAGCAAGATGCGTGGGAGTAACCTTTGGAAAAGGCAAATGAACTTTGCTAAAGAGAATTTTTTTTTAACAAAGATCTCGAGTAGAAAATTGGTTCTTTATAATGTAATTGTAGACAGTAAACAGTGGTTCATGTATTGTAAAAATTAAAGCCAGTTACTGAAGTCAAATTGACTTTGAAAAGACTTTAGAGTAAAAACTTCCAAAGGAGCTTCAGAACTTTATTATGGAAAAAATTAATTAAAAATGCAATTCTAAGATTTTAAAAAGGTACGTCGGTTTGATTTACTCTCTTCGATTTAAACATTTCTGAATTAACCCCTTTATAACTATTACTCTTTTAAAAATGTGTGTTAATAACGCCCAGTCTACATTATTTCACTTAATTGCCATTTTAAATGAGAATGGTTTACATAAATATTATTGTTGTATCATTAAGCAATGTGTTTTTTTTTTTATATATATAGAAAATGCATGCAGAACTGTTCTATAGAATATATTTTAATTTCTCACTATTTTTCGTGTAGTGTTCTTTGTGGAGATTATACATAGACTTAAGGATATGTCTATTTTGATAGATCATATTATGTTTAAGTTCATCATAAGGAGATAACAGTATTCATTTATTTGATATTTCTGGAGCTAATACGTATTTTTAAATTAAGGAAATAAAATGTAAGCTACTTCTGTTTAAATTGAATAGAAGGACAGAAATGCGGGTAATTTTTGTTCTCTTCAATAAGGACGGAACATAAAATAAAGCATCATTAATTATGGAATTACTAAGGACAATTTAAATGTATTATTAAATGCTATTCAGAAAAATACTAAGGATAATTGCGTATTTAGTCCAGAACTACAACGGAGAATTTGATATATTTTCAGTATAATAAAGGAGAAATTAACTGCTTGTGTGTGATTTGGTACCTCAAATGGATATGCTATGAACACTGAAAGGTTCTGGGCATATTTAAGTTATGCTTATTTTTTTTTTTTTTAAGTTATACTGCAGAAGTGCATTTTAGTTTAAATTCGGTTTGGAATGTGTCCCATATTGTTTCGTAAAACCTGAAACTGAGCTTTGCAAGTGGACTTTAATTTTCAGTTATAAACTAATAACCTTTGTGTCTTTATTTTATTTTATTTTTGCTTGTCATAATTAATGTATGTGATAGGTAGATAGGCTTTATTTATTATTATGTTACCTATAATTTGGGTATGTTGACCATCAAGAACGTTTCTGAAGTGTATTTAAATGAGGAGTACGCCGGTAAAAATTGATTGTGTTTAAATAGGTCTTATTGTTTCCTTATGAAGGTGAAAGAAATAATTTTTTTTAAATATATTATTAGAAAGGTTTACATTTATTTTGTATACTTTATTATCTCAAAGTGAAAATTTTGCTCTTTGTTTAAATCAACGAACTTATAATAGAAATAGTTTGTTAGATATAAAAAAGTTCATTCGTAATAATTAGAATCGTTAAATTTTAAAAAGTAACCTAAAGTTTATTAAATTAAAAGTTATGCCTCAATGCAATATTTAATTATCGTATTACCTGTTTAGTGTGTAATTTAGAGTTAATATTATATATACTTTTTATTCGCTGGTGTGTGTTTGTTTTGCACAATTATATTTATTTGTTTGATAAAATTCAGTTTGTGAATATTTTATGCATAAATTTCGTACACTGTCGTATTCTACTGAGTTGAATGGATTGGTATATTATCTGTATGTATTTATCTGCCAGCGTGTATTTATAATGTTCGATATTTAGAAAAGCTATGAGAATAGAAAGAAATCTTTGCATTATAATGTCTGTAGAAATAAAAGATCTTGCTTATTTAGTATATGTTAATAATTTTCCATGAGTAGAGCCTAGTTTATTTTATATGCGTATGATTAATGATATTTTTTTGAAGTGATGTTCTTAGGGCCCTGGTGAAGAGGAATTAAATCCCCACCAATAATGTATTTAGAAGTAAACGAGTTTTGTTGAAATATGATTAAATGTTTAGGAAGTTATGTGACGTTTTCCTTGGATTCTTGGTAATGAATTATTGTAGAAGTGTTCGGTAAGAGTTATCTGCTCCTCATGTAGATTCCCCTTGTAACGTATAGTATATATAATCAGAAAAATATAGCTGTGTGTTAATTAATATGTGGCTAGATAAATTGTTAGATTAACTCTTGATGTAGTATTAGTGCCATATTTTATTGATGAATTACGACATTGTTCGAAATAAAATAATTGTATGATATTTTCTTAATGAATGGAGAGTTTATAGAAAAGATTGTTTTACATTATTGCTGCTTGAACGTGCACACACACACGTAATATAAATAATATCGCATATAAAGTATAGAATTATTGAAATTAAAATGAGAAATAAATGCTTTTGAAATATACTACATTCATTTAATAGAAGTATAAATATATAAACTTCTTCTCCTTCTTTTTCTATCTTTTCAAATGTATTATCAAATTTATAAAGTCAAAAACTTCACATAAATATATCGGAGAGACTTTCTTTTCAAAAATTTTTATTGATATACATTATATAAACTACATAAATAAAATATAAATATCCAACGTTTCGTCCATTTTTTCAAATAATGATATAGAAAAACAACTTTATCAAGGTTCATAAAACAAATAAAAAAATATAAAATAAAAATAAGAAAATTAGAAAATAAAACAAAACAAATAAAATAAAAAATAAAATAATAATAACAAAATAAAATACCTATAAACCAAAAAATGGAAAATTGTATAACACAAAACATTTCCTTATAAAGTGAGAAAAGTTTTTTTTTTTCACCAAAAGGAAAAAATATTCATATAAAAACAGTCAATTCTCTTGCATAAATATATAAGCTATTTTAACATCTTATTTAAAATAGGATTTAAATGTTCTATATAAACACTCTCTTTGTTAAATCTTTCAAAGTAATTACCAATACATTCCAAAGGTCGAATTTCATAGTCTTTATGTCCTGTTTCCAATTTATGACAAAAGATAGCAGATTTCTTATCAATTATATGCTGATATAGTCTGGTTTTTAATTTATTCTTGCTTGTTCCAATATAGAATACATTGTTTTTACAGTTCAAACATTTAATTAAATACACTGAATTCATAGCTTCAAGCATATTAAATTCTTTATGATTAACCAAAGATCTTAAAGTTCTCTTCTTTTTGTATACAGGTTTCATATTTATACAGTATTTTTTATTAATTTTATTTAACAATTCATTTAATTTCAAAAATACAAATTTAGATAACTTAAAACCAATATAAATATTATTATCTATAAAAAAATTTTTATTTTTGTCTTTATTATTACCATCATGTTCTTTATTATTGTTTCATTATTTATATTTTTATTTCTATAAACATTCATACAAACATTATTTCTAATTTTATTCAAATTTTTTGTAGAAAGCAAATAATTTACAACTCTATATGGGTACTCATTTATTATACACTCCTTTTTTATATAATTTAATTCTTTATCCAAACTATGTTCATTTGAACATAATTTAAATGCTCTCATTATTCTATTGTTTATGATATTAACTTTGCATTTAAAATCAATATCGGAATTCCAGTTTGTTAAAATTCCAGTAGACATTTTTTTCTATAAACCTCAGTTTCTATTCTAATTCTATTATTTTTATAAAATTTATAAATCTTTACATCCATATATTCAATACTATTATTATTTTCTTTTTTCAAAGTAAACTTAATATTTTCTATTCTATTATTAATAAAATTCCAAAACTTAAATGATTTATTCAAATTACCATTAAATATCATGAAATAATCATCTACATAACGTACATAAAACATAGGTTTATGACAAACATTAAAAAAACTTTTTTCAAAATTGCACATATAAATATCTGCTAAAAATCCACTTAAACAATTCCCCATATTTAATCCTTTTATCTGTTTATAGTATTTGTCACCGAATTTAAAAAATAAATCCTTACAACATAACATAAGAATGTCATGCAACAAAGGAATATCCATTTTTATATTTTTATTTTTATCTTCAATGTACATCTCCAAAAAGAATGGACGTTATGTGTGCTGAAATTCAAGGTTTACCTAAGGTGCATAAACTATGAGTTCCGATCTAGTGGATTGTTTTAACACTTATTACGTTAATATTTCAAAATGGGTTTATATTAATTTATTTAAAAAATATACTAATTGTTTTGCTGGGAACAAAGTTTATAATTCTGTTGTGTTTATTGAAAAAATAAAGAAGTTTTTATTTAGTTTGAAAGAATTTAAAAATATTTACTTTGTTAAACTAGACATAATTAATATGTACACAAATATAAATTGTGAAAAAGCAATTGATTATTTTTTGGAAATGTATATTGAAGATAAAAATAAAAATATAAAAATGGATATTCCTTTGTTGCATGACATTCTTATGTTATGTTGTAAGGATTTATTTTTTAAATTCGGTGACAAATATTATAAACAGATAAAAGGGTTAAATATGGGGAATTGTTTAAGTGGATTTTTAGCAGATATTTATATGTGCAATTTTGAAAAAGTTTTTTTAGTGTTTGTCATAAACCTATGTTTTATGTACGTTATGTAGATGATTATTTCATGATATTTAATGGTAATTTGAATAAATCATTTAAGTTTTGGAATTTTATTAATAATAGAATAGAAAATATTAAGTTTACTTTGGAAAAAGAAAATAATAATAGTATTGAATATATGGATGTAAAGATTTATAAATTTTATAAAAATAATAGAATTAGAATAGAGACTGAGGTTTATAGAAAAAAAATGTATACTGGGATTTTAACAAACTGGAATTCCGATATTGATTTTAAATGCAAAGTTAATATCATAAACAATAGAATAATGAGAGCATTTAAATTATGTTCAAATGAATATAGTTTAGATAAAGAATTAAATTATATAAAAAAGGAATGTATAATAAATGAGTATCCATATAGAGTTATAAATTATTTGTTTTCTACAAAAAATTTGAATAAAATTAGAAATAGTATTTGTATGAATGTTTATAAAAATAAAAATGTAAATAATGAAACAATTAAAGAACATGATGGTAATAAAGACGAAAATAAAATTTTTTTTATAGATAATAATATTTATATTGGTTTTAAGTTATCTAAATTTGTATTTTTAAAATTAAATGAATTATTAAATAAAATTAATAAAAAATACTGTATAAATATGAAACCTGTATACAAAAAGAAGAGAACTTTAAGATCTTTGATTAATCATAAAGAATTTAATATGCTTGAAGCTATGAATTCAGTGTATTTAATTAAATGTTTGAATTGTAAAAACAATGTATTCTATATTGGAACAAGCAAGAATAAATTAAAGACCAGACTATATCAGCATATGATTGATAAGAAATCTGCTATCTTTTGTCATAAGTTGGAAACAGGACATAAAGACTATGAAATTCGACCTTTGGAATGTATTGGTAATTACTTTGAAAGATTTAACAAAGAGAGTATTTATATAGAACATTTAAATCCTAGTTTAAATAAAATGTTAAAGTAGTTTATATATTTATACAAGAGAATTGACTGTTTTTATGTGAATATTTTTTCTTTTTGGTGTTAAAAAATTTTTCTCACTTTGTAAGGAGATGTTATGTTATACAATTTTTCCATTTTTTTGGTTTATAGGTATTTTATTTTATTATTATTTTTTTTTTCTTTTTCTTTTCTTATTTTTTATTTTTTTTATTATCTTTAATGTTGTTTTTTCTCTGTTTTATAGAACCTTGATAAAGTCCATATTATTATTGAAAAATGGACGAAACGTTGGATATTTATATTTTATTTATGTAGTTTATATAATGTATATCAATAAATTTTTTTGAAAAGAAAGTCTCTCCGATATATTTATGTGAAGTTTTTTGACTTTATAAATTTGATAATACATTTGAAAAGATAGAAAAAGAAGAAGAAGAAGTTTATATTGTTATATGGATTTATTATAAGTTTATACAGTTATATGGTTTTATTATTATTATTATATTTTTTATTATTTATTTTTTTTCGTATTTTTTATGGAATTGTATATGAAAGTTTTTAAACATGTATTTTTTGAAATTTGAATATATGAATATGAGAAGTTTTATTGGTTATTTGAGAAATAATATTAATGATTTATATGTTTTTAGAGATTGTATCAAGTTAATTAATAAATGGATGAAATATAAACTAAAGGTCATAAAATTAAACCTAGATATAAAATTTAAAAAAAATTGTATTTTTTATAATGTAGTTCCAAAGTTTTTATGTTTGAGTAAAATTAAAAAGTTGTTTAAACAAAGTGATGTTCATTTTATTGAAAGATTTATTTTAAAAAGGTTTATAAACGGGTTATATAGGAAAAGAGATTATATTTTAAATAATGTTAAATTTATATATAATTCAATGTGTAAATTGATTACATTTGAAGAAGAAAATTTTATTAAAAAGATTTTTTTTATTAAAGGTAGAAAGGCTAAAGAATGAAGTAAATAATAGACATAATAAAAAAATAAATAATTTAATATTTTATAATAAAAATTTTAAAAATGTTTATAAACTTAATAAGAATATTGTTTGTGATGATAAATTTGGTAGTGTTTATAATGATTTTTTAGATAATAATTCCTCAGTTATTAATTTAACAAATAAAGTTTTTAGTAAAAATGAACTAAATATATTAAGCAAAGGGTTAAAATATGTACCTTTTGGAAAATGTAGTATTAATAAACAAATTATTGAAATTAAATCAAAAATGATAATGATTAATAATTATATTGATAAAGATATTTTTGGTAAAACAGATAATAAAGAATTATTAAAAAGCGATTTGGTGTATGGATTTAAAAAATTGGAATTGGATATTCAAAATAATATAAAAAAGGATTTGTATAATAGGTATGAATGGAAAACCATTGATAATTTAAAAAATAAATATAATGATATCATTTTTTTGAAAGGAGATAAATTTTCAAATGTGGTAATTATGTATATAGAGGATTATAATAAAAAAATGATAAATATGTTAAAAGAAGATTGCTATATTGAAGTTAAAAAAGAT
The DNA here is from genome assembly GCA_028023455.1 of Epiperipatus broadwayi. NCBI lineage: Eukaryota > Metazoa > Onychophora > Udeonychophora > Euonychophora > Peripatidae > Epiperipatus > Epiperipatus broadwayi. The sequence continues at coordinate 1,186,852 of JAQFVV010000086.1, read as the reverse complement.
ATGAGTAATTTTTTAAATAAAAAGATAAATAAATTTATTACAATTATGGAAAATAAAGAAATAATTAAAAAAAGCGAAATGTTTAGGTTAAAAAGAATGGACGTTATGTGTGCTGAAATTCAAGGTTTGCCTAAGGTGCATAAACCTAATATACCTATGAGACCAATAGTGGATTGTTTTAACACTTATTACGTTAATATTTCAAAATGGGTTTATATTAATTTATTTAAAAAATATACTAATTGTTTTGCTGGGAACAAGGTTTATAATTCTGTTGTATTTATTGAAAAAATAAAGAAGTTTTTATTTAGTTTGAAAGAATTTAAAAATATTTACTTTATTAAACTAGACATAATTAATATGTACACAAATATAAATTGTGAAAAAGCAATTGATTATTTTTTGGAAATGTATATTGAAGATAAAAATAAAAATATAAAAATGGATATTCCTTTGTTGCATGACATTCTTATGTTATGTTGTAAGGATTTATTTTTTTAAATTCGGTGACAAATATTATAAACAGATAAAAGGGTTAAATATGGGGAATTGTTTAAGTGGATTTTTAGCAGATATTTATATGTGCAATTTTGAAAAAAGTTTTTTTAGTGTTTGTCATAAACCTATGTTTTATGTACGTTATGTAGATGATTATTTCATGATATTTAATGGTAATTTGAATAAATCATTTAAGTTTTGGAATTTTATTAATAATAGAATAGAAAATATTAAGTTTACTTTGGAAAAAGAAAATAATAATAGTATTGAATATATGGATGTAAAGATTTATAAATTTTATAAAAATAATAGAATTAGAATAGAGACTGAGGTTTATAGAAAAAAAATGTATACTGGGATTTTAACAAACTGGAATTCCGATATTGATTTTAAATGCAAAGTTAATATCATAAACAATAGAATAATGAGAGCATTTAAATTATGTTCAAATGAATATAGTTTAGATAAAGAATTAAATTATATAAAAAAGGAATGTATAATAAATGAGTATCCATATAGAGTTATAAATTATTTGTTTTCTACAAAAAATTTGAATAAAATTAGAAATAGTATTTGTATGAATGTTTATAAAAATAAAAATGTAAATAATGAAACAATTAAAGAACATGATGGTAATAAAGACGAAAATAATTTTTTTTTTTATAGATAATAATATTTATATTGGTTTTAAGTTATCTAAATTTGTATTTTTAAAATTAAATGAATTATTAAATAAAATTAATAAAAAATACTGTATAAATATGAAACCTGTATACAAAAAGAAGAGAACTTTAAGATCTTTGGTTAATCATAAAGAATTTAATATGCTTGAAGCTATGAATTCAGTGTATTTAATTAAATGTTTGAACTGTAAAAACAATGTATTCTATTTTGGAACAAGCAAGAATAAATTAAAGACCAGACTATATCAGCATATGATTGATAAGAAATCTGCTATCTTTTGTCATAAGTTGGAAACAGGACATAAAGACTATGAAATTCGACCTTTGGAATGTATTGGTAATTACTTTGAAAGATTTAACAAAGAGAGTATTTATATGGAACATTTAAATCCTAGTTTAAATAAAATGTTAAAGTAGTTTATATATTTATACAAGAGAATTGACTGTTTTTATGTGAATATTTTTCTTTTTGGTGTTAAAAAATTTTTCTCACTTTGTAAGGAGATGTTATGTTATACAATTTTTCCATTTTTTTGGTTTATAGGTATTTTATTTTTATTTTATTTTATTATTTTTTTATTTTTCTTTTTCTTTTTTATTATTTTTATTATCTTTAATGTTGATTTTTCTCTGTTTTATAGAACCTTGATAACGTCCATATTATTATTGAAAAATGGATGAAACGTTGGATATTTATATTTTATTTATGTAGTTTATATAATGTATATCAATAAAAATTTTTGAAAAGAAAGTCTCTCCGATATATTTATGTGAAGTTTTTGACTTTAGAAGTATAAAGTATTAAGATTAAAACGGGAAATAAATATTTTAAAATACAGTGTATTTATTTAAATAAATGTTACAAATCATCAAATCATCAGAATAAACATGATTTTGTTGCTATAAATGAAAGGTATACGTAATTGAAAGTAATTATTAGTCAATTAGAGAAAGTTGCTTTGCTGAAAGCCAAATAAAAGTAATTTGATTTATTTGGTTAATCAAGAGTAATATCCTCTCAAAAGTATCTTTTTTTTACTAATAATATAATATGTCATTTATTTATTGTCATATAGATGAAACATGTAGGCAAAGCCTGTGTTCGAAGTCAGGATATTTAAACTTTGTTATTAATTTGTTTTGATAGTAGGGATAATCCCAAACTGATGCTAAAAAAAATAAAATTTATTTGATAATCTAAAAATATGTAAAACAAGTAGTCCATTTGTAAATATTATGTTAAACCAAGTTTATTTGTTATAATAAATGATTTGTTTAGTTATTTAAAATCTTAAGAACTGTGTCTTGAGTTATTCTTGTGTACATTCGTATTTCCATTTCCGCAACTCCACATTTCATAAATCTATTATAAAACAGATATATTATTTTAGAGTTATAATATTAAATTTGCTAGTGTCTGACAATATTGTATTTCTTAATCCAAACATTATAAAGAGTATTTGCCACTTGATAAACGTATTAGAAAGGTTGCCAGGTCAGTATATTTGTGAGATGATGATATGAGATCAAAATACCCTATCTCTGTCATTATCTTATTATTGAAACACAGTAAAATATTTAGTCAATTTGTTTCATTATATTTTATCATACTTTATAATTATAACTTATGGGCCAATGTAGTTTATTTAATTCAAGTGCGTTTGTTAAATTCCTTGAGATCTTATTGTTTATTTCTTGATTGGCATTAAAGTAGATGTTTAGATTATAATATGCCAAGTCATAAAATTGTTAAGAGAATTTACATTATATTGAATGTTTTATAATATTTCTTCTTTTATTCATTTATTATCATATATCTTATGAACTGCCTATAGCCTCCCACTGAGCTGAGCTGAACATAAACTTAAATATAGAGTCTCAGTAATAATTTTATTATATCTTTTGTTATATTGTTCTATTCATTAATAGAACTGGCGCCTGGACATTTCGTTCATGTAATATATATGAGCAGTGTTGGGAGTGTAGGTTATAATATACATATGCATATCCAAATATATACACATACATCTTTTAAACATACATATTGTAACAAACGGGTTCGAATACACGCATATGTAAAATATGACATAATTGATAGTGGTAATGTAGGGACCATGTATAAACAAATAAATAAAAGAATATATGTAAACGGTCATTCGAACCCGGTTACAAGTAATGTAGATATAGCGTATGTGTGAGTATAAAAATATGTAGTTAATATCGGAGGGGTTGCGATCACTTATATATGTAGAGCGGTATAAAGCGCAATTAATTATTCTTAGATAGATTTTATTCACATAGTTTTTTTTTGAGTTTATTAATAATTTTGGTAACACGTGTTTTCTTTTGTTGAGTCACCTTGTGAACATGTGAGAACTGAAATAGGATGAGTGAATTGCTGTAGGCAGTTTGGTAATAACTGGCGCCGGGAAGGCGGAAAACTGGTCCGTGGATATAGTTTTTTTTTTGTGTTGAAGAACAATGGAAGGACTGGTCAGCGGCGTAGGAATATGCAAAAAGATTTTGAAAAGTTAAAGGTGAATACAAAAGAACCTTTTTTTTTTGTCTTGCGCTCGAGTGGAAAAAAGAAGAAAAGAAAAAAAGAAAAGGGGGGAGAAGCGGCTTGAATCCTAACGAGGAGGACGCAAAGATTTTTCTTAAGAAGTTTTAATCTTTTTTTGTCAGAAAATGTCGGGGTAATTGGATTGTGCGCTAGTCGTTACTCGACTCCGAGGATACTTGTCATGAATTCACCTTACCGGATTTGCGAACTGTCATAATAAATCAAGAGATTTTGTTCCATCGAGGAAATGTTGACCAAAATCGTTCGAGATTTAGACCTTTGCGAAAGAGTACACCAACTACTCCACCTCTGAAACCTGTCGCCGGACCTAACGACCATTGGAACTGTTTGCCTTCCGTGAGATCCACCAGATTAAGTTCGTGGCCATTCGTCAATACAGACTTGTTTAATCGAGTGAGTCCAGGTAAAGTGACACGTCACCAACTATTTTCTGTATATGTATCTCAATAAAGAATTCGTGTTACCTCAGTTAATTGCTATATTAAAATTTTATATTTAAAGTTAGATATATGACTATATTAATCATACCGCTCACATATATATGTATTTGCATTATTTGATGTGTGGATGAATGAGCGTGATATATATGTGTGTATGATAATGGGTGGCCTGAGTGTTTGCATAGCAATCATATATGTAGGTCCGAATGAGATTTATTGGGAGGGTATATGATCAAGTAGAATGAATTCCATCAGACCCGGGTTAGATTAAGGATTTCGAGCTTTAAGCTATCGCAAAATAAATATATGCGTAAGACAGTGTGGGTTAATTTATAGCCTTGTTCTCTAGATAGACAGATGTCCCCAACCTTGAGATTGAGCTAGTTCGGTGCGTCACCACATCAGATAGATATCAGAACCTATATATATATGTTTTCGAGGAGGTAATTCCTACCTACTGGTAAGATTGGCGCGTGAGATGGGTTCAAACCATGCTCATAAATACCTCTCGTCGAAGCTTCGGGTGAGAGTCCATAATGGAGGAATATAGATATGTCGGTGGGTGATATAATATATATACACCGATACATATATACCCATAGACATATATATACAAATCCACATATACATTTATAAATCCACACATCCATATTTATACTCAACTTACATATAAATTACATATATATAAAAAATATACAAAATATATCCAATATACCATTTTTTAAAAATTACCTTTAAAACTATTTTATTTTTATCTTTTTAAAATTTTTTATTAAAAATCTTTTTAATATTACTTTTTTATTAATATTATTTTATAATTTTCCTTTCATCGTTTCTTATTACCTATCTTGTTTATTTATTATCTAATATATAATATATCTTTTACTTTAATATCTATAATTTTAATTTTTTAAACTTTTATCTTTATATCCTAATTTATATTTTTCTCTTTAATACTACTACCTTTATGCTTCTTCTCTGCTTTAATTAAAATGATGTTTTTTTTCTTCAAATTTTCTATCTTTTTATTTCTTTAAAACAACTCCCTCTGTTATCAATTTTATAAAACTTACAATTCTATTTTAAACTTACAAACTTTTATATTTATTAACAATATTCGAATAATATAAATACAAACACATAACCATCATTTCACATATAAATATATATATGTATATCAAAATATATACATATATCCTCTACATACATATACAGTTCCACATCACTGCTAAACATATATATATAAATTCCATACCTACATCTATTTATACATATGCATATCCAAATATATACATATATATCCTTTCAACATACATATATATTGTACCCTTTTGATTAGGTCCAAATAGATTCACTGAGTCAATTTTTAAAAAAAATTAAATTAAGGATACATTTTAATTAGTATGACTACTGTATAACATTGGTAATGTTTTAAAATGCTTTGTTAAAGTAAAAGTGAGAGTAGTAAATACATAAAAATTATACTAATATGTTAAAAAATAATCAAGTAAAGCTAAACATTATAATTTTTGTATGGTTGGGAAAACGGGCCATAGTAAAATAATATATTAAAAGTCTTCTTAAACAAGTGCTAAAAGTTAATTTTAAAATAATAACTTAAGATTAAATAAACTAGTGTATTTTAAAATAAATATTATATTTAATATTTGTGTTATAAATTATTTATTTAAAATATATTTTGTGGTGGATAAATGTGATTATTTAATAGTATCAAAATTATTATTCTAAGTTCTATTATATTATTATTCTTTAATATAATATTTTTTTTGTAATTAAATATTATTTGTGTTAGCAAATAGCAAAAATTGTTACATTTTATCTGGTTACATCATGTGACCAGTGAATACTCATACTTGTGTGCTTACAAGTTTTCTAATAAAGTTTCAAAATTACTTTAGAATTGTGCTAAAAAATTGAAACATTTATCTGTTACAAGATAAAAAGTAACTATTATAAAATATTTAATTGGGTGGATTTCAAAAAATATGTAGTTAATAAAATTAGATTTTAAAAAAAATAGATACATTGAAAATAAATGTGGGATAAATTAATAAAATATTATTTTAAAATGTTATTTTATAAAAATATAAAATTAGTTTAGAAGTAAATAATATAATATTTAATGAGTCATAAGTTTTATTTTTAATTTTAATTGTGCCATCTTGGCTAATATGTAAATTAGATCACCAGTTAAAGATCTAATAGCCAATTAAATCATCAGTTCAATTTACTATAAAAATAAATGTTCACATATTTTTATGTGCTTTAATAACTTAATTCTATGCTTTTAATAACTTAAATAGGTACATAGTAACAAATTAACTCTCTTAATAATTTATTTTTAAAATATCAAAGTATCATCTAGTTTATTACTTGAGATTACTTTTTTTAAAATAGAATATTGAAAAGATTATAAATTTATTAATCTAAAATCATGCATTGTTAAAGCCACAAAATTCCCTATCAAGTGTTTCTATTAAAACTTGAACCAGCTTCACAGTGGTTATGTTATTCATACCAGAAATAAGTATATTTTCAAGGAAAGTAAGGATGGAGGTACAGATGCCAAATGAAAATATAATTCTAAAAATATTATCGGAAATAAATATATCGTTATTTATTAAGTTCATCGAAAATAAATATATCGTTATTTATTAAGTTCATCGAAAATTTAGTTTAAATGCATTATATCATAAAAAAGATAGCCATATCAGTAAAGCAAGGCTATATGATAAAAACTTTAATTTTTAATATTTTAAGAGGAATATATTTTTAAAAGAGTTGCAGTCAATATTGTAAAAGAAATATTTTTTTAAAAAAGGGTTTATTATTAACTTTTCCTTTAAATGATAAAGATTTAGAAACCAATATTACTGCAAATATATTTTACATGACAAGTCATTGTTTAAAAAAAAAAAATGCATTTATTTAATAATGTAAAAAAAAAAACGATTTTCAAAAATTATTCTTTGGAAAAGAAATACCTGGGTAATTAAAATTATCCTGATAAGATAACTTCGAAAATTATTCTTTGGAAAAGAAATACCTGGGTAATTAAAATTATCCTGACAAGATAATTTTATAATGTCTTTATTAAATTACTAAAAGCTAATTTTAATAGGATATAAGTGCGTATTTTCCGTACAAGCACGCAGCAATCCATATAGCCATAATTGATGCATAAAAAGCCCATGTAGGATCCTAGTGAATGGGAAAACTCCGGAGGATTATTTTAAAACTTTCCCAGTGATATATCATATTTAATAATCATTATCCTGAAAGCTATAGATAATGGATTATAATTTTTATGAACTTTCATCAAAGGATTAATGATTATTTTTCTAAATAATTTCAGATTTAAGAGTCGACCTGATTTCATTTTTTTGTTGTTGTCATTTATGAATAAGCCGTCTTGAGGGAAAGAGAGCTCTGAGTTTTATTTTTCAAGCTTTGAACAATGGTTGTCTTGGTAACTGTGCCAGGGAGGAGAAAAGTGTTGTTCTAAAGCGTTGGACAGTAGTTGTTTTACCAAACATTTTGGAAAAAGTGAAAGAAAAGCATCTATGAAGGACTTTTTAATGAAGAAACATTAGAAGAAAGAAAAGAAAATTTTTTTAAATTTACTTTATGACGGATTGGAGTTTTGCGTAAATATAGTCTTAATTAATTTTTACTTACTAATAATAGTATTAGGTTTCTTATTATTGTTAGGCAAGAAATTACATATAAAAATCTATTAGTCTAATATAATTATTATTGTAAGGAATATTTAATTCTTTGTAAAGTTTTAATAAATATTTTTCTACGTACGATAGTCTTGCTGAGTAAATGCTATTATTATTATTTTTTTTTTAATGAAATGTGGACCAGAAAACGTCTAAAAGGTGACCAACTAGCAATTTGTCACTGTGGGTAAATTTGTAAAATATATTAATTTTTATATGATGTATATTTTATTCTTTTTTTTAGATTGCTCGGAATATTTTTATAGTATTACCTTATCATATGAACATATGAGTATGTGTGCATGCATTAAATACACATAGAACTTATTATTATTATTCTAGAAATATGAGCTAGATTTTTTTTTAAAAAAGATATGCATAACTTTCTTCTATATTACTAATGTAATATGATTTGATGATACACATAATTTATATGATTCTTTAGTAAAAGAACCCTATTATTTTAAAATATCTTAAAGTATTGATTTAATACATTAATACAAAATAATTTGTGTATTTCTATTACTGAATTTTGAAAGTGAATGAACCTTTTCTTGTTATAGTGGTTTTTTGGATTATTGAAGTCGTATGTGAATCTTATTTATTGTATTAAAATAATGTCTGAGAATTTTGCGATGTAGATTGATAAATCTATTATAAAATTTTTAAGTGGTAGTGACCTTGGGATTATGAAAATAAACCAAAGGGATGCTTATATGTAGGATTTATGGGGAATAGAAAGTAATTTTATTATCTTAGTAGTTTATGCAGGTACAGATAATGTAGCCCTGTGACTTGTATATTTTCTATGGGCAGTGTCTTTCTTAGATTATGTATTTTAAAATGTTCGAAGAAGCTAAATAAATAGCCTGGACATTACTTTATAGTGGAGGTCATTAGACAGAGAAGTCATGCCTCTTTGTATGCACTGTTGCCATGTTGATTATCCTATATATGTTTACACTATTGAGTTCATACTCTGGTTAGTACTTCATGCCTACGCATCGAATCACTATCGTAATTTCAAAAGTTATTGCATCATACAGGACTGTATTTATGAAGGAGAATAATAAATAATTTTGGGAATTGTAGAATCGTTATTTTTGAAAGAGGATAAGATAGGTTTTTCTTGCTTTGGTTTATGTTGAGATCAAATATAAATGAGATTAAAAGTAAACACAAACTATAAGGATAAAGAATCATAAATATTTCCATATTTTATTAAACTATTTTTTTTGTTGAAAAATATATCAGTGATAATAAATTATTCACGAGAATTTTGAATAATTTTTTAATATTTTGATTATACATGGTAATGCATATTTTTAAGAATAAAACATCCAGAGAAACAATATAAAATAGAACAAGTATTTATATTTTATGAATATTATTTTATGTTTAGAACATGCATAAACACACACATAGAGAATTTATGTTGGAGTAGTGCCAAGCAAGATGTATAAAATTATGTTAATCATATTATTTTATTTAAGTCCATTTATTTATTTAACGAAACAAAATAAGTATTTTTGAATAATGTGAGCACTATCATAGTAGAAATTTAATTAATTGATGACAAAATCTATGAACATATATCGAAAATAAATTACTTCAGTACTTTATGTTTTCATATTTTGTGTATGCTTATGGAAAATATATTTTAATACATGTCAATTAGTGGGTATTATATTAAAGTATAATTGTATATGTAATTAGTAGTAGTATTATGATTCTTATAGTAAAGCAATATAAAAAGTTATAAGTCGAAGTACTTGTAGATTTTTATTATTTTATTTTAAAATGAAAAAAATATGTAGTTTATCTAAGATGTAACTGTAAATATTGTACATAGTTTTTTTTTTTTGTTTAAAGTCTATAATAAATTTTGTTAAACTTGTTTTATAAAATTTTGTGTCGCAGTGATTATTCACATTACAAATACATGATTTCCAGATATTAAACCAAACATTATATTTGCACAGTACGAATATAATTATTTACTTAAGATTTACAGTGCTTCAGAATATAATTTATTTTGAGAAATTTCATTTTACTTTATTATTATCATTATGGTCATAATTAATTGTACAATATATTGCATAGAATTATAACGTTATTCATTGCCACATATTCTCAGATTATACCATATATTCTATTTAAGATACCACATGAAAACGAAAGATTATATTATGTTATTTATTGTTATCATTATTATCGATAGTTACCATAACATTGAACTGTAGATAAGGTTGATAATTATTTATCAAAGATTATTATTTATTTGTTGTTATTATTATTAGTTAGGTGTAATTGAGGGTGATACAAAATCCCTTATCATACTTGACTACAGAAAATTATAAATTGATATGAGTTAGTTTAAAGAACCTGAGATAATTATAGTTATATTGTTTATTTGAATAAAGAAATTAGGATTTATTTATTAGCATTATATTAAATTGATTATTATTATTTTAAAGTCGTAAGAATGCTATGGATTTATTATTTAAAATAATAGGGGGAATAGTATTCTTATGCCATTGAGGTTGTATCCTGCGGGATATTGGTTCAATGTAATTCTTTACTACTTATACTTCATTTTATTGTCTCATAATTTATTAATATTTTATTTATTTAATTTTATAAAACCAAACCATTTATTATTTATTAATCAGAGCTAGTTTAATAGTAGATAGTATCATAGGATATTTTTATTATTGATTATATGTATTTTAACCGAGCATAATCATTTTATCTGATCTAGTCTTATTTTATTATTATTATATTTCCGGATAGTGAGGGTACAATATATGTATACACAGATACACATACGCCCATAGACATACATATACAAATCCACATATACATTTATAAATAATCATCCATATATATATACTCAACTTACATATAAATTACATATATATAAAATATACAAAACATATCCAATACACCATTTTTTAATATTACCTTTTAAAAACTATTTTATTTTTACTTTTAGTTTTTTTTTAATTTTTAAAAAAATTCTTTTAAGCATCATTACCCTTTTATTATTTTTTATTGATATTATTTTATAATCTTCCTTTCATCATTTCTTACTATCTAACTTGTTTAATTATCTAATACATAATAACTCTTTTACTTTAATATCTATAATTGTAATTTTTAAAATCTTTTTAAAAACTTTTATCTTTTTATCACTAATTTATATTTTTCTCTTTAATAATATTACCTTTATTCATCCTCTTCTGCTTTAGAGTAATCCTCTTCTGTTTTAACATAACGTTTTTTTCAAATTTTCTATCTTTTTATTCCTTTAAAACAACTCCCTCTGCTATCAATTTTATAAAACTTAAAATTTTATTTTTTTAAAAAAAAAAACTTTTATATTTATTAACAATATTTACAAATCTTTATCTATATCTACATATTATAACTTTTAACATACTTCCTTTTATATATATATATATTATCATCATCATCATCATTATTATTAATTTACAACAATAATGCTATAAAACTAATATTATTTTCAATACTTATTTTTATTTTCATATTTAATATATTCCCCTACACACATATATATATACACATACCTACATATAATACATATATATTATACCGGACAAAGCTTTGGAATCACATACACTGACCATGAGGGCGCCACTAGTCCGAAAAAATTGGACTAGACATTTATTTTAAGGGTGGACAGGATATGCAAATTGAATGCGCCGGACTAGCTCAATCAAGCAAATGAGAACTTACATTTTGTTCAGAAAATTGGAAAGGTAGCAACAGAAAACAAAATCAACTAAGTAAATGAATAAATAAATATTTTTATTAAGAGTATGATTAAATAAACATAAATCTAAATAATAATCTTTAAAGCACACTTAAAATATGTACTACACGTACATTCGTCAAAATTAAACTAAAATATTTATATGGCTTTGAAAGCGATTTCCTGTGCATGAAAGAGTGCAAAATACTGATAGTAACAGAAGTATTAGTAAGTATACAGTGATCTCATGCAAGACAAGGGAGGTTAGCTTCCTGCTTATAACCCATAGTTAGGAAAAGGCTGAATCTCCGTATTTGAGATTTATGTAAGCTTATGTCGAAACCGAAGAAATGCGAAGGTAGCTTCCAAAACATTAACAATAATAAAAGAGTGTTGAAAGTTATTACTTTCAATCGATTGACCTCCCTCTGAGTGAAACAGGCTAGGAGCTCACGATCTACCTATTGAGAGGGTTAAAACGATCGTACGTGCCCCTAATAAACGAATTGGAAGCTTGAAGAAATAAAACTAAAAACTATTATATTTCATAATAGTCTATTATAAATAATTAAAGTTTCACGACATAAGTAGAACTAATAATAAAATGGGTCACGAGCTAGAAGTTAATTAAAATAGTCTGTAATATCCAGACTGCTTTCTATAATAAAAAGGAATGTGAGATTAAAATAAACTACTATCTTACTTACTAAGACTTAAATAGGATGGACAGTAATAGGTTTGAAACTAGCACTCGTTAAAAAAAAATCAAGCACACAGAAATCAAATTACATAAGATACAACTTGAAAAACATTTATATTTAAAAAAGGAAACAAATCTAAGACAACATTATTTAAATTGCAAAAATGTAAGGTACCTTAATAATTTATTTAAATGCTAGTGCACTAGACTTCTTAAGTATAGTCTGTTGCTCTGGATTCACTGACGGTAGGCTTGGGCAAGTTGGTTAGTGGTTTCTTTGGAGCCGGTTCTTATGGCATTATAGGCAGTTAATGGAGACACAGGATGTCCGAACCTGTCCTGGCGAGAAGCTTAGCACATCATGGTAAAGAAAATATTCTTGCTGTAGGTTTAATGTTTATTCTAGGTAGAATAATTACCGGATCAGCTTTCAGAATATGCAGGAATCGTTCTTTCCAAGTATTTTTGGCAGGAATAGTTTGTGCAAGTATCTCTCAGAGTTGGTGGAAGTGTCTCAGAGTTTGTGCAATTCTCCTGTCAGAGTTGGTGTCTGTCTCTTTGCGCTGGTGCAAGTATTCTAGCTGATGCAAGTATTGAAAGCTAGTCAAAGATAATCCAATGACCTGATTCAGCCTGTTATATCTGAATCATATCTCTCAACTAATTACAAAACTTTTTCTTTTTAATTAAAATTTAAAAATTCTCTATCTAGATAACAATAGTTATCTAATTAACAAAATAAATTGCCCTTTACAGATCTAGGAATTAACTAATGAAAAATTCTTTTCTTTTTGTTTTCTTTCTTTTTAATTATTCTTATCAATATAAATCCCAAATCTGAAAAGCAATTTATTTGTACACTTTACTTTTACATAAATTTAACAAAAAAGTAATCTTAGTTTTCTTTTTTTTTTCAAAATTAAAATTAAAAACCAAATATAACTATGGTATAAAAATATAATTCCCACGCACATACATATATATTTGTACAAGCATTAAAAAAAAAACTTTTAATCAAGTTTTACAAACGAAATCTTATATAAAAATTTATTTTATTTTCTTCACCCCTATAAAACTATAATTTTTGGTAATGGTGTCTTAAACATCCATTACAATATATACACACTTATTTTTTATTACTAATAACTTTATAAATCCAATACTAAACCTACCAACACAAGATTTTTAGTTCTCCATCCCTATTTAAAGTAGGCTTTATCCTCTTAAATAGGATGGAAACTAAGAACCTTATGTTGGTAAGTTTAGTATTGGATTTATAGTGTTATTAGTAATAAAAAATAAGTATATATGTATTATGTGTACGTATGTGTATATATATATGTGTGTAGGGGAATATATTGAATATGAAAATAAAAATAAGTTTTGAAAATATTAGTTTTATAGCATTATTGTTTTTAAATAATAATAATAATAGTTATAAAAGAAAGTATGTTAAAAGTTATAATATGTGGATATAGATAAAGACTTGTAAATATTGTTATTAAATATAAAAGTTGTTTTTTTTTTTTTAAAAAAAATAGAATTATAAGTTTTATAAAATTGATAACAGAGAGAGTTGTTTTAAAAGAATATGTGTGTATATTTTGATATACATATGTATATTTATATGTGAAATGATGGTTATGTATTTGTATTTATATTATTCGAATATTGTTGATAAATATAAGTTTGTAAGTTTAAAATAGAATTATAAGTTTTATAAAATTGATAACAAAGGGAGTTGTTTTAAAGAAATAAAAAGATAGAAAATTTGATAAAAAAAACATCATTTTAATTAAAGCAGAGAAGAAGCATAAAGGTAGTAGTATTAAAGAGAAATATATAAATTAGTGATATAATATGAAAGTTTAAAAAATTAAAATTATAGATATTAAAGTAAAAGAGATATTATATATTAGATAATAATTAAACAAGATAGATAATAAAAAACGATGAAAATTATAAAATAATATTAATAAAAAAGTAATATTAAAAAGATTTTTAATAAAAAAATTTAAAAAAGTAAAAATAAAATAGTTTTAAAAGGTAATTATTAAAAAATGGTGTATTGGATATATTTTTTATATATATGTAATTTATATGTAAGTTGAGTATATATATGGATGTGTATTTATAAATGTATATGTGGATTTGTATATATATGTCTATGGGTATATATGTAATGGTGTATATATAAGTATGTTTAAAAGATGTATGTGTATATATTTGGATATGCGTATGTATATATAGATGTAGGCATAGAATTTATATATATGTCTAGGGGTGATGTGGATCTATATATATGTATGTAAAGAATATATGTGTATATTTTGATATATATATATGTATATTCATTATATATATGTGAAATGATGGTTATATATTTATATTATTCAAATATTGTAGCTCTGATGAAGACTGCTGGACAGTCGAAACTGTAATGAAAATAAACAATTTTTTAAGAAAATTTGTTTTGCTTTGAAGTGTATATGAAAGAAGTATTATAAGCAATATATATATATATATGAAGATATGCAAAGAAAGTGAAAGAGAAGAATAAGAGAATATTATTTTTCCAATAAAAATTTTTTATCCATTAAGATAAACCTATCTTTTGCCAAATGAATGTTCAGCAGAAATTTACAATTAAACATTGATTACCTTTCAGGTTCAAAATTTTATGTGTTTATACATTTGAACATTGGCAGACAACAATTTTGAAAGTATTATATTGTTGCTAAACTTATCTATTAACAAATATATACCACACACATGATCTGATACAAAAGTTTTTTCTTAGAAGATAAATTTCTGTGTAAAGGCCATATGACTAGAATTCTTGATAGTTGAGATAAACAGGATGTTTTGGAAGTGTCACATAGCACTGAAAATCCATCTAATTCTTATTATCTACTACCACCAGAGCTGACCAGACTATTTTGCATTCTAGGCAATACCAATGACTTACACTTATCCCCCATCCCCCACTCCCCTAAAAATTGCTAAGTTCGACTTTTAAAAGAAAATATTTTATGAAAAAAAATTAAAAATGCAAAAGCTTTTATCTTTTGTGAAAATATCTATTTTTAAAAAATCTCATCTTTAAATATCAGAAATACACTCACCGAGTTCTGTATTCTAGAAAGCTGCCCAGTTTGCTTTATTGTAGTACCAGCTTGATTATTACCATATCATTCTCTCAGTCCTAAATCATTTCTAACCTATTCTAATAAAGCTTGTTTCATTAATTGCAATACCTTATTTTCATATTCTTCATTCTTGTGTAATTAATTACATAAAGCTGCCACCAATTTAAACATTTTTTAAAAATGTAAAATAATAAAACTTATAAGACAGTTGTGGCACTTAAAGAGTTGATTATAAAATTAACATAATAAGGATCATATTTCTAGATTTGGTTTCTGTAAAGGGTTAAAATTTCAAAATGTTTTTGTGGCTGTCAAATATCTATTATCAAATTTAGTTAAAAAAGAAAATTTCTATTATAGCTAATACAAAAATGTTTTAAATCTGTTATCATAAAAAGTTTCTAAAAATAATCAAAAAATTAAAATAATTGAAAAAGAATGTATTTTTATTTTCCAACACAAATGAAACACAGAAAACCATAAAGCATACTTTTACCTAATAAAAACATCATCACTACGTTCTTTTCATGCTGTAAATCATCCTGCAAACATTGGGCAAAAAGAAACATCATATTCACACATTAAATTTAGATAATTACAAAATACTTAGTAATCTAATAATCTTAACTATATTCAAAATCTTTCCACTATTTACAGTATGTTTGTTTGAAATCCACAGAATTAACAATTTACTCTATCTCACCCTTTTATTTTTTCAAGAGCTCTAATATTCCGAACATTTTGATTATTTACTTTTTTCTTAAACAATTATATTGTTTCTAATCTCACATCATCAAACTAGACTCAACCACTTTTCAATGAACCACACTTTCTTTACTTCAAGCAGTAATATATTATTTCTCTTCTATTTTAATTTCATCTTATATAATCAAGATGATCATGGTTGCTGCTTACTAAAAAATTTTTTATACTGTTACGTTATCTATCTTTTATTCTAAATAAACATTTTACAAATTCTTTGATTATTTTTACCTTAAATTTTACATTCTTTTTCTTATTTCTTTACCAGTTTACTCCTACTAATATTCCACTTATGTACTACTCTTTTTGATTTCTACATTTATTATTCTTCTTATTCTCTGCTTCATCTTATTTTTTTTTCTAATCTTTTTTAAATCATTTCATTTCCATTGCTTAGATTATAATTTCTATTTATCTTTATATCTTCCTTATTGTCTCTAGTAGTTTCTTACTACTTTTTCTACTTTAATTTTTTATTTAATATTTATTTCACTGATACTTTTTTCCAATTTCTTCTATCTTCCAATTACTACTTATTTTACTTTTTCTTTTTTCACTTTCTCCTCCTACTCTTTTTACTATGATATGTTTGTTTCTCATATATATTACTCCTCTCATCTGTCATATTCCTTTTTTCAGCTTCATCTTTCATATCATCTCTTTTTTATTATCATGTCTATTTCTATTTTCATCTTCTTATTGCATTTTTCTTTCTTTATTATTCTTCATCTTATCACTAGTGATATTAATTTACCTCCTTTCATGATTAAATATTCTCATATTCTTACTGATATTCACACATCTCCTAGCCATTACCTGTTATTTTTTTCTATACTTTCTTCTTTTTTATTTATTAATCCAATTTTTTATCATAGATATTCTTCTAGCTGATTCCAAAATATTAATAACCTTTCTTTGTCTCTGCAGCATTTATATAATCTCCCAGTATACTATTGTGATAGCATATTATTACAAGACTCATTTCTAATTATAAATAAGGACAGTATTGAAAAAACAAATCTTTACCGACAGTGAGCAGAATGGAAAGGTGTTAGGTAGTTCATTACAGCCTCTGTTAAATATCGAAGATAAAAGAGTTCCATATTGCGACTGTGGGTAGCAACATGCTGGTGACTTCCCAGGTATTGTAAAGTAGCTTCGGCTGCAGATTGGTTATCGTCTATAAAAAAAATTCAATAGAAAGTTAGAAATAAATTTATTTTACATTTCTTTAATAGAAATGACTGTCATTAAAAAGGAGTTATAAAAAAAAAAACTCTTGATGAAACAAATAATAAATGCATTAACATTTTAACAGATTTCTGTTGAAAAGTTCAAATTTTAAACATAATTTTCAGACATTCTTCTGCACAAACCATAATTTATCAGTCTTACAAAGTTCTTTCATATTATGGACTTGTTTTCAACAATGCAATAATGAATATGCTATTGATAATTTTTGAAAATATCAAACAGATGACAGGATATTTTGGAAAAATGTCATTCCTCTTATTACCAGAAATTAAATTTGAAAGCATTACCTAATAGTATAAATTAGTATGAAAAATCAGACTCAATGTGGAGTTATCTGCATTACATGTGTGGTTGTCAGCATTATTGTTTTTATTAACATATTAACATCTAAACAATGAAGAAGTTAATGGTTTGAAAATATAAAGTAATGATGATATCTTATATGAATTCAACTGTTTACAATGTGACATTTGTAGAAATGATCTTAAAACAAAATCAGATATATATTAAAAAATAATAAATATAAAGCTATAAAAACACTGGTAAAATTACAATCTTTTTTACAAAATTTTCTTCACAAGTCTGCTTGTCATTTATTAAACAAATACACCTTCTGAGAAAGTCTATTTGCAATATTATTATTACTAGTATAGCATTAAATAATATTATATACAATGTGGTTAATCTTTTAAATATATTAGTATCTACCAAACATTACATGATCACCATCGCTTATGCTAGCACATAACTGTTATTAAACAGGTAAAAGTCTCCATACAGTAGTGTCACCCTGTGCCAACCAGAGTAATCAATGGATGCCAGAAGGCTTATGCATAAAATCCCCATCTAGTGCCTACTCATCCAATATCCCCAAATGAGTAGGCACTAGATGGGGATTTTATGCACAAGCCTTCTGGCATCTATTGATTACTCTGGTTGGCACAGGTTGACACTACTGTATGGAGAGTTTTGCCTGTTAAATTAGTATCGGTTATATTAATGATGATGTAAGCATAGTAATGCTAAATAATAGATATACTTACTTCATCTTTTGGTTGAGTTCATGGTCATCATAAAACTCTGGATGCTATCTGATAAATATTATCAGAAAATATTACAAAGATATATCCTACTTTTATAGTAATGTGATTTAAAAGATTTTCTTCATAATATATAATATTTAATGGTTAAAGTAACTAATATATTATACTCTATCTATAATACCTGGTCAAATTAAGGCTAACCCGAGTTATTCCTGAATGAAATAGACTGTGAACTTGAAATTCAAGATGTGACAACTTTCATATAAAAAAAATAAACCTCACACTATTTAAACAAATAATAATAAACAATAATTTATTTTCAAATTGGCAATAATGTAATTTTCAGTCCAATTGTTATTTCTATCCTCAAACAAAGATACACTCTATAGCAAATATTTACAAATCATATATCCACTAAATTATTCCTAATATCCTTAAATTATATTTTCTAATTTAAATAGATTCCTCCCTATACATAATTAACACCTTATCTAAATAAATTTTAGTAATAAGCAACATTATTTCTTTAATAGACTCATCTCTAAAATATCTTTTAATTGATTTTTACAAGTATGTTTAGCTAGACAAATACTCAACAAATCATAACATTCAGACATCGTCAAAAAATGTCCAAGGTTTATTCCTGATAAGTTTTAAAATGTTAATTTTAATAACAACAACATACAATATAAAGATATAATTATATGATTAAACATTGCTTGCAGACAATAAATATATCATGCCTTTAATGCGTCAAGGATATAACTCTTTATATTGATGATCATTAGAAATATAATTAATTTATTAAATCATCTTTAAATTCACATCTGTCACACACACACAAACATATATATATATATAACTAAATAAAATAAGTCTACTAAGTACACCTTCTGTGTTAATCTTAGTAAACATGTACATAATTTTACATACATCTGAAAACTAATAATAATTTAAAGAGATAATCATCATTCATTGGGTAAATTTAATTCAATGATGAGGTAATCAGCTATTCAATTCTACTTTGCATAAATAATACTTATAATATTAAAATCTTTTTCAGAGATGATCAGATTTAGAATCTACTTCAGAGAAACAAAATCACTACTTTCTTAATCACATTCTTTTCATAATATTGTAAATACCGAATATACTAACTATAAACAAAAGATCTAAATAACTATATTGATAAAATAAGTTCATATGTGTAAAAGTATATTTCAATGTTCATTAATCCAAGGATCATATCTACATACAAGACAATGATCGAGAACTAAAATATTTTTGTATTTTATATTATCAGTGGTGAGGGGGAGGTTGTAAAACTTATTAACAATATCTATAAATTTTTTCCCCAAGAAACACAAAAGTGCTGCAAATTTTCTTTTATTGTTTTGAATACTGTTCAAAATAAAAGTTTCTACCTGTGTTACATACAATGGTCATTCTGTAGCATTTCCCACATCAAACCCACCTATGGTTGTTTATCCAAATGATGACATTTAAATTATTTACTATTACTATCCTTCCCTAAGCTAATTATTCCTATAGCCATGTTTGAAATAACAACTGCACCAGGCTTTGCTATGTCTTAATCTTCTTCCTTTGAGTAAGATTAGAAATATGATTTCTAAATTATTTCTCTTCTCAGTAAAGTAAATAAACCCACTGCAGATCAATTTTCTAAATTAATTTTAATACAGAACAATATAAGTTTAGTAATATAGATACACATATTCTTATCCTCTATACATAGATTACAATATGAATACATATAAATTCAATTCCATTCTACACACTTTCTTTTACACTTTGCAGAAAGTATTAGTCCCTTGTTTAATCATACACTTAATACTTAATTAGAGCCATTATTTACCTAATTTTTTGGTAAATGTCTTTACCTCGATAGGCCCTTGAAGCGCATATAAATTATAATAAGATTGGGGCAATCTCTTTGATCCCTAGTCAGCTTGAGTATCTTCAGAACTCAAGATCTGGGTCTGGAAACAAATCTCTGCTGATTTCTTCCACTACTTCACATCGGTGTGCAACCCAGTTGCACGAACACCCAAGAAAAGAAAAAAGATGCTCTCTTTTTTCCCCCTATTTAACTAGATTTCTTTTATCTTTTGTTTTCTGGAGTAATATATCTGTTTTATCTTTATCCTGGTGGACGTTTTTTAGCTATGAAGGTTTTTTAAAACATTAGATCCTTCTAGAATTCAATTGTTAATTAGTTATTGACAATTGAATTCCTACACAATCAGATTTTACTTTTTAGTTCTTTTTCATTATTAATTGATGTTTTAATTTATTTCTGCTTTATCATATAGTTAGTTTTACACAATAGTTTTAGTAGAAGTATATTTTAGTATTAATTTAACAACATACATTTTAATTTACTCAATAGAAATTCCAATAACCCCTCAAGAATTTCAATGTTTCCCTTATTATTCACTTTCATAATGTTTTTCTCTCCTAGCAGGAGTTATAATAAATGTCAAAAACTGGAATAGGAAATACCAGGGTCTTTTGATCAACTTATTTATAGATAAAAATATGAAATCGATTGCCTGCAAAGTAAGGCAAGTACTTTTTACGTTAAGAGAAAAGATCACTATAGAAATGAATAAATTGCAAAGAGAAGGGATAATCGAACCAACAATGTACAGAAGTCTTGCATTGGTGGTCGAGAGGTCAGCGCGACTGCCTTGCACTTGCAGGCAATTGTCCGGGTTGCGGGTTCACATCCCGGCCGATGCTATGACACTTAAAAAAAAAAAAACACTGTAAAGAATAAACTACACCAATTGTTCCATGAAATAAAAATAACAGCAAAGTCAGATTATGTGGAAATTATATGTGCACCTTAAATAAAGCTCTATAAGTTGATAACTATTCCCTTCCTATTATTAAAAAAATGTTAGAGACATTGACTGGTCATAGAATGTTTTCAAAATCAACCTTGGCCAAGCATATTTGCAACTTATAATAGATGAAGAGACAGCCTAGGCCCTAATCTGAACTATTCATAAAGGTTTAGACAGGATAAACAGGTTAACATTCAGAATTTCAAATGTGTCCAATGATTTTTCAAATGGTGATAGATAAATTAGTAGCAGATATTTCAGGGACACTACCATATTTCAATTACTAATTATAGGGAAAAAAGCATCAACTTAGGAAATCAACAAGGCAATTATTAAGAAAATTTAAAGAAACAGGAATATGAATAAGCACAGATAAATACCTATTTGAGATAAATGGGCTAGGATTTCTACGGTTCAAGGTCACAGCAAAAAAAATATTCTCTTCAACTGAGAAGATTAAAGGCATTTGATAAGTATCAGCCCCAGCAAATAAAAAAAAAGTTTTAGACTTTTCTCAGATTGTTCAATTATTACAAAAACTTTATATATCATAATACTGAAATGGCTGAGATCTTTTAGAATCTACTAACAAAAAACCACAATGGACATGGAAGGTTAAGTATTTAACAAATTAAAAGAATTAATTATCAAGACAAAGAGATTGACACACTATGATCCAAATAAGGAGCTTATTCTTAAATGTGATATCTTCCCTGTGAGAATAGGAGCAATACTATCCACAAAAACAGAAGTGGGAAGGAACTACTTATCACTTTTGCATCTCATATACTGTTAAAAATATAGAAATTACTCCCAAATAGACCATAAAGCTCTAGATTAATTGACGGACTAAAAAATATTCCACCAATAAGTATATGATTGACCATTCATGCTACAAAGGGTCTACCAATTGCTACTACGTATTTTCAGTTCTAAACAAGGGTACCATAATATATCTTCCCCCAAATGTTCCTCTGGTTTAACATTTTTAATGCTTATGATTTCAAATTACCATATATAAAAATAAAGAACACAAATCATGCAGATTCTATTGAGTCATTTACCAGATGAAACAGATAGTATACATGTAAAAAGATAATATAACTAATCATTAATACCAATTGATTTAGCAAATAATAGCCAAATAAAGAACTTGCTGGTGGCTATTGGATCTTTAATAACTCAGAATAACAATAATGTGTTCATGGATCCATGATAGTTGGTCCTAATCCAAATCACCTTTAGTAAACCAGATCTTTTAAGACAAACATGAAAAACTATCTATAAAGAACAAATGAATTCTGTGGCGAGATAAAATATTAATTCCAAAACAAGGTCAAAAAGAAGTCATACACCAATTGCAGTGGTCATTCGGGATCATACGAAAGAAAATGATAACTTGATTTTATGTGTGGTAGTTAGGAATAGATAAAGATACAGAAACACAGATCTGACAATGCCAACTAAAGCAACGCATACCACCAAAACCAATGAGCAGTCTGGCCAGAAGTAACAGAATCATGAGATCAGATATGCATTGATTATGCAGGACCTTGAAAAAATAAGCACCTCCTGATTGTCACTGCTGCATATTCAAAATGGCTGGATGTACCCTTAGTAATCAATTGCAATATAGCAGTATTACACTGGATTGTCTAAATAAGCTCTTTACTATTCATGGTCTGCTCAAAACAATTGTATCTAATAATGGAACCAAAATCATATCAAAACAACTTGAAAACTTCTGTCATCATAATGTGATTAGACACATCACAACCCTAATGTTTCATTAAAAAAAAAAAGGTAAGTAACACATAATACAAGATATACACAAGTATGGATTGGTCAACTCAAATAGTGAGAAAGTTCTTTGCCCAATATTCAACACAATTCACAAACTATGGCAGATTCTAGCAATAAATGATATTCAGTCGAAAAATAAAAATATAACTATAAGATAACAAATTACCTCAAAATATAGAAAAATCAGGTCATCAAAAACAGTTTGAAGTTGGAATGAGAATTCATGGTAGAATGTACCCAATTCAGAAATGGGTGCCAGCAATAGTTATCACAAATAAAGGAAAATATCTACTAACAATTAGAACTCAGGAGGATCAAACACACAGACACCATCAAGATCAACTGCAACCTGATTACAACTTCATCAAAATAGCTGAAACCAATATACAATCAGATAACCAAATTGGAGTATCAGCACAGCAGCATAACCAAAGAGCAAACAATATGGAATGATGTCAACCAGTAATGAGATGGCAACCTAATCCCACAGAATCATGAGAAATAGAAGGTTATCAAAATCTCTCCAAAAGTATGATCTTTCACTATATATATATATATATTCTACCGACCCCTTCTTATCCCCTTTACACCAGCTCCCTATTAAACCGTTCCTAGAAAGGATTGTGAGCTCCAAAACAAACAAGATACAGTGCAAAGATTTATTTATTTTTCTTATATCAATAGTTGTTCATTATCAACACAAGAGGGCGCCAGATACGATGATTTGATTCATAATTTAATTTCTCGCATCACCTTACGTCATATCAAAACGATTTTGAAGTCTAATCCCTGCCCATAAGCTCAAACTCCCAGCATGGACCAATAGGGGTCACTCAGGGTCGCGATGTGATTGCCTTCAAGACTCTTATTCTGGAAAATGACACAATATTAACCAATGGATAAGAAGGTCGGTTGATTAACAGATCGGTCCAAGCATTGGACGGGATCATTGGTTATTTATAACTAATACGAATGTTCGGTTGAGGCATCATTAGAATAAACAACTAGACGCTTATAACATCATCCCCCCTTTATCATACAATCCAATAGAATTATTTATACTAGCTCTATTGACATTTACTTATATTTATTAATAATAGGCCCTCCCAACTCTTAAACCTATGTTAACTACATAATAAGTAAACATCGTGACTTACGGCACGATGTTTATGAATGAAACTTAAAAGAGATAAACAAAAAAAAAAAATAAGAAAGACAAATTTAAAAGTAAAATAATTAATTGCATGAATAAATGCTAACAATAATAATAACTTCAAAAAAAAATATTTAATTATAGAAAATGATTTGAGGAATGCTCGACTAGTTTAAATAAATAAAAAAAATTTATTGATTATAAAAAAATGAAACATTGCTTAATAGCTTTATTTGCACACACATACGCGCATTCTCGCACTCGCACAGAAAAGAACATATTATGCATAATAAACATGGCTGATAAAATATATTTCCTCTTATTACATTTTGAAAGTAGGTGTGCGTTATAGTTTATATGCGAAAGAAAATAATAATTAGGATCAAAGTTCATAACTGGAAAAGTCCTAAGATTTAAATATGATGGGCTATGTAGCATCTGATATTTTTATTTACGAAAGTTGAGATTAAAATAATAAGATTTAATATATGAGAGATTACGGATCATTTTATATTTGATTTACGAAAGTCGAATTTAATTAATTATGAGATTGCCTTTTAAGTTTACGTAAAGAATGAATGGAAGCGTTATAAAAAAAAATGTTTACCTAGGATTTTGCTTAGTCTTCTGCTGCTTCTAGTTTGGTGAGGGTTCGAACCTGATAGATGAGATTTCCATAATACATGGTTATTCATTTCACATAAGTTCAGCGTAGTATGTTTGGACGATTCTTGTATATTAAACGGAACAACGTCCTTAGACTGATTGGAGCACTATGTTCGGACGGTACTGTTGTTGATCATTCATAGCTGTGGAGATGTTCTGGCGGCGGAGCGTCGATCAATCACTGAAGGGTTTTCTAGCCCATCATGACGATCGACGCTCTAAATGTTAATTTCACAGTGATCATATTGGATAAACCGGATAGCAAAAAGAGAAAAGTTCTAGTTGTAGCTTCCGGAGGAATTTAAAAAAAAACTATAAGCATAAGCAAAAAAAAAAGAGTGTAAAAAGACTATTTCTTTAGATTTAGATTCATATTTATATGGGTTGGTTATTATCTGAGGATCGAATCTCCACCCAGAGTTCAATATTCTTTGAGTTGTCATTGGGGTCCGTGTCCTACGTAATGTCCACTCAATCCATATGCTTGAGGCAATCTTAGGTTTATGCAATCTCATATTACAATCTCAGTTAGAAAAAAATTCATACTCATTCACACCTTTTATGCATACATGTGTGCGTGTTTTAAGAGAACAATTTAACTTACATTAGTTTAAAAGTCGAGCATTTAATCTGTCTCAAAATCACTTCTATAAGCTTTTAACTTTCACTACAGTTATAATCTAAAACAAACCCCTTTTAATTACCCCCGCGGCATATACAAGTAGAAATCACTTATTGAGATTTAAAATGGCATATTAATAGTACTTTATATTTTATTATTTTTTTTGTTGTTTTCTTTTTAGAGAATATTATTATAATAGATTATATGAAAGCCTTAACTATTTAATCAGAAATATTAACATTTTATTTTACAGTGTATTTTATAACGCATTGAAAGAAAACTACATTTATTTTTTTTATCATAAGTTGAAAGTGAAAGAAAAGAAAAAATATAGAGTGTTTACATTGCTCGTGTGTGTGCGTATATACCTGTACCGACTTTGTCTCGGTCCATATCCCCGCGATCCATCTAAAAATTAAAATGAGAGGCTTGGCATTTTAATTTTCACCATAAAATTCCTTATTTTTGACCCCGCTTAATGTGATTTTTAATCATTTATTTTAGCCGACTATCCTACAGTTCAACTCCCCCTCATATAAAGAAACAAAGTAGCAGGTCATATGGTCAGGCTCGGATTGACACTTGACGTTTGCGAACTAAACTCAAAAAAAAATTCTTTTTTTTCTCCTTTTTTTTTTTCTTTACGAAGAGCGGGCGTGCCATAATTGGAGATATCTTGCCCAGTCTGGTACAGGCACCCCGGGTGGAAGGTTGGCATGGGGATGGACCTTTCCGAAGTCCCACGATGCAAGGTTACGAACATATAGGCATTCTCTTACGGTCTACCTAATGGAAGACAGGAGGATGGTCATTTCCGAAGTCCCCTCTGCAAAATACGACAACATTTACGAGGTAGCGAATAATCTGAGTTATAGAACCATAAGCATTCAAAATATCCGAGCTCTGTACCTCCTAGCACAATAGGAAATATTGAGGGAAGGAACAATAATAGTGCACTCTCGCGATCCGGCTTTTCTTTCTTTCTTTAGGCGGCATCCGCTTCCTTTCTCCGCGTGTTTTCGAGCAACATATATTTTAGTCGAAGGCGGCGACGTTCTTTTTTTTAAACTGGCTTTCAGAAATATTAACTTATTTACCTCGAATAGTTTTCTTTAGAAGAGTTATGACATTTATTCCTTTTCTTTCTTTAAATTATATATTTTTTTTTTCTTTTTTTCGTGTTTAGTTATCTGCGGTCTGCTTTGGTTTAAAATAATGTTTTATCAACCCCCCTTCCCCCCTTGTTATTGTATGATGCGATGCGATGTGTAAGTCCTTTCTGGTCCGAGGTCATTTTCCTTCAGTTACCGTTGTTTATAAAGCGTGCTCCGGTAATCGTATTCCTGTGGCAAATCCGTGTTCGTCAACGTGTTTGTAGACTAATTTTTCATCAGTATCGATCTGGTGGTAGTTTTCTTCTATATGGTTCATGTCCCGGCCTCTCTATATGCCTTTCCCGTCCTTCCGCTCGCTCGAACTTGGCTATGGCATCCCCCATCTTGTGGATGCCCCTGTCATCCCTGCTTAGCATCATCTGCCTGATGTCTGTTGGCATGTTGTGTCTAATGTTCGAGATGATTTGCTCTTCCGTCATGTGATACGCCGGTAGCTGCTGGAGGCCGGCCACCTGCCTGTAATAGAACTGCGTTATCGTCTCGTTAGATTTGAGCCTGTATTTTTCATTGGTGATGTGAAAGTAGATCCCCTCTTATCTGGTAGCGTTCCAAAAGCTTCGTAGGATCTCTTCTCGATATTCTACGAACGATCTGGGCTTAAACTCGATCGTTCGCCACCAATCTCTAGCTGGCCCTTGCAGGTATGTGCTGGCAATATTGATTTTGTCTGGCTCCGGCTTTGAGGGCTCAGAAAACAGGTTACGGGCGCTCTCCATGTGGTCCATCGGACTCTCGTTTTCACCTGCCCTGAAGATCTCAATTTTTATTTGCCTTTCGGCCCACGACTGGCTCGGTTCCCGCAGGTTTATTCTCAGTTCAAATTTCTTTTCCAACTCCTCCAGACGTTTGGCCATAATTTCTCTTGGTACGTTCTGTTGTGGCTCGATTCCTTCTACCTTTCTATTTATCGCGTCCACCTTTTGTCTTACGTCTTCCCACTCTGCCTTTGCTGTTATCACTTCAGTCTTCGTTTCTTCTATTTCGGCTTTTGCTGCACCGATCTCTATTTTTATTGAGGTAATCTCTGTCTTTACTTCGTCAATCTTTATTTCTTCTTCTTTGCTCTGGTCCTCCTCTGACTCTCCTGTGTTTCCCTTCAATAATTTTCGTATCTCCCTAATGAATTCCCCTCTCTCCTCCTTTCTCTCTTTCCTTCTTTCTTCTTCTCTGTCCTCTTCTCTCTTCCTTCTTCTCTGTCCTCTTCCCTTCTTTCTTCTTCTCTGTACTCTTCTCTCTTCCTTCTTTCTTCCCTATCTTCCCTCATCTCTATCATCATTTGGCTCATCATTTTAAGAAGCATTTTTATTTCTGATTCAGCCTCTTCTTTAACATCTATCTTTTTGAACGTTATAGGGCTCTCCCCTGTCTCCTCCCACGCAGTATCGTTATTGCTGTCCATTTATGATTTAATACAGGAAAAAATTTTTCTTTCCTTTTTTTTTTTTTTTATTTCGTTCCGGCTCCAAATGTTTTATTAAAAGATTTGCGATATTGTGAATCGCTGTATTTTGTTCCGTTTGTTATTTTCCTTTTCTCCCTTTTCCTTCCCTTTCTATTCGTCCAAACTTTCGTTTACATGAAAAAAAAAAAATTCCTTCCTCTTTTCAGTTTTGCGTCTTTCACGAGGTTCGGCCGCTTTTGGCTAATGTCTTGATTTGTTTCTCTCCGAAACATTATTTATATTAGCCTCACGTTTGGAAGCGCCATTTATCTACCGACCCCTTCTTATCCCCTTTACACCAGCTCCCTATTAAACCGTTCCTAGAAAGGATTGTGAGCTCCAAAACAAACATGATACAGCGTAAAGATTTATTTATTTTTCTTATATCAATAGTTGTTCATTATCAACACAAGAGGGTGCCAGATACGATGATTTGATTCATAATTTAATTTCTCGCATCACCTTACATCATATCAAAACGATTTTGAAGTCTAATCCCTGCCCATAAGCTCAAACTCCCAGCATGGACCAATAGGGGTCACTCAGGGTCGCGATGTGATTGCCTTCAAGACTCTTATTCTGGCAAATGACACAATATTAACCAATGGATAAGAAGGTCGGTTGATTAACATATCGGTCCAAGCATTGGACGGGATCATTGGTTATTTATAACTAATACGAATGTTCGGTTGAGGCATCATTAGAATAAACAACTAGACGCTTATAACATCATCCCTCCCTTTATCATACAATCCAATAGAATTATTTATACTAGCTCTATTGACATTTACTTATATTTATTAATAATAGGCCCTCCCAACTCTTAAACCTATGTTAACTACATAATAAGTAAACATCGTGACTTATGGCACGATGTTTATGAATGAAATTTAAAAGAGATAAACAAAAAAAAAAAAAAAATATAAGAAAGACAAATTTAAAAGTAAAATAATTAATTGCATGAATAAATGCTAACAATAATAATAACTTCAAAAAAAAATTTAATTATAGAAAATGATTTGAGGAATGCTCGACTAGTTTAAATAAATAAAAAAATTTATTGATTATAAAAAAATGAAACATTGCTTAATAGCTTTATTTGCACACACATACGCACATTCTCGCACTCGCACAGAAAAGAACATATTATGCATAATAAACATGGCTGATAAAATATATTTCCTCTTATTACATTTTGAAAGTAGGTGTGTGTTATAGTTTATATGCGAAAGAAAATAATAATTAGGATCAAAGTTCATAACTGGAAAAATCCTAAGATTTAAATATGATGGGCTATGTAGCATCTGATATTTTTATTTACGAAAGTTGAGATTAAAATAATAAGATTTAATATATGAGAGATTACGGATCATTTTATATTTGATTTATGAAAGTCGAATTTAATTAATTATGAGATTGCCTTTTAAGTTTACGTAAAGAATGAATGGAAGCGTTATAAAAAAAATGTTTACCTAGGATTTTGCTTAGTCTTCTGCTGCTTCTAGTTTGGTGAGGGTTCGAACCTGATAGATGAGATTTCCATAATACATGGTTATTCATTTCACATAAGTTCAGCATAGTATGTTTGGACGATTCTTGTATATTAAACGGAACAACGTCCTTAGACTGATTGGAGCACTATGTTCGGACGGTATTGTTGTTGATCATTCATAGCTGTGGAGATGTTCTGGCGGCGGAGCGTCGATCAATCACTGAAGGGTTTTCTAGCCCATCATGACGATCGACGCTCTAAATGTTAATTTCACAGTGATCATATTGGATAAACCGGATAGCAAAAAGAGAAAAGTTCTAGTTGTAGCTTCCGGAGGAATTTAAAAAAAACTATACGCAGAAAAAAGTGTAAAAGACTATTTCTTTAGATTTAGATTCATATTTATATGGGTTGGTTATTATCTGAGGATCGAATCTCCACCCAGAGTTCAATATTCTTTGAGTTGTCGTTGGGGTCCGTGTCCTATGTAATGTCCACTCAATCCATATGCTTGAGGCAATCTTAGGTTTATGCAATCTCATATTACAATCTCAGTTAGAAAAAAATTCATACTCATTCACACCTTTTATGCATACATGTGTGCGTGTTTTAAGAGAACAATTTAACTTACATTAGTTTAAAAGTCGAGCATTTAATCTGTCTCAAAATCACTTCTATAAGCTTTTACCTTTCACTACAGTTATAATCTAAAACAAACCCCTTTTAATTACCCCCGCGGCATATACAAGTAGAAATCACTTATTGAGATTTAAAATGGCATATTAATAGTACTTTATATTTTATTATTTTTTTTTTTTGTTTTCTTTTTAGAGAATATTATTATAATAGATTATATGAAAGCCTTAACTATTTAATCAGAAATATTAACATTTTATTTTACAGTGTATTTTATAACGCATTGAAAGAAAACTACATTTATTTTTTTTATCATAAGTTGAAAGTGAAAGAAGAGAAAAAATATAGAGTGTTTACATTGCTCATGTGTGTGCGTATATACCTGTACCGACTTTGTCTCGGTACAATATATATATATAAAAGCACTAACACTAATCAACATGGACAACATATATCAAATATATTAACCAGTGTAATACTAAGTAAATGATCATGACCAGTTATTTCTCATTAATGGTAAATGTTATAGAGTGATTGTTTAGCAGATAAGTAGTAAATCATCATTAACGTAAGATTAAATAATAGAACAATTACTTTCTAACCCGTTAAAAACAATAATGAACAAAATCTATCTTGCCTCAGAAGAAATATGCAACTATGCTATTGTTCATTATCTTTCCAGTTAGAAACTGATACTAATCAATTGTCTGATCCAAGAAATAAAGTCAATAATTGTCATTTCAATCCCAACAAACTCTATAAATACAAGATTTATTTAATCCTAAGAGAGAACCATAAAAACCTATAGAAAAAGATCTACACTTTTTGAGTAGAGACAAACCTGTTATGAGGAAGGAATATGCTATTACTGATTGTTCAAAGTTTGCAACAAGGACTTTTTGCTATCCATCAGAGTTCAAGATGGCAGAGGTTAAGCAGATGAAGGAAGATTCATCAACAGAAGCTCCCATGATAAGCAATTCCAAGACTAGCACAAGTGGAAGTGCAGAGGTGAAAACTGTAACTCAGCAGAATGCTGATTTGTGAAAGAGTGAAACTAGATTGACTAAACTGACAATCACAGCATTTGTCAAAAGAGGACAAGCAAACTGTAGAAACAATTAGGTATTCTTCTAGAAACACAATAATTGTGTCCAAAATATAATTGACAGTGCTAATTGTAATAACATTACATAGACATAACTACACATATAATTAATTTAGTTTTATATAAATGAATAATAAATCAGTTGATATATATTTAAAATTGCCTAATGTTATTATAGCTCTTAAAGCACAATATATAAAACTGATGTCTCCATATTGTAACGATATATAAATATGTCGTTACATTAATTTAAAATAAAAACTTAAAAGTTCGCAAATAAAAGGAAAAAACTAAACGCTAAAATTAAAATGTTTTTTAAACGTATATATATTCGCACAGATGCTAAATTTTAAAAATATTTTTCATAAACAAAGAAAAAAAGTATTTGAACGTATTTTTTTTAATAAAAAAATACAAGATTGAAATATAAAAATATTTTAATAAAAAAAAATAACGTAAGTTAAAATAAAAACAGGTATTAATTAATTCCTGCAATCTATAAATGGAAATGATTGTTTATTAATTATCTAAAAGCTGTTTGATTAAAAAGTCAGATGAAAAGTTAGATAAGAGAAGAAAGAGATTTTAGCTTGACCAATGGAAGCACTAAGCCTTGGCTCGGACCCTAACGAAAGTGATGGATTGGTGACGTTTTGTTCATTGAATCCTGGTGGATAATATAAAAAGGAAAATACAGTTTTTTCGGGAGTTCCAGCATTGGGTGTTTGAGAAATGTGGTATGACGCACATACCACACTCTCGATAAAAATAAAAATGAAAAGACTGTGATACCTTGAACCAGCTATTGCCATCTCCAGAACATTACCTTCCAACGGAGGCGTCGTGGGAATTGAAAGCAGAGGCCATAAGCTATATGAAATGAACAATTGTTAAAATCAATTAAGAACGTTCGTCAAGTTTTACAAATTGATAAACAAACCAACTGAAATGTTAAAACGGACTCTTATCTGACTTTTGTAAGTTTTTAAATCAAATTAATAATGTTAAATTTTATATATTTTCCGAATGATAAACATCATTTCCATTTTATTTATTTTTTTCTTATTGTAAAGATTATTTAAATGTATGAAATTTAAGTTGTTTATAGACGCTTGCATGGATTCGTTTGCGGTTAATTATATTTTGGTTTTCATATTTGATCAAAATATATAGACATTCGATAAATAATGATACCTTATGGTGAGTATCTAAAATGTATTTATTCGGATGTCTTTTAAGTTATTGGTGACAACGCAAGTATCTTATGGTGAATACTATTGGGTTACTTATAAATTTCCCTCTGCGATTGTCGGTATCAATAATTTTGTATTTTGATCGTTTATGTTTATTTTGAAATGTTTTTGATCGTGGAATCTATGTAATCGATCTATACCCAACATTTTTAAACAAATCTGTGCGAACGTATTTAAATGCTAAAATTAAGTCGGGCGTGAATGGCTATATAGTTTTGTAAAGTTGTATTAAGGGAAGGTAATCTTAGGTTATTCATTTCGTAGTTGAATTGGTTCAATGGATTGAATATATTTGTGTAATTAGTAGATGTAGTATGAGGTCCGCTACAGGCAGGATTATATATATACGCCACACACCCTCTGTTTGCCTATGGATGGGTTTGTAAGTCGGCAGAAGACCGCAGTCCATTCCTATGGAGTTTTTTGTTTATTGATCTACTTGCCAACAGATGTCACATTCCTGTTGGTGGAGAGTCAATGGCTTCTCTATTTCTATTTATTGTTCA
Organism: Epiperipatus broadwayi; assembly: GCA_028023455.1. Classification (NCBI taxonomy): domain Eukaryota; kingdom Metazoa; phylum Onychophora; class Udeonychophora; order Euonychophora; family Peripatidae; genus Epiperipatus; species Epiperipatus broadwayi. The sequence continues at coordinate 1,153,493 of JAQFVV010000086.1, read as the reverse complement.
GATGTACATTCCTGACAATATAGTATTTTGTGTTGTCATATCATGCTACATTGAATACATGAATATATCAGATGGATTGGCTCCAGTTGATTGCGAAATTTGTTGCCTAAGGTTAAATCAGGGAAGAATATTTTCCTTTCAAATGCAGACCTATGTAGTCCATTCATACTCGACCCTCTAAATAAATAGTAAACTCATTATTTGCAATCTATTTAAATATAAATTTACAAGATCAATATAAAAATATAAACATTAAATTTATTCCTCAAAATTTAAATATTATTTTATATGTGCGTAAATAAATATTTTTATATGTTACTTTCTGGCAGTGGCTTTTATTCTTTTATATTTAAGATATAAAATTTATATTTTATTATCTCTGCTGCTCCGCTGAGCTAGTGACTTGGGCTAACGATCTGAATATTTAAATAAAGTGGAATCTTAACAGCGCGTATCTGCCTACTCTATAAATTTTTCTAGGCTCAAATCCCTAGATGGCGCCCTTGTAGAGCAGATATTGTGTTTGCGGTTAGATTCGATCTTCACTATCATTTCGATCGTTATAATATGGAAACAAGACTTCATTTTTTTTTATGAATCTCCAACAAATTAGATATTTATATTTACCATTTATACTCCGCCAATAATCAAAAGATATCAACTTTACCAGAGTATTTTATTACACAAGTAAGTTCACTTATATTTGGAGTACCTTCTAACATCATTATCATTTTCAACCATTAATTCTTAATTTCTGTCTGGTCTGAGAAATAAGGTCAACAATGACCAATATCATTTCAAACCTCATCTGTAGGTATGCATGGTTCTCTCTTAGAATTAAACAAATCTTGTATTTATTGGGTTTGGTGGGAATGAAAAACCATTTATCATTATTGACCTTATTGCTCAGTCTTGATGGAAATTAAGAATTAAGACAGTTAGGTTGGACATAATGCTAGAAGACATGATACTAGATGGACAGTTGAATTCTCAAACTGAATTCCAAGAGATGATAAAAGACCTAGAAAGAGACGACATGTGAGAAGAATAGATGAATTAAGGAAATATGTTGGAGTAATGTGGAGAGGAGACTAGAGATTGGATGGAGAAGATGGACTGAGCTTGGAGAGACCTTCATTCTGCAGTGGTATATTCTATAAATTCAAGTAACTCCATGGTTTTTCTAAACTGATAACAGATGAAAAGATACAGTCTTGAAATTGATACAGCTCTATTAATGGAACAAAACTTATTCTAAAATAATACTATTAAATTTTTAATTTTATATATGCTGATTATATACTTGAAGGATAGAATAACAACTAGGTGACAGAGTGTTATAACAATCATCAATAGTAGATTGCCATTGCTTAGCTATAGTTTCTTAATATAACATTAAACTTAGTTGCATCAATCTAATTGTTTGGATTAAGTAAGACTTAAATCACTTTAATTAATGTCCTGATTTAAGATCACAGGTCTTTAGCTAATGCTTGTATTATACAAATCATAAGCAAGTTATAATCTTATTGAAGCAGTCAATCTTAGCTTAAGATTGAGCTTCATGGTTCTATATACTAACCTGTGTTTAAACCATATATCCCATCCCGCTCCTTTAGTTGTGTATATATATTTTATGTATATATTTGAGATGTGCGCCTAAATTTTATAAAGTTTAACTTTTCAATATTTATTACTATTAATTTTTTTTATTAATTCTTTTCTTCACATTAAAAATACATAGGTGCGGTTCAGATATATATATTATAGGAGCAAAAATACTAACAAAATATTGATTTTTTGAAATATTTTATGTCATTTTTAACTTTTCCTTTTAAATTGTTTTTTCTATTAAACTGTATATTTTTATAAAATCCAAGATGGAAGATGCAACCGTTAATTGTCCAAAAATAATTAAAGGGTTGGAAATATAATATTGTTTTAATCTTGGGAAGGAATTTTTAATTAAGTTTTTACTTAAAATAAAATGGGGATTAAGATTAATGTTTGTACTTTTGTTATAAACATTTTTGTCAAATCTATTTGCAATCTGGAAATAGATTTGAATATATTTTGGAATGTTATCAAACAATTGCATCTTCAAACAATGAACAAAGAAAACTTAAGATTTTAGATTAAAGATTAGATTTGAGCTAGAAATAAATTAAAAGATTCTTCAAATACCTGGGCAGGAGTATAAAATGGGCTAATTTTGAATTGAGAGAACTGTGTTGTCAAGATAAGCCATTCTGGTTTAAAATTTAAAAATGATTGAATAGAAAGCTTATCACCTTTCCGACCCTTGTGGGTCATTTTCTTCCACTACGGATACCATCATGCTTCTGTAGAATGAAATAAAAGCCGGACAGAGAATTTTAGAATGCTGAACAGAAGCTTGCTGTCATATAAGAACTAGCATGGATCCCTAAACCGCTATGTACAGGCTGACTTTGAAAAATGGACTCTTAAAATGGTGCAAGGTAAATTATTTCAAACTGCCACCATTGAAACTAAATCTAGCTTGCCTAACTAAACTCTATTAAGATTTCTCCTAATGTATTATTTATTAACTTTTTTATCTTACTAAAACATAAATTGCTCTCAAATGATATTTTATAAATCTAATCCTATCTCATATGCTCTAACTTTCTTTAACCTTGGTGTGGTCATTTATTTATAGTTATTTATTACTTGATTTTATATGTATTTTTTATTATTAATATGCCAATCTCAAGCAACCTGACGAGCTGAATTTCTTAAAATCTTTTCTTTCCTCTTTTAAGTAAACCTCCATGAATTAAGGTTATTAATGTTCCCTTAAAACATAATGCATTATTAATTAATACGCTCACCAGATTGTTTTTACGAGTCAACATTTTATCTGTTTTAGAATAAAAATTTGTTATTTGTAACTCTAGATTCTACTCGGGTGAATGCAGAACTTAGGCTAATTAACGCTCTAAAACCTTATTTATTTTACAAATGTTATTATACAATTCTAAAAGGGTGACATTTGTTTTCTATATATAACTGCTAGTTTTTATTTTATTTTTCCATACTCTTAAAATATCACATGCTTAAATATTCTGTTGTTGTAAAAGCCATGAAGGTGGGATTGAATTATATTAAATAGAAGAAAAGGAGGGGGTCAAATCTTAAGTATATTTTATTAAATGAAATCTTCCCTATATATATATATTACAGCTGCATTGCATATTATTTATCTAAATTATGGCATTCAAACAAGGGTCATTCATTTTAAAGCAGTAAATCATATTCAATGTCATTAGTGAGATTTATCTTTACTGCATTACTAACATTCAGCCTTGTCTTCATGATTATATACATGTGCTTCTAATCTGGGGGTTGCGACAAGATCGAACCCAGATTTCTTCTCATTTCCTGTCCCATGTATAGTTGAGCTTCCCAGGACTTATTTCGTATAACAAGGCCTCTGATGGTGATTCCAGTACGCCTGACACATCCTATGTCTATCTACTTTCTTCATGTAAAAGGCCTTGCATGTTGGTGATGTCCATGGCATGCCTATCCACTTTTCTCTAAGCCACTGCCCAAGAAGGGGGTCTTAGACTTCATTTTCGTCCAGAAGCATGGGCCTTCTCTTTTTTCTTCGCCATTGTCAGTACCACCACTTATTCATGTTATTATTTCTTTTTGCTTATGACTTAATTTTAGTGCTGTAATATTAAAATTGTGCTCTGCTCAAAATATATATAGAAATGCCAAATATTACTAATTTTATTAATTAATGTTATTTCAGTCTTATACAATCCCACCATTATAATTTAGTATTTCTGTATTTAAGAGCATATGCCTTGGGGAAAATAAAGCAATCGTCTTACTATTGTTAAAAGAATTTTCAATATATATTTTGTCATATAACTAAATGTAATTTTCAAATGTGTTTTACTTATTTTCACGACCGTAATGGCGTGAAAATACTTTATATTATATCTGTAATGAATCTCAGAATGCTCCTAGAAACAATATGTTCGTCATCATGTTTCAGAACCGTAAGTCAAAGCGTTAATGGCAATATTATGTAATCTTTTTAATAAATGATTGGCATTTTAATACCATACCCACCAAAGATGTATGTTAATGTATATCTCTTATTTAAATGATAAAAGAGCATATGAGAACCATTAGTGTGAATTTCAATATGTAATTATCTACTGTTTGGTAGACCACTCATTCACGCACATATTAATGTATATAATTAAGTCATAATGTATATAATTAAATCTTTATATTAAACTATTTTTATTGTCTAACTTAGTTGAGTATTTGAATTCCTTTTTCTACACTTCCACACATACAACCATGTGTATGCATATTTTAGTTAAATGCAGTTAATATTGAGTCTCATTGTCTTCTCCACTCTGCTAGTGGGCAGGACTTAAGAATAAATTCTTGTGTGCCATCATTATATGTTATTCATTAGGTGTTTGATCTGGAGTTTACAGAATGGGTTCGAATTCAGGTTGGTCCCTGACTTAAATCTCAGGCTTGATTGGATTTGAAGTACATTTCATTGAGTTCCAGCTCATGTTAGAGGGATCAACATGTTTTGACCGGTGCATTATAAAATTAAGACTGCCAAAGTATCATCTAATAAAAAAGTATATCTTCAAAATATTTTAAATATATAGCAATTCAATTCCCATCTCTTTGAATGATCATAATTTTCAGCAATTCATAAATCTTAGTATTTATCCTCTTATCTGTTTTAGAAAAACCTTATAGAAAGAACACTAATTTGAAAACTTCTATTATCTGGACAATGTTTTGGTTTATTGTTTTAATTATTACTACATGATAATCTTGTGCAAATATAAGTAATAAATATAGTAATGGGTAAATAGTTCCATAAGTAACTTTCCTAGAGGATGCCGTTAGATAATAAATCTAGACTTCTTTCCTATATCAAATTATAATTTAATACTCAGAATTAATATAAGAAAATACCAAAGAAAGAAGTTAAGTTTATTAGAAAAGTCACAATTATACAAAAATGTTGGGAAGCTATAAATTATAAAGTGAAACTGTTCTTAATTAATAATAAATCTTGATTTAAAAGGCAAGTTTACCCAGAACGAGTTACATTTAGATATCCATTCATTCGGCATATTAAAAATCTATATTTTGTAATTCAAGTACTAGTGAATAATAAAAGAAACAAAATAATTTATTAATAAACAAAATAATTTATTTCAAAAATAAAATAACAATAATGTCATTGTAATATTTACCAATATCTAAATTAATACATCGCAATCAACATATGCATGATCAACAATCTTTACTAAAACAAAGCAAGCTATCCTTAATCTCAATATATAGCAACATAGTAAACTATACACGGAGGACTATAAAATTAAATAATGGGTGAAATGCCTGTTATATATAAGCTTAACTCTTTACCATAATATTCTAGCTAATGACATAGAAACAACTACTCTTAAAACTTCATATATTAATTCATCATTATAACTATATTATTTATAAAGATACAAACATTACCCATACTTAAAAAAGTATTCACCACAAAACGAAATCATTATAAAATGAAGCATAGGAAATTTATAACTGGAACTAACCAATAAATATCAAGCTTCACATATAAATAATATTTTGGTTGTCAATACATACAGTGTTAGTCAAATCCCAAATATATATATTGTAGCCATTGGATTTGTCCAAGGTTCCATTTTTTTAGGTTAACTATGAAAGAGAAGGTTCCATCCAAATTTTCCTCATAATGTATGTATTTTTTTTGTTCTCTTTAATAAGAAGATTTCAGCAAAGACCGAGTTTGAACCCATATTGATAAGGGATTGCATATGTTTGACTAGTAAGCAATCTAAAAATTTATTAATATGTTTATAACCAAAGGATTATTTTAGTTTTATTTAGGGGTCAAGTTAATATTAAAAACATATTTTTAAAAAAAGCAAAATTTATATATTTGTTGATAGATTGACTGAGAAAAGGGAGATGTGTGACTATTAAAAACTACATTAGATAGTGATGATGAGTGGACATTGTTTTATAATGAATTAGAAATAAATAGTTTGTGAAAGTAAGGGAAAAATAATAATAATATAGTTATAATAATTAAGGATTAAAGCATTAAAGGTTAATTAAAAAAATTATATACCTGCGATGTGTGTGTGTATATAATCTAATTATAGATTTTGATTGTAAAATTCACAATCAATAATCGTTTCTTATCATGTTGTAAAGCAATCTTTAAATAAGAAATTAAATCATTTTAATAAGTTAAATATTAGCAGCCAAATTTAATTCAAAGTCTGAGTTTGAAACAGCTGCAATATATATTTTGTTTCATTATTAAATGGAAAAAATAAGATTACTGTTCTGTTATTTACTTTTGGTATAGGTTTCATGGTATTATATTACTTAGTCAATTATTAGAGGCTTTAAATGATGCCAATTTTCACCAAGGAATTTAAGTGGACCATTAATTTAGACCATTAACATGATAGTTTGTAAAATGTCAAAAATTAATTGGCAATTATAGCTGTTGAATTGTAGGGTTAATTGTGTCTGTTTAAAATACAGATTGGAATTTGGGCCTGTTTTTCTGAAAGAGCAAAAAGATTAAAATTAATAGAGAAAAAGGAACAAATCAATTAATTATAAAGAAAATGAGCAGATGGATTTTCTCTATAAAAACCTCTGTATTAACAGAAGGAGGGGGCTCTTTTATTTTTAAACTTTCTTATCTGTAGCAGTTTTCTTGCATTGACTTAAAGAAAACTGGGTTATAAAATTTAAAATCGTTTTTATTGTTATTTTGTCTCTTCAGAATAACTTGGCTAAACCTAACATTGTCTTAAGAAAAGACAATGTGTAGTGAATAAATTTTAAATTGGCACACATCTTTAATCTCCAGAAGTCAACTAATGGTCATCACTGGATCAACAGATGGTAATAAAAATTTAAACCACAGAAATTAAACTTTGAGTTTAATATCATTTATATATGCAAGTAGTAAAATTTAAAACTCAGAAGTTTGAAGTATATATAAGTCAATTTAAAATATAAAATGAATTTAAAATTGGAAAAGAACAATCAAAAACAGACTGATATTGTGAAAAAGTTAAATGAAGCCTGTTTAACTGAAACCTGCATAAAATTAAAAAGTTTAAATGTAATCTACATAGAGTTGGAAATGAGGAATGCGGTTCAACAAAATAAAAACTGTATATATGATGGCAAAGGAACCAAACTCTATCAAAAGAACTTTTTACTACAAAGACTTATATGCTCTTATAAACCGGTCAAGGAGGAATGGAAAAAAAAAAAGTGGAAATCAGGAACTTGGAAGGACACCTGCTAAAGGACTTTATAATAAGTATAATTTTTTTTATTATTCGCTCTTTATGTGTGTAGGACATTTAATATATATATAAAAATGTGTGTAGGACAATTAATATAAAAAAAAAGAATCTTTCTTTGTAGTGTATCATGTATATCATCTATTTTAAAATTAATTCATGTGATAATTACCATTGTATTATTTTGGGGGTAGAGATTGATTTCAGATGATTTTATATATGTTTATTTAAATGCTTTTGCTATTATTGTCATTTTGGGGGTAGGTGAAATTTATATCATGTTCTGATATGCCTTATTTAAAATGCTTTACAAACAATTTTAAAAAACAACACTTAGAGATATTATTATTCTTAGCATCAGAAGTTATTGTCAAATGCTTAGACTTCATAAATGAATTGCTTGTCTATTGAGTTGCATCATCATCATTTTTTTTATAAAAGTGCATGGAAATAGTTTTGAGAATTTTATACGCATTTCTTATTGTTTATTATTATTGTTATCATAGATCTAAGGCCAGAAACAAGCTGATTTATGCTTGGAAAATTTATGGGCTCATATTCCCGTACACTAATTTGCAAGAATATTAAAGTTGTGAAAGTTTTACTTGTATAATTTGATGTTTCGACCTGTATGTGTGTAGATAGACAAAGATCTCCACAAAGCCAGTGAAGTCTAACTCACTAAGATTTATGCTATATTCATAAAGTATTTGAACCTAGTGGAAGAGTTTTCCCACTTGAGTATTCTCTACACCGTAAGAAGGTTTCTTATTTTGATGGCCAGAGGTGATTGGTATACCTATGTTTTTGTATGACTAGCGATAAAAATCCTAGCACATCTCAACCTTAATGAAAAGGTTCTCTCTTATTCGGGTCACTGCCTGCCTCATATTAATATTTGATATTCCTTGCGTGTGTATGAGAAATAACCATGATAAGCATTATTATGAGCATCGGATACCAGGCAGCAAACTCAATTTAATGTCAGAATGAATGCAGATAATGTATGTGTGATTGGTGTATTTGAATATTGTTTTGTAGATTTAATTTATCATTCGAGCCAAAAATAATGTTGAAATGGGAAATCAAGGGCTAAATAAAACTTACGAATGTTTAAGCGTAGGCATAAGCAATGCGTATATAAATTTATTTAATAAATATTTACATGGCCAGCTGAGAACTTCGCTGGAAAGGTAATATTGTTAAAAATATTATTGTGTCATAAGAACATGAGCATAGAGTGTGTGCACTATGATGATGTTTGGTCTTAATGCTAATTTATTTGCAATGACTTAATCTCACTATTATTAAGATATCTCTGTTGTAAAAATTGGGGCAAAAGAATATTTAATCAGGATGATAGGATAAGATCAAAAAATTTGCGAGGGAATATTAACTTTAGATTTGTTAACTAAAATTATTAAATTTAATTAGGGGAGAAATCGATTATGTATTTTCTAAAATAAATCAGTAATAAAAGATAAAGCATTGAAAACGAGAAGGAATTGGTATTCACTATATTTAAGATAAAATGAAAGCGTAAATATAATGTATAATAGTTTTTGTATTGAATTATAGTTTGTTAAATAAAATTTGTTATTTGTTTTAAATAAAATTTGCGTGTGTCTCCATGTTTTTGTGGGTTATTATTATCTAGATATTTCCAATCCAATTATACATCAATATATTATTATTAATATTTGAATTATCATGTACGTAACTAATATTTAGTAAAATTATTTAAAAGGTTAATTTCAAATATTTAAAATTACCAAATAATTTAATATTGTTGAAGTATAAATCGTGAATAGAGAAAGTATTGAGTGATAGCGAGTGCAGAGGGTGGGCATAAAATCCTTTCCCCATCCGTTGTATTCAAACCCCTCTCTAGACGCATTTTGTTTTTATATAAATTGCGACTATGTTTTATGATGTGTTTATAAAGATTTAATAAGCTTAAAATATTCCGAGCTTTAATGTAAATTGATATTAAACTGCATTAAAGACAACCGAGATCACCTTGGAGGCGATCATGAGAGGAGTGTTTATCACCAATAATCTATCGCAGCTTATTCGATTTCCACACCTAATTATTCGAAAAAACCCTGAGAAGAGATTATAATGAGAGAAAGGAGCTAGCAAAAATGTAAAATTTAATAATAAAATAAATAATAGTGTAATAGACATATGGATGTGAAGTTGATGGAGGGGTGGATCAGGAAGGTGGAGATGAATATAGAACTTTATAATTAGAATAAAATTTAATTGTAGCTTTAATCATAGTGAATGGAGAATGCGCTGAGAATAACCTGAAATTCTTAAAGATATTAATATTGTCAATTTTAATGCGTTCTCAGTGTTCTCTAAATCGATTATGTATTAACCCATTCATGAAATATTATTACTAAGAGTATTGAATTGAGATTTAACCTTTATATTTTATTAGAGTTGCAATTTGGCGCCCTGGCAATTAAGCTTATAGATGTTCTGTACCATCATCATCACCCCAGTAGGCTTCAGAAATAGTGTCAGCTGGGAATGGTGAAGCATCCATCGATCCATCCTTAAAATGTTGTAATTGGCATGCAATTTATCTGCAAGTGTGTAAATACCATATAGATTTGAATATTGTATAATCAATCCATAATGTGGATGTGCGATCATTTGAATAAAATTCTCATTGGTTAGAATAAAGTTATAATTAGCTTAAACTATCCAATAATATATATGATATTTGTAAGCTCTCCCAATATTTAGTTATATTTAAAATACAATGTAAATGACTGATCGAGAGATTGCAAAATGCGTTTCATGTTAATTTAATAAGTTTTTATAAAGTTAACAAAATAAAAAAAAAATTTTCATTTGGTAGAATTGATTTTTATTGAGTTACAATTGGCTTGTAACGCGGTCGCACGAAGGAGATTATACATTATACTTATTATACTTACAAATTATTTTATACATTGGTACTTGAGAAATTATTTATTCTATACATCGCATATTTAATTGATACCCAAGAAATGCATCTTTCGTTAATTTATATTTAAGGAAAATCTTTTTAGTTAGATTTGGCTACAACGTGGAAGCCTATTAAACATCAATCCCCTAGCCAAAACTTATTCGTTTAGCAAAATCTATTCATTTAGTAAATATAATTTCGTTAGAAATCGCAATATATATATATTTAATTAATTCACTTTGTTTAGAGATTTTTAATTAGTTAGAATATATATAATATAAATATTTATCACCATTTATCAAAATTATTTAAAATGATAAAGATTATTAAATAACAGATTATAAATTTCATACTCTGTATTGAAATATGATGTCCATAAAATAAAAATAAACTATTATATTTAGAATGTTTTGAAAATATTACTTGCATATAGCTTTAATAACTATACACAGTGATCGATTCAATATTTAAGAGTTGATAATTTATAAATAATTAATATCAGAATATTTATGTGAAAAACAATTTATTATAAATTAAAAAATATTGAATAAAGATTTATAAACTGTTTTCTAATTTTAACTTATTTACCAGATGTTAAAAGAGCAAATGATCTCTTTATTCATTATGGGGCTTCATTTGAAATATAGAAGATAGACTTAAATGAAGATGCAGGAAAAATCATGATTTTGCAGCAGTTGATGATTATGAAAGAATCCTATTTATGATATATGAAAATATGAAGAAATAGATTACCCATTTGAGTCTTGGTTCCCAAATTCTTGAGATAAAAACTATTTATTTATCAATTCATTTTGGAGTTTTAAAATTAAATGTTTTGGTTTTAAATTCAATAGCCGATGATCCTGTACATGTGATCAAAATAGTTTTCTTCATAATAAATCATTCTCGGCTATTTTCCAATAGAACAATAAATAATGCTTCGGTCCTATTTAAAAGTACATTTAAAACAAATAATTGTCAATTTTTTAAAATTAATATTTTTAAATTAAACAACCGAATTTCTTTTAAATTACTGTTTAATAAAATCAATTTTTATTTATAAAAAGAGTATATAATATCTTTCAAATAATAATAATAACAACTCAATATTTTAAAATATTAATGACATCAAACCTCTAAATTAATAAAGTTCCTTTCTATACATTTTCTTAATTTATAAAATGAAATATATTCCAAAGGAAAATACTATTTCAATATGTTCTGTATTTTAAAATTATACTGCTATTAATAAAATAGATTTATAGAGTTTCCAAAAATATATTTCAATGTATAAAACCTATGGATGGTAAAATGAGCATTTATTTTAATTTTTAGTGGAGTTTTATAAGAAGAAAAAGTTTTATTCTGGAAATCCAAAAAATTCACTAGTCCAAAAAAATCCTGGAATTAGGGATTAAAGATAGTCTATCTATATTATAAATTGTTACAGTTTATATATTATATTCATTGATTGTATACATTTATTCACATAGCTTATATTTTTAAATGTTTCAAATAATTTTGACTTCAATTTAATCACAATGCTAATAGATAATATTCATTGATTACTCAAACATATGCTAGATGATACTTGAATGAAGAGTGATTTTGTCTTATTATATATTTTCATTATGTTTAAATTCTTTAGATTTTAATAGCTGTAAATCATTTCTAAGAACAATAAACACATTCTTGTACTCTCATTTTTTTTTACAATTTTTAAATTCTATAAACAGATATTTTATACAATCAAATAATTACTTATTAAACTTTAATAGCAACAAGTCAATGAATTCTTCAGTTCACATAATGTATAGTAAAACATGAATAGTTCTCTATTCTAATGCCATCTATTGTACGCTTTAATAATTAGTGATGGGTTGGCTCGATTTATTGGATTGTCGTTTTCCAGCAACATCTTGGCTTGATTTGGCACAATTTATTAGCTAGATCTTGGGCATTACTTATTGGTGAAATCATAATGCTTTGGTAATTGCAATTTAAAAAGTACTGATGTGATATTACAAGTGTGATTAATATTGCTATGGGAATTTAACAACAAATTGAACACAATTTATTTGTAAAATCCATTTAAAGTGCATAAATTAGCTATAATACTACCTTGTAAAACTTTTTTTTAAATATTTTTATTATGATTGTTCTGTGATGATATAAGAAGATATTAACTGATTTAGTATTATATGTATTTGAATTTACATGGTGATTTTGGGAATAATGGTGCAAAGCAAAGGATGAAGAAGATTATTGTAGATGAACTAACTGAGCATAGTTATTATTATAATTTAAAAAAAAAAACTAAATGATGAGTTTCTTTGATGTTATGGGTTGGCAGGAGTTTTGAGCAGTGTTTTAAAGGACAGGAATTTGATTAATTGAAAATCTTGAATAAATAAGTTGTGCATTATGGAGGAGGTTGAAGATAATAAGAAGTTTTAGAGTACTTAATTGATTCAACAGAGCGTCCTGGTAGTATAGTTACTCCTGATTTACAGGAGATCAATAGTTCACAAATTTCTATTCCAGAATCCATGAATATAGATCAACAAAGAGGGTCTATTCCTGAGCCCACTAAAAGGATTGAAAGTATGACTGGTGTTTCATGACCAAATAGATCTGAATGTTTTATTTCAAATGATGATGAGCAAGATGGATAGATTAGCAGCAGAGTCATCTGAAAAGATTGAAAATAAGCTAGAGAAATTAACAGCAGTCATCCAAATTAGCAGCAGGCATCCAAAAAGATGGAAAATAAGCTAGAGAAATTAGCAGCAGAATCATCTGAAAAAATGGAGAGATAAGAAAATAAGATAGATAGATTTGCAGTAGAGTCATCAGAATCAATAAAGTCATTAGAAAATAAGATGGATAGATTAGCAGCTGACTCATTCGAAAAGATGGATAGATTAGCTGCGAATATGTCAGAATCAGTAAGGTTGATAGAAAATAAGATGGTAGAGTTACAAAAAAGGTAGAAGGAGTAACAAGTAAATTGGTGGAATCAATAATGTCTATAAGAGAAGAAATGACAGAATCTAAACAAGAAATAAATTATTTTAAAGATAAGATCGAAGAGTCCTTGAAGTTATTAATAAATAATCTTGTAGAGTCAGCTGGAAAAATAAAAATAAAATTAGAAATCTATTGATGAATCCATAAGAATAATGAAGGTAGAAAATGAGAAGGAATAGGAAAAATTCAGAGTCATTGGATGAATCAATCCATAGACAATTAGTGGAATTTAAAGGTGGAGAGTTAAAAGAGTAGAATGTAATATTATAAGAGTAGATGAAACTCTGATGATAATTTATGAGGATATGGAAGTTAGTGTTTCTAAAATGCAGATTAATATTCAACGTAATAGTGATCGATGTGCTGGGATGAATGATGAACGTAGGAGGATGGAATCAGCAATGGGCCACAATAGCACTAAGATAGAAGATAAAATGAAGTTAGCTTTAGAAAAAAGAATCCGAGCGGTGCAAAAGAAGGTTGAACATTTAAACCAGGTTGGAAGATTTCAGTGTGAAGTTAATCAGGAATTGGCAAAATTAAAGGAGGAACAAAAAAGTATATGCTAAAAATTTGAGATACTAGGGAAATGGAGTCAAAATTACGAGATATTTATGAAAGAATGGATGTTTTTAAGGCTGTTCAGAGTTATCAAATTAGAAAAATAGGAAGTAAGACAGAGGTTATGACCAATAGTCTAGTCCATTTGATGGGTATCCTAAACAGGAAATACTCCTAGCAACACATTAGTTAAAGAAATAGGGTCTGATCTTGCCAAGATGCCCGAATTGGGGCAAGTTAAGGAAGTGATAGATGAAAACATGAATATGAGTTCTCTCACACTTAAGTTTACTTCTATTACTCCCTTTAGAGATGAACTGGAATCCTATTGAATACCTCCAGAAGAGTTTTCATTGTGTAATATAACAGAAAGGGAGAAACTGGTCATTGCTTGCAACCACTTATATGCATCTGCAAAGGATTGGTGGCAATCTCTTTTTCATAAGCCTATCACTTATGGAGATTTTAAGCATGTCATGCTCTTGTCATTTTGGGAAAGTGATAAACAGGATAACATTTGTTTAAAAAGTTTCGCAGTCTATACGAGTGTCCTTGCCAGATTCCTAACCAGGTTGGTGAGAATGCTTTTATGCTCTCAATCTCTGAGGAATTAAAAGGGACACACAATGCCCATAGTCTAATACCTTATCCTACAGTGATATGGCAAAAGAAGGGATTTTACTTGTATGCTATAATAAAAAGATGTAAATATTTTTTTTTTTGTTTATCTATTTACAAAATTGTTAGGAATTGTAATCTCAAGGGCAGAGTCCCAAGTTTTCATTATTGCAATCAAATTGCTGTCATGGAATCTTTAATTATAAAAAAGAATTAGAATTTTGTTCCCTTCGGTCTGGGGATATTGTAATCTTATTACCCAACTCCATTTGAAATAGATCGATTGTCATTTGTAGTATTTTAGAAAAATTTTATATTTTTTTTATATAAATATGAAGTAAATTATATTAATATGCAATTGAAGGAAAAACTTGATATATATATATTTATGTTTTTTTTTTTAGCTTATCATATATTATTTTGATATTATAAATTGGTTAAAATGATTGATGTCTCAGTATGACATAATTTAGGGTGTGGTTAATTAGTGCAATTGAAATTAATCATATCAATAATTAAATTTTCCTATAGTTTCTCATATTTACTAAAATAAATATAGTTTAAAATTTGGTATAATTTTATATTGGTCTTATTAAAAGGAGGAAATATAGAAATATGATTTATTAGATTTGAAAGTAGTTTAGAATAAATTTAATCCAGTTTAATTAATTGATAAGTTGCAAATTCTTGCAGGTATTTTTTTTCTTTACTGTTGAATTGTCTCATGTTAAGATATGCAAATGAGAAAAAGATTTTTTTTGATGGGATATAGAACGTAAAGAAAAAAAAGGAAGAAAAACTTCTTGTAAAATACTTTTAAAAGAGAATAAATTTATAATATTAATTTTATTATTATTTCAAATTAGAGCATGCTCATAAAAGCTCAAAATTTGTTCTAAGAAACATTTGCTCTGACTCTTTTCAATTTATGACTGGGGGAAACAATATTCATTATATTTATAGAATGCATCGCAATATTCAATAATATTAAGCAAAATAGTGTAGAGAAAAAGAAAACGGAATATTTAAAAAAAAAGTTCTGGTATAGTTTAAAATGTTATTTAGTTCAAAAGGAATATTATTAATTAAATAATAAACTTTCACATTAATCTGCATCATGCTTCGGACTTTCGTGCAGCTTGGATAAATTCTTTTTTTTTTAGTTAATGAAATTGTCAAAATTATCCGGTAATATGAATGTTTATATTTAAGCATAAAATTAATGCTGTCAGTAAAATCCCTAAATTATATATATTGTGATTCAAATGTCTTTATTGCTCGGATAAAGTCTTTTTTTTTTGACTAATTAAGGAATTTGTAAAAGCTTACCTGGATATATTAACGATGTTTGGAATTAAACCTAAATTTCAAATTGTGAGTGGAATTGTAAAATTATATATTATACTTTAGATATTCTAGATGCTAATGTAAAATTATTCATTAAATTATTAGTGATATCCTTAAAGCTTATTTGGATATATTGACAATGTTTATAAGTTATTCAAGAAAGCCAGCTATTAACGGAAATGATGTTATATATTTGATAAAAGATAAAGAATTGACCTGAAGTTACTTATAGATTTATCGTGAAGTAAATCTTTATTTAAAACAATGATATATTGGATGATAAAAAAAAATCAAGAATGATCAACTTATTTTCCAGAAGAAGACTCTACAATTGTATAATTATATTAGGAGTTATTTAGAGATATGAAATATTCAGTGAGTTTGTACTTCATAAATTATGGATGATTAACTGAAGATATTTGGATATCTAAGCTTTTCCTAGGAATATTTATAATGCTATGAGAATATAGAAATGGAAAGCAAGAACTTAATAATATTTGAACTATAAATGCTACATGTATTTTAAGCATTGAGTAATATTTTAGGTATCTTGCGCAAGATGGTGTGAAGTTAAAGAGTGTGTGGTGGTTTATTTTATATGTATATATTGTAACGGGCACATACACCGTTACATTTTTTTTTTTTTTAAATTAGACATGAAAATTAAAAGTTCGCAAATAAAAACTTATTTTTTAAGAATTAAAAATTGAAAATTAAAAATCATCTAAACTCGCGCACAGATAAAAAATTATTAGAAGAAAACTTTATTAAAAAAAAAAAAGAAAAAGTTTTAAAACTAAATATTAAGAAAAAGACTTGAAAGATTTAAAGATAAAAAGAATGTACAATAAATTAATTAATGTTATTGAAAAATGGAAATGATTATTTTAATTAGTCCAAGCGAACTAGCCCTTGGGTATTTCAAAATATATAAGAAAAGGTCAGATAGGAGAGAAAAAACAATAGAAACTAATAGCCAATAAAAGAAATCCCTCAGGAAAGAGACCAGAATGAAAAGATCATCATCATCATGACATAATGTCCACTGGATCTGAAAGCTTATTATAAAAGGAAAGAGATGTGTGATAGCAGTGGTGATATTTGTTAGTGCGGAGTTGAAGGAGAAGAGATTGAAAAGACACACTCTTCAATCCCTTCAGTTCTTCTAAAAAAAAGAAAGAGAAATGACCAATCATTTTCTAGACTGAGGACCAGCTAAAGTAAAAGACCTCCGGATGAATCAATAAAACGGCCAACAGAATACCAATCTCTTTAGGACAGCGTGGGAATTCAAATTCAAATGGCAAGCAACGGATAAAGATGAACTTTTTAAAACCGTAAGAACTTTATGAACATTTTCAAAACAATAACTCTCCAAGTATAATATTTTCCCAGTATTTAAAATAATTGCAATAGAAATTCCTATCTGACCAAACGTAATCAGTTATTAATTATTTGATTGAATGTATTATTTGTTTGTTAAATCATTTCCATTTTTTTTTTTTTATAATTTTATTAATATTTATTGTATAAATTACCTACTTAAATGCATTAAATTTAAGTTGGGTATAGATGCTTGCATGGATTCGTTAACGTTTAATTATGTTTTTGTTTTCATATTTGATTAAAATATATAGACATTCAGTAAATAATGATACCTTACGGTGAGTATCTAAAATGTATTTATTCGGATATCTTTTAAGTTATTGGTGTCAATGCGGCATCTTATGATGAATGCCATTGGATTTCTTGTAAATTTCCCTCTGCAATTCCATCAATGACTATATTTTGATTGTTTATGTTTATTTTGAGATGTTTTTAACCGTGTAATCTATGTAGCCGATCTATACTCAACATTAAAAAACACACTTTTATAAAATTCATCTGTGCAAAATTATATAAATGTTAAACTTAAGTCAGGCATGAATGGCTATATAGATTTGTAAAGTTGTATTAATTAATTAAGGGAGGGTTAATCTTAGGTTATTTGCTTCATAGTTGGATTGGGTCAATGGATTGGATATATATCGGTGTAATTAGTAAATGTAGTATGAGGTCCACTACGGACAGTATTGCATTATATCCCGCACACCCCTTTTTGCCTATGGAAGGGGATAGTAAGACGGAAAACGCAGTCCCTTCCTATGGAGTTTTTTTTGTTTTTTTTTGCCAGACAGATGTAGCATTCCTGTCTGGATGAAAGTCAATGTCTTCTCTAACCCTGCTGTTCAGATGTACATTCCTGACAGTGTGGTATTTTGTGCTGTCGTATTCCTGCTACATTGAATACATCATATATATCAGGTGGATTGACATTGGTTTAACTGTGAACTTCTGGCCTAAGGTTAAATAAGGGATAGAATATTTTCTTTTCAAATGAAATCTATGTAGTCTATTCATACTCGACACTTAAATAAAAATATTAAACTCATCTGTGCGAACATAAATTAAATTCTAAAAACCAAATTAAAATGTAAGCTAAATGATAAAGTAAAAGTTATACTAAAATAATTTTAAATCTTATATATGTTTAAATAAGTGTTTGTGTGTTATTACTGGCAGTGGCTTCTATTATTTATTAATATTGAAAATATTCTTAGATAAGAATTTATAAAATATTATTATCTCTGCGTCTCCACTGAGCTAGTAGCATGGGCTGACGGTCTGAATAAAACATGTAAAATGTGAATCTTAACTTAAGTATCTGCTTATTATATAAATTTTCTAGGTTCAAGTAGCCTAGTGGTGCTCTGTAGTGCAGATACGGTAAGACTCACCTTCTTTCGGACTGTTATAATATATATTGTATGTTTTATATTTAATAGTTATATACATGTTTGTGTTATACTGTATGCTATGTAAATTATGAGTTGCTAATTAAAATGAAAATGAAGTAATGTTAAT
The DNA here is from genome assembly GCA_028023455.1 of Epiperipatus broadwayi. Taxonomy (NCBI): domain Eukaryota; kingdom Metazoa; phylum Onychophora; class Udeonychophora; order Euonychophora; family Peripatidae; genus Epiperipatus; species Epiperipatus broadwayi. The sequence goes on along the minus strand of JAQFVV010000086.1, from coordinate 1,134,686 downwards.
ATTTAATCTTAAAAGGGGGATACATGCTAGTCATTGATGATTAAATTCATCATTATTGTCTTCAAAGTTATTAAATGATATTACAACTGTAAAATAGTGGTGATAAAACATTACCATTTATTCTAAAATACGCTAAACAGCCTCATTGAAGCAATCACTCTGCAGTCAGAATGAGCTTCATGCTTTCCTTCCTAAAAACTAACCATCTACAAGGATTTAAACCCAGCAATATTTAAATTACTAACAATGCTGTCATATATATGTAATTATATATATTACAAACTATTATAATGAATATTTTATAATTTTTGATTCTGTTATTTTGATACTTTGAATATTTTAAGCTTGTGGGTTTTTTTTTAAATTTAAAAGAGAATTTGTTTAATCATGTAAAGTTTATCATTTTTGTAAAAATTATTTGCATTTAATGTCATTTTGTAAATTTAAAAGAAGATATAACCAAGATGGCAGGTTCAAATCAACCCATTGTGAAGTTTTCTTCGCTAATTAAATATATTAAATGCTTGATTTTCATTAATCAAAAGATTGTCTTATCATAGGTTTAATTTTATAATTTAAAGACTTTAATTAAAAGTTTTGCTAATGAAAGTGATTTGAACCTTATCTTCTTATATCTTACTTTTAATTAAAATGAACTGCAATTTGCTCAGGAATTTAGTAATTGTCTCATCTGCCTCTGGGAAATGAACCAAAGCATTCCTGCAACAGTTTGGGTGGTGTAAATAGAATAGATTAGAGATAAGGGAGAGTAATAGCCGGAATATTAATTTTACAGTATTTGCTTTTACTCTCTTTTTGCGTTTAGTTTTTAGAATGTCTACTGAGTAGGTAACTGAATCATCTTTCCCTGGACCTCTCGGGGCTGCCTCTAGTATGCTGCCGCAAACTCCTGCCATGGAAGAAAGCTGCCTCTAATGAAGAAGCAGTAGTGACCGAGATTGCTGACCACCAAACTAATCCCTGTAAACTAAAGTTGAAAGAATGAACCACGTAGTCATAGTAACATTTCCGAGATAACAGTTCCATGCTTATCTATATCTGTACTAATAATTAAAGCATTTGTTTTATATATATTTGTACCTAATCTCTGCTTGAAAGTCTATCTATAATCCTATCCGTTATATATATGTAAATGCTTACATCTATTTAAGTTTAAATCTTACATTTTATTTAGTGCGGAAAATTTTATTATTATAATTTGCTTTTTATTTTTACATGTAATTTATATGCCAAATCAACTCAACTGCGCGAACCTCTATTTTAGATTAACCTTTTAACACCCCCCCCACGCTTCTGGGATATTTTAATTACGTTAAATTATTTGCTTTAAAGCCAATGCTCGCTGGGTTGATAAATAGTTAAATAATATTTCTGTTTATAGGCAGATTATTATTATAATACTGCCATGAGTATATATTTATATATTATAAATTTCATGTTATTCAAGAATGCTATTGCTTAAATTCCAGTTAAGATATTTTAAATAATAATGGCCGTTATTTTTTTAATGTAATAATCATTTATATGTAGCGCTTTTAGCATTATAGTATTAAATAATGCTTATTGATTCCAAATGCATGTGGGACTCGTTTAATGAAGGGAAATGTAATCGTATGTCATTAAAACATTCATATAGTTTTATATTTCAATTATTTAATCTGATTTAGTATTCAAGTCATGCCATTACACTCGATTAAAATGTTATGTTTAGGCCACTAGTTATTTTGACGTCGTTAAAGGATGTATCATACTTTCACAGCATAGATCAGCCATCGTCGTTATTTGCTTTGTCATAACTTGAGGATAATCAGGAACTCCGAGTCCTCCATCTTCACTTATATATGTTTTAGCTGACATTGGAAGTGCCCTAGGACACCTTCGGAAAGAGTAGCGGAAGCTCTGCATTGATACCCTATGCGGACAATTGCATCTCCCTTCTTTCCTTTGTCTCTCCAGGTATATGGGCACACCATTTCTCTTTTTCCCATTTAAATGATGAAGCATCTCTCGGCCAAAATGGACCAAATCTTATATCCTATTGCCTCATGCTTGCACCATCATTCATTATAGTATTTTAGAATCATGCCTAAAGCTAATCTGTAAGTTGTAACACTGTGATATAACTAAACCATTTTTATTTACTATTGTATTTATATTTAGGATGTCAAGAAAAGCTTGCATTAAGCTATTTCCCTTCGATGAGCGACTCCCATGTGCGTAAATGAATTTTCCTTATTATATTTTAATTCAAGAATTAAAATAGAACGTTTGTTATATTGATGTTTGTTTGATAACTTTATTGTTCAATAATTAATAAATATAACAGATGTCAGAGACTATTTTACCTGGTATCACAGTTATATACATGTAGTTTTCTTGTGTGATCGAAGTGGCATCGATCACAGTTTGTTAAATGCATTATGTTAATTTATTCAAACACTAAAGTGTCTATCTTGTGAATTCTTTTGTCTAAGTCATTATTCAACCAAAATAGCATTTCTCTTCCTAAACCCATTATGTAACTTTTTCTTTTTAAACATTGGTATATAAATAAACTGCACTATATAATAATCACAGATGTAAGCAACATGAAACTATTCTAGCATGAACTATCTAAATAATTTACATTTAGAACAAATTTTTTTTTTTTTTTAATATTAAATTAAAGTATCTTTTAATCCTATCAAAGTTCAAATCTTTATTTTGGTTAGTTTTTTTTAAATATAAAAAGGTTTATATAATTATGTATTATTCTAACTCATACATTCGGGGTTTCATCTTCGACAACCCTAGTTCGAGTCACATGTCTCTGTACCGCTGTGTGTCATCCGATACATTATACATATATATATATATTTTAATTTATTAATTTTATGTCGTAATTTCAGAATAGTTCAACAGCACAGTTAACCAATATTAGGTTTAAAAAAGGAAAAGATTTTTAATAATGTGAAACTAAAGTTTGTGTATTTTACTTGTATTTTTGTACTTGAATATAAACAATTTATAGATTGATGATGGCTGGTAGGATTCGACTAAATTCATTGTGTATATGGTAAATACATTTATAATTGATCGTTATCAATATGAATAACCATTAATGAATCTGTGAGAGTGAATACTAAATAGTGTTCATGGTTGATGATCAGTGGAGGTGACCATTTTATAGCTGTGAATTTTCCATTGGATGTACCTGATTTTTCATTTTATACTGAGATTATTGCATTAGAAAGTGGTTAGTAGGTTGCAGTGTTGTGGAGATATCCAACACAATATCTTAGATGATAGTCATGATCTGAATGAGTATGGTATGATATATTAAGGAAGTTGTTGATCTCTTATTTATGTATTATCTTGTATCCATATAGGTGCTGATAGACACCTGGATACTTAATTCAAGTATATTCAGACATGACCCAAGACTAATAATATTATTGTTGATGCAGACTTGACTTTTTAATGTCCACATCGGTAATATAGGGCGGTAAGTCATTGTCATGTAAATGTTTATTGTCCATTAGTTGTTGATGATGAATAGCTTAGGAAGATATGCAAGGTATATTCTTACAGGTTGAATGAATATTTGAAATCCAACTAACCTCAAATCTAATCTAAGTTAAAGTAATGTTTAAGAAAATTGTTGAACCAATAGTATAATCCGTTCGCTCTAATAGATTCAAGGTTTTGTAGCTGTTTGTTTTATGCTTTATTAAAATAATAAATTTAAACAATATAAATAAATATCTTATGGATAGATTAGAGAACCCATAAACAAGGGAATCAGATATGAATGCCATTCATACTTATTTGAACCTATGAAAAGTATGTAATTGCGATTAATTGGTATGTTAATTTTGCGGATTCTTAAAATGAAATAATTTCCATAACAAGGTATTATATTATCGAACTTATTATCATTTCATTATAATTTTTTTTTAAACACAAATAATGCTTACTTATGATATTATTTTGGGGTAGCTTAGCAAGTACCAGAATTTAGTTATGGACATTTAATATTGTATTTTGTTTCAATATTAAAATTATTTGTTTTGTTATATGTACCATCTGTAAATAAATGTAAATATTAGTGTAAATAAAAGTTAGTGTAGTCTTTGTAGTATGCTAGTTATTGCTTTTGCATTCATGATTATTCCAAATCACTAATCACCAGGTCAGTTAATTTCTACCAATACAGTTTAATGGAAATGTGATTGAGTATATATTTCAATTTCATCACCAATCGATCATTGCAATCATAAATGCTGATAATCACGTACTCTTTGGGATTTGAAAAATAGGATTATTTAAATTATTTAATGAGTGATTAATAAAATGCATTGTTATTTTCCAGCTATAATCAAATACCTGTAGTATGGTTTAAATAATTCAATCAATAGAAAGTATAATATGCTAGTTGTCAGATCAATTAATGAGCTTCTAATGTGGTATTGTTCACTAAGTAAATCATTTTAATATCGCAACCAGATAAAAGGTCCAAGGCAGCCTATTAGTTATAATGTCTCATAGTTATGTTGGTGTCTTAGCACATGGTGTGGAAGTAAAATGAACCCTCTTGCCAACTTAAGTGTGCCTTGATTCGGACATATTAAGATTAGAACCCTGAGATATAGATATGAATATGTTTTTTATTTAAGTGTATCATACAAGTGATATAGCAAATAAGGCCGGAAGGCAACAGTTCTTAGTGTGTTGCCTTCTGAGCTTATTTGCTACAACATGTGTATGATACACTTAAATAATAAAACATATTCATATCTATATCTCAGGGTTCTAATCTTGATATATCCAAATCAAAACACACTTAAGTTAGGCAAGAGGGTTCATTTTACACCACTCCATGTGCTAAGACACCAGCATAACTATGAGACATTATAACTAATAGGCTGCCTTGGACCTTTTATCTGGTTGCGATATTAAAATGATTTACTTAGTGAACAATACCACATTAGAAGCTCATTAATTGATCTGACAACTAGCATATTATACTTTCTATTGATTGAATTATTTAAACCATACTACAGGTATTTGATTATAGCTGGAAAATAACAATGCATTTTATTAATCACTCATTAAATAATTTAAATAATCCTATTTTTCAAATCCCAAAGAGTACGTGATTATCAGCATTTATGATTGCAATGATCGATTGGTGATGAAATTGAAATATATAATCAATAACATTTCCATTAACTGTATTGGTAGAAATTAACTGACCTGGTGATTAGTGATTTGGAATAATCATGAATGCAAAAGCAATAACTAGCATACTACAAAGACTACACTAACTTTTATTTACACTAATATTTACATTTATTTACAGATGGTACATATAACAAAACAAATAATTTCAATATTGAAACAAAATACAATATTAAATGTCCACACCTAAATTCTGGTACTTGCCAAGGTACCTAAAATAATATTATAAGTAAGCATTATTTATGTTCATAAAAAAATCATAATAAAATAATAACAAGTTCGAAAATATAATACCTTGTTATGGAAATTATTCCATTTAAAGAATCACTATACTTAACATACAATTAATCTCTGATTTATTTATGTCGTTGAAATTTATTATTTTAATAAAGCATAAAACAACCAACTACAGAACACTGAGTCTATTAGAACGAACTGATTGCACTACCGGTTTCAACAATTTCCTTAGCACATTAATTTAACTTAAATTAAATAAAAGTTAGCTGGATTACACATATTTATTCAACCTGTAAAAACATACCTTGCATACCTTCCTTAAGCGATTCATCATCAATAACTAATGAATGATAAACATTTACACAACAATGACTCACTGCTCGATGCACAGGATAAACTACTAACATAGACATTAAAAAATCAAATCTGCATCAACAATAATATTATTAGTCTAGGGTCATGTCTGAATATACTTGAATTACATATCTCAGGTGTCTATCAGCACCTATATGGGTACAAGAAATTACGTAATAAGAGATCAACAACTTCCTTAATACATCATATCATCCAAGCATACTCATTAAGATCATGACCACCATATAAAATATTGTGTAGATATCTCCATGACACTGCAAAATACTAATGACTCCCCAATACAATAATTCCAGCATAAAATGAAAAACCAGGTACATCCCACAGGAAATTCACAGCTGTAAAATGGTCACATCCACCCATCATCAACCATGAACATTTATCCTTATTTAATACTCGCTCTCACAGATTCACTAAATTGTCATTCACAATGATAACGATTGGTTATAAATATATTTTACGACGTATACAATGAGTCTAGTAAAATCCTGCCATCCATCATCAATCTATAAATTGTTTATACCCAAGCAGTAAAATACAAGTAAAATACACAAACCTTAGGTTCATATTATTAAAATCCTTTTCTTTTTAAAACCCAATATTGGTTAAATGTGCTGTTAAAATATTCTGAAATTACGATATAAAATTAATAAACTGAAATATAATGCTATTTGACATATTTTAGAATAAATAATAATAAATTTTATCAACACAATATTAAAGTTCAAGATTGCAATTATAACATCATTTAATACTTTTGAAAACAAATAAAGATGAATTTTAATCATCAATGACCAACATCTATCCCCTGATCAAATATCAATATTATGCAATGTATGTATAACCATCAAACAAAAAACAAAAATGTATGTATAACCATCAAACAAAAAACATATATATAAAATAGACAAACACACATTCTTTAATTTCACACTATCTTGCGCAAGATCCCAATAATAATACTCAATGCTTAAAATACATTCGGCATTTATAGTTCGAATATTATTAAGTTCTTGCTTATCATTTTTATATTCTTATAGCATTATAAATATTCCTAGGAAAAGCTTAGATATTTACATATCTCCAGTTATTCATCCCTAATTTACTTAACACAAATCTCACAGAGCATTTCATATCACCAAAGAGCTCCTAATATAATTATACAATTGCAGAGTTTTATCCTGGAAAATAAGTTGATCATTCTTGGTTTCTTTATCATCCAATATATCACCATTTTTAAATAAAGATTTACTTCAGAATATACTGTAAGTGACTTTGGGCCAATTCTTTGTTATTATAAATATAATTTTACATTTCCATTAATGGTAGGCAGTCTCAAATAAATTATAAACATTGTCAACATACCAAATAAACTTTAAAGATGTCACGAATAATTTAATGAATAATTTTATCTTAGCAACAAGAATATCAAAAATATAATATATATATAATTTCACAATTCCACTCACAACTGGAAATTTAGGATTGATTCCAAATATTGTTATTACATCCAGGTAAGTTTCAACAAATTCCTTAATTAGTAAAAATAAAATAAAATGCCCTTATCTGAGCAGTAAATTCCTTAATTAGTAAAAAAAATGAAATGACTTTATCTGAGCAGTAAAGATGTTTGAAACACAATCTATAATTTAGGGGCTTTGCTGACAGCAATAAATTTATGCTTAAATATAAATGTTATCCATATCCTGAATAGTTTTGACAATTTCATTAACTAAAAAAAAATGAATTTATCTAAACAGCACGAAGGGCTGAAGCAGGATGTAGATTAATATAAAAGAATATTATCAAATTAGTAATATTCCTTATGAATTTAACAACACTTTAAACTTGAACCAGAACTTTAATTTACTTATTCCGTTTTCTCTTCCTTTACATTAATCTGCTCAGTAATGTTAAATACTGTAATGCATTCTATAATAATGACGAATATTGTTTCTCCCAGTCATACATTGAAAAGAGTCACGAATTTTGAGCTTTTACATATTCATAATGAATGAACACAATCTAATTTTAAACAATAAAATTAATATTATAATTCGTTTTCTTTAAAGATATTTTACAAGAAGTTTTTCTTCATTACTTTTCTTGCTTTACATCTTATAATCCAACAGACTTCCCACCAAAAAAAAAAAATCTTTTTCATTTGCATAACTTGAGATCATTCAACAGTAAAAAAAAAAATACTTAGGAGAATTTACAACTTATCAATTAATCATTAAATTTAATTTAAACCACTTTCAAATCTAATAATCCATATTTCTATATTTCACCCTTTTAATAAAACCAATATAAAATTATACCAAATTTTAAACTACATTTATTTTAGTAAATATGAGAAAACATAGGAAAATTTAATTATTGATATGACTGACTTCAATTGCAGTAATTAACTATGTCTTAAATTATGTCATACCAAAATGTCAATCATTATGACCAATTTATAATATCAAAATAATATATGATAAGTTAAAGAAAATACATCTAACATACTCTGAACAGACACATGCAAAGGAACAAAAATATCAGGTTTTTCCTTCAATTGCATATTAATATAATTTACTTAAAATTTATAAAAAAAATTAAATTTTTCTTTTTTTTTTTTCTCAAAAACACTACAAATGCCAATCTATCTATTCCCAATGGAGTTGGGTAATAAGGTTACAATATTCCCGGTCAAAGGGAATAAAATTTTAAATATTTTTATAATTAAGGATCCCATAACAGCAATTTGATTATGATAATAAAATAATCAATGACTATTTCAGACTCTGCTCTTGAGATAACAAATCCTAACAAACAAAAAAAATATTGACATCCTTTTATTATAGTATACAAAAAAAATTCATTCTTTTATCATATCACTATAGGATAAGGTATTAGACTACGGGCATTATAGATCCCTTTTTAACAACGGTAGAGACACCACTAGTAGACAGTTGACTACTAGGTATAGCAGCTTTTAATTTGGACTGACTCATAGGTGCATCATCTCTAGAATAAGGGGAATTTATTTTAAGCCTTTGAGGTCTCCATCTATATCCTCAACTATCTGTAGGATATTGGACATCAATTTATTGAGAGGATATTCATTTTTCTTTTTTTTTATGAGTTTTGACTTATTATCAGTAATTTCAAGAGCATTGAGAATCTTCACAACCTTTTCAATAGTGTATCAGTTGGAAGCAATTAAAACTGGCACAACAGATTTAGGGAGATTATGCTGCAAAATTCTCATTACCTGATTTTCAGACAGAGGAAAGGCGGTTAATATTTTTAATTTCACAGCCTGTACTTGGAAGAACTGTGTAAAACTTCCTTTATGGGGGCTATATTTTTCTTGGGAAACCTGATAATGAACATTATCTTGTTTATCATTTCCCCAAAGTGATGAAAGCATAAGATCATCATAAATAATAGGCTTATGAAAAAGAGATTGCCACTAATCCTTTAACAGCCACATATAAGTAGTTGCAAGCAATGGCCAGTTTCTCCCCTTCTGCCATATTACACAAAGAAAATAACTATCCTAAATTATGGAGGTATTCAACAGGATTCTCCACAGGTTCGCCTTTAAAGGACTTAATAGAAATAAACTTAAGCATGAGAGAGCCCATATTATTCACCTTTTCATCTAACACTTCTTTAACATGCCCCAATTCAGGTATCTTGGCAAGATAAGATACTATTTCCTTAACTAACGTGTTGTTAGGGTAAGTATTTCCTGTTTAGGATGTGTATCAAATGGACTAGTGGTCATAACTTGTCTTACTTCATATTTCCCTAATTTGATAACTCTGATCAGCCTTAAAATCATCCATTCTTTCATAAATATCTCATATTTTTGATTCAATTTCCCTAGTATCCCAAATTTCTGACATATACCTTTTTGGTTCTTCCTTTAATTTTGCCTATTCCTGATTAACCTCACATTAAAATCTTCCAACCTGTTTTAAAGGTTCAACTTCCTTTTGCACCTCTCGGATTCTTTCTTCTAAAGCTAACTTCATTTTATCTTCTATCATAGTGCTATTATGAGCCATTGCTGATTCCATTCTCCTACATTCATTATCCATTTCAGCATATCGATCACTAATACATCGAATATTAATCTGCACCTCAGAATCACTAACTTCCATACCCTCACAAACTAACTTCAGAGTTTCATCTAAACTTACAATATTACATTCTAACTGTTTTAACTCCCCATCTTTAAATTCCATTAAGTGTCTGTGGATTGATTCATCCAATGGCTCTCTGAATTTTTCCTTTGCCTTCTAATGTTCTACCTTCATTATTCTTATGGATTCTTCAGTAGTATGTTATAATTTTACTTCTAATTTTCCAGCTGACTCTATAAGATTATTTTTCAATAACTTCAAGAACTCTTCTACCTTATCTTTAAAACAATTTATTTCTTTAGATTCTGTCATCTCTTCTTCTCTTATATACATTACTGATTCCACTAATTTTCTACCCTTTCTACTTTATTTTGTAATTCTACCATCTTATTTTCTATCAACCTTACTTATTCTGACAATTTGCAGCTAATATATCATAACAGTCATATTTGTACATTCACGCAACAAAATCCAGAGTCCTGGCAAATTATACCAAGGCTGTTCTAGATGAGAGGTTGAGACCTCGAATCAGATCGCATCTCAGCTCCTCCACGAACACTCCATGACTGACTACCCTATAAATGACATATATGAGACTACACTCGGAGTTTCTTAATTCATGTGCCGGCAGTAGCAAAGGGTGGAGCAAGAGACTCAGGGAATATTAGCTAAATTATTAAGACTTTAGGTAAACACACACATCTATGGCTGGCTAGATAATGCATATATTAATAATTAACACTAGTAAATAGATTTGGATGATTTGGTAGTGAATTGCGAATAACACACTAAACATTTATGAGTTTTAAAATATTTAATTATAAAATATATGATAAACAATATAAGAGTGCATTGGGATTTACACACACAGGTGTCTTATAGTGATGAGGATTTCAAAACAAGTTCTCATCTCTTATGCACTTTAAAAGAGTTTATTACAATTTAATGTTTATTACAAGTTTATTTTACGGTCTATTCATGCCTTAACTATGGTATGCCATCCCTACAAGGTTTGCCAATAATCAAATCATATGAGAATGATAGTTAATATATATAACTCATACCTTATTATTATGTAATGAGCAATCAATGTACTCTTTATGCAGATTGCATAATATAAGCTAGGTTGAAGGTTCAGATCAATGCTGAACAAATATTATGGAGCGCGAACTGGCGATTTGTAGCATGGAACTACGATGCTACATAAAATAAGAGATGTGGTCTGAATGTGCAGTTACTCATGGGATTCAGTACCAAGTACTTGGTTCCCGTGATCCGTATGACTTGCTATCTTAAAATAAGTGAGCATTTAGTTCGGGTGATTGAAGCAGCTTATATAACAATCTGGACCCTCATGTTCCAGTTCTAAAAAAGGTAATGGGGTGGTCCTAAAAACCAAAGCCCATTTTTAAAAGAGAGCTGTGCAAACTAAGAATAATAGGGTCGCCCTTAAAATCAAAGCCCATTTAAAAAAATATAATAGCAAGGCATATATTGCAGCTGTGTGCTTTATAAAAACACATTCATAATGCTTTCTAAATATTAAAATTCATTGAGCATGAAATCTATAGTTTGATTCTGCGAAACTACTTTACACCTGTTCGTAAATTAGCATACTTAAATCATGTTAAAAGGGAGTAATTACGAATGACGTAGTTTACCCAGTAATCCATATACCTTATGAGAATAACTAAGGGGGAGTAAAGCATATTTGGGACTGAAAATTAACTAATTACTAATAATATGCTTTAAAATATCATTCTCTTATACTTAACTAAACAGACATTTTAATAAGCAAACCTAAATTAAACAATATATGTAAGAGTTGGTTTCAGACTGGAGTATCTAATCAACTCTTCCAAAATTATTATTATTCTCCACTCTGAATGGCATAACATAAATAGATAAATTAACAAATATATAAAATATCAAATAGGCATGACCGCAGATCAAAAGATAGATAATTATAATAATAACTGATTAGAGTTATTATCTTAACAAAATTATCAGTTACTAATATTTATTGAGCAGACAAGATTCTTACAAAGATTAGCATTAAGCCAATAAACATCACATGACCACCACCTCTTATGCTTGTGTATAACTGTTGTTGTGTATAACTGTTGTTACTCTAGCTTGCTGTGTCTGGCAATACATATAGTGAGTTTTGCCTGTTTTAATAAAAGATTAGCATTAAAATAAAGTTAAAAAATTTACTTTTAAGAGTTATTACAGATTATTAATTTTGAACATTCATTATTTAGCTAGCTTCAGGAATTAAGTTTAGATTAATATTTTTATAGAGCTCTGCAGGAAGAACTTTACTGATCTTCTTCTAGCTGAGGCGTTTGATGCTGACATTCTCCATAAGATGAGCTTCTCTGGTGTCTTCTTGGCAGGCTGTGGGTCTTGGACTCTGTCTCCATCATGGACCAATTCTCCACATGGGAGGAGCAATGGTTACTTTACTCAAAGATTCTCATGGTAGAAAAAGTTAACAAGTGAACAAAATGACTGAATTTGGTTTTTTTTATCAACTCTTTAGTTTCCAATTCTTAAATTTTAATGGTGCACATTAATTTTAGCAAAGACAAAAGATCCCGCTGTAATTATTGACAAGCAGCACCGAGTTAATGATTTGGTCTTTGTTTTTAACATTATTTTTAAAACATCTTTAAAATTTTGGTTCTCAGATTACTATTTAATGAAAAGTAATTCTGAGAAATCTATAACCTTTGATTCTTTTTTAAAAAGAGATTTATGCTGTCAACATTCTAGCATATACACAAGACAGACACTCCTGAATTTAAGAATTATATGTGAATACCAGCGATTCTGTAAATTAAATAACTTACAAGATAATTTAGAAAATCTATAATACTTACTATATCTATTATATTACAGTTCCCTTCACATATATACATAGGTGTGCTTCCAAACATACAACGATGTCTACAACTTAAATTAATTTTAAAATTATAAATGCGTATACATTATACGCATACAAACATGAATATTATTATTAGATTTGTGTGCAGGTACAAATATACGCACATATGTGTAAGTGTATGCTCTTGCAGATTAAAACAAATTGTTGTAAGCTTATACACGTAAACTAGGAGAGTTTGAACTGGGGAAAAATATACTACTATGGCACATAGTAGATGAAACAGGATGGTGGACAAAGAATACTGTTTCAATATACATCTTTTCAGTTGACTCAGCTGTTAATCTATCCATCTTATTTTCTAGTGACTTTATTGACTCTGCTGACTCTACTGTAAATCTATCTTATTTGCTGAGTCAATAATCTTATTTTCTAATCTCTCCCTCTTTTCAGATGACTCTGTTGCTAATCTATCCATCTTACTCATCAGCATTTAAAATAATATGTTCAGATCTATTGGTTCTGAAGCACCAGTTACAGTTTCAATCCCCTTAGTGGGTTCTGGAGTAGACACTTTCTGTTAATCTATAAGTATGGATTCCAGAATGGTAATTTGTGGAGCATTGATCTCATGAAAATCAGGAGTAGCTATACTACCAGGACACTCTATCGAATGAATAAAATTCTCCAAAACTTCCTTAGTATTATCTTCAACCCCCTCCATAATGTACAACTTATTTATTTAAATTTTTCGATTAATAAAATTCCTGTCCTTTAAAACACTGCTCAAAACTCTTACCAACCTATAACATCGAAGAAACTCATCTAGTAGTTTAAATAAAAATTATCATAATAACCCTGCTCAGCTATCTCACCTACCATAATCTTCTTCATCTTTTGCTTTTCACGATTACCCCCAAAATCATCATGTAAGTTCCAATCCATCCGAATACTGAATCAATTGACATCTTCTATCATCACAGAACAATCGTAAAAAAAAATAATAAAATTTATTCAATGTGGTGTTATAGCTAATTTATGCATTTTAAGTTGATTCTACAAATAAATTGTGTTCACTATGTTGATACATTCCCATAGCAATAGTAATATCACATCTGGACTTTTTAAAATCACCATTATCAAATCATTCTGAGAGCACCAGAATGACACCAATGAAAAATGCCCAAGATCTGGCTAATAAATCATACCCACCCAATGCAATGCAAAGAACTGTCTAATAAATTGAGCCAATATGTTGCTGGTGCTAAAGACTGTCACCTAATACAACTGGAGAGATTCCACATCCCAAATAATTGAGCCAACATGTTGGTTTAACTGCTTTTCTCTTGGAATATCCAATCTGCTTTTCATTTCTTTGACTTTATTGTCATGACTTTTATTTTCTCTATTCTAATTATATGCTTAATCCAATTCCTCTTTATTACATAATTTCCTTAATAATTTTTTTTTCATGAACTCTTACATTCATTACTATAATTTTATAACTTATCTTTTCCATTCTTCTCTATATTCATTTCTCAAAAGCTTCATTCTTATTTAAATCTCTGCTTCATATAAAGTTATTATAAATCACAGCAAGCTTAATTTTGATGGTTACAAAAAAAAAAAAAAACTTTCCTCATTAAAAGCCTAGTTAGAGATAGCAATTTATTATAATTTAATGCCTTAAGCATTAACATATATCCAGCTTATTCTATACCTCTCACTAAATTTGGAAACAAAAATAAGGGCATAATATTCTTTATCATATTAAGTTCAACTTTAAAGAATAGTTTCACATCACATTTAATTATATTATACACTTAATATTATGAAATTTTTGTTTTTATTCAATACATTTTATCCCGATATGGGCATGAGCTTCTTTGTCAACCAAATATATTATACATTACTATTCAATAAAATTAACAGTAATAAAAAATAATTATTTATTATAAATATTCTTGATCAAACATTAATTGAAAACATGCTAATTTACAAATATATATAGTTGAAAGTACTTCTGAATAAAGTATATTTAAAATATTTATTTACTGTATTTTGGATTGATATTACGTGAAGTGGTTATATATATATAAATTATAATTCATGACAGTTTTTGGGAACAATTGTACTTAATATTAAAATATATAATTTTTTTACATTTTGGCAAAATACAATTTAATTACAACTGAACAAAGTATTATTATATTGTCATTGCAATTGATATAGAGAGATATTAAAAATTAATCAAGCATTGTAGACAAGACGTAGAATATTCAAAATCAGTTATTTGTCCTATCAAATTAAAAACAACAACAAAGAGTGAATGAGAATCAAATTTAAGATGATGATGACTGATCAATTGGATTTAAATTTCATTGGCAGTTATTATTTATTTGTACAGATGGTAGTTTAGTTATTTCATTATGTTTGTTAATATAATTTGGTCTCTTCAAAATCTCCAGTTTCTCTAAATATTCTTTAGTGGTATATATATACTTAAATTGATAAAAAATCAAGTCAGATGTCATATGACCTAATTTTAATAAAGCTCGTATTTACAAATGTTATATATAGAGTACATAAAAACAAACTCTTAACAAGCTTCAAAAATACCCTCAACCCCAGACCGCAGTTTCTTCTCAATAGTTAGGCAATGATAAAATGCTAGACCAGTTCTAGTATTTTTAATCCCTAACACCTCACTGACGACGCTAGACGCAGAAACCGCGGTCTGGGTTGAGGGTATTTTTGAAGCTTGTTAAGAGTTTGTTTTTACGTACTCTATATATAACATATATACTTAATATTCAAATCACCTCTTATGTTTCTTTCAGCAATGTCCTCATATAAGATAATACTAAACAAATTTAAATTTAAAATTCTCTCGCTACCATGGTTTCATCTATTAAAAAGTAGACCTTATCGAGTGAAAATCCATTAGATACAAAATACATACATATATATATATATAAATAACAGAAATATGTATCAAGTTGATTTTTACTTTCCTTGAGAAGGTTTATTTGTTAATAGATGAAATTATGATCATGAGAGAATTTTATAATAAATGTTTTTTAGCTAGTATTTAATGTTATATGATTTTTCATTTATTTATTATTACTAATATAGTATTAGGCAGTATTTAATTTTTTTTATATACTTATATATTGAAGCTGTGCATATATATACAATCATATATATGCTGGCTTCACCATTCACTGTGGACTAGCTAAGTCCAACCACAGTGAATGTATGTTTTTCTCAAACTTAAAGAATGACCTGCATCAACATTTATATATTATTTTAAAAGAAATTATTTTAAGAAGGGGAAAAGTTAATGAAATAAAATATAAAAAAATAAGAGAATTTTTTTAAAAATTTTTCTTTATTTTTAAAATATAATGGCAGAAAGAGATAAGATAAATTTTCGTAATTAAACAGAATCCATTAAAGAAAGCAATTAATTTATGAAACATTTTAATTAAAAAAAAAATAGATAACAGGGAAAAATTTGAAACAATAGGCTACTAATAAGTAATATAATTAAAAATATAATTGGGGAAAAGGAGTATAAATAAAGAACTTTTTTTTTTGTTCTTCAATCTGGAAGCCTGCTGAAGCTCTTGCGAAGGACACCTATATTAAGAATTTCTAAAAGTTTGCTGTATTTCTACAAAAAAAAAAAAAATTTGTTGGGGAATTTTGCTGGCTGCCTTTTATTGTTGCTGTAGTTTGTTTGCTCTACATGTATTCAAATGCAGAACTGTGTTGCTCTACAGAAATGCGGGGGTAGTTTTCTTTACCTTCACTCTCATGTCTCTGGGACGGGAATTGTAAAAAAGTAAGTCAGCCAGAAAATCAAGAAAAATGCCTCATAAATGCCTACCCTGTTTAACTAATTCTTTTCATGGAAAATGTGAAATAAACCTCAAGAATCAAAAGAACTGCCATGCAACATCAACGGAATCCATCTTGACACATGCACACTAGTTACCAATAACTATCCCCTTATTTGAAATGTGTGTCTTTTCTCAAAGTAAATCTAGATATATGGGTTTTTTTTTATTTATATGTTTGAAATTTATATAATTACCTCTTGTAAATGATATAAATTGTTTTTTTTTCTTCTTTTTTTTAAAATATTATAATTGGTGTTGGGCTTAATAAGTATAAGGGCGATGAGAAATCTTAATTTAAAAAAAATGTTTCACTGAAATTTGATCGCCAATATACTTCTATAATTAAGTATTTCATATATATGTTTTTATATAAAAAAAAGGAGATGAAAAAAAACAAAAATGCAGAAAGCGCAAATCCCCCCCCCCCTAACAATAATGCAGTGTTACCTAATAAGTTCTAGTTTATTGGTATAGGACTTGAGATTTAATGATTAAAGATTTGATTTAGTTTTTTTTTTGTTAGAAAAAAAAAAAAAGGAAGACCCTTACCTATATTTCTTTGTCATACGTTTCTCATTAATTCAATTCAAAAGGTTACAAATATATATGTGTATTTTTTAAAGAATATACAATAACATAAAACTTTCATTTTCATCTAGCTGTAAAAGAGAGAGTATTAGTCGCCCGTATTTATAGATATTAAAGTTTTAGAAAAAAAATTTATATTAACTCTGTGGTAGACTGGCTGAACATTAACTAATTTTTATCATATCCACCCCTTTTCATAAGTGATTTAATTTTATCGAAAAAAAAAGTAACAATTATTTTATAAAGGATTTCTCTGTTTGGATAGACTTTCATAATGTTTTGTATATGTTTACTAACTAAGATTTTTCTTCTAAATTTAAAAGTCGTTTGATCGTATTTATATTATATTGCGTACTAGGTGATCTGTGGGTATGTCTCTGCACATTTTGGCGCTTGTCTCATCAAGTCTACATAGGCTAATATACCTGCTTCGGGATTGCAAAGAAGATTAATAAAATTGGATCTCATCTCTTTCAAATATTTATAAGTATATAACTGGATATAAGCAACAAACTTCATTCCTGAATTCGGACCATGCGGTTAGCGAACGAATTCCATTTTCTTTAACTCAGTTTAGAGTCAGAGAGCTAAAAAAACTAAGTGCCATTTCTGCCAGAAAATAGGTCATCTGCAGCATGTATGCCGAGCAAAAAAACGCACTATTCCTGGATCCGCAAAACAATGCATGGCAATAATGGAGACGGATGATGACGTAGATTATACCCATGAGATACACCGTGATGCCTCAACACCTAAATCCTTCGCACATGTGTACATTAATGGCAAGGAATGTAAAATGGAAATTGACTCAGGATCAGAATATTCTATTTTATCATTTGATACACTATCTGAATTGTGCAACGGAAAAATACTCGAACTTCATCCTGTAACAATTACATTACGGGATTTCCAGCACCACTCAATATCATTCAAGGGATATTGTGTTATACATGTTCAATATTGTGTACATTCATGCCATCAACGTTTATTGATAACAGAGTCATTGTACAAACCTATTAGGATGTGAATGGTCCACACCTCTAGGTATTTCACTAACTGGAGTCCATCTAATTACCGAACCATCTATTCAAGACATCATTAACCAATTTCCACAAGTTTTCAGCACATCTATAGGAACTTACAAGGGTCCAGCTGTATCATTGCCAGTTGATCCTAAATTTCCTCCAATCAGACTACGAGCCCGGCCACTACCACTTGCTATGAAACATAAGGCGGATGTTGCTTTAGATACTCTGCTCCGCGATGGGATCATTGAACCAGTGTAAAACCCTGTATGGACAACACCAGTGGTACAGATTCTTAAACTAACAGGAGAGGTGAGATTATGTGGTGACTACAAAGTAACAGTTAATAGAGCTCTTCAGAATCACCCATACCCTATACCTGCGGTACATCATCTTCTGACTTCTCTTCCCCCTAGCTCTATTTTTGCAAAAATTGACTTAGCTAAGGCCTATCTACAACTTCCAGTTGATGACATGTCTGCAAACATACAGACAATCATCACTCATCGAGGAGCCTTCCGTGTAAAATGTTTACAGTTCGGAATCTGTGTTGCACCCGGAATGTTTCAATGCATTATAGACAATTTACTCAGGAACATTTCTGGAGTTTTTCCATATTTCGATGACATATTAATTTGTGCGTCTTCAACAATTGATCTATGTTCAAAATTACTTACTGGGTTTAAAAAGTTAGCACACAGTAGATTGCGGGCTAATAAAAAAAAATGTGTATTAGGAATAGATTCTGTGGAATTTTTGGGTTATACAATCGACTGTAAAGGCCTGCATCCATCTCCAAGTAAAGCAACTGCAATTCAAAATGCTTGCTCTCCTAGGAACAAAATAGAACTGAAGGCATTCTTAGGTCTTATAAATTTTTATAACAATTTCCTTCCAGATCGTGCAACCATAGCTGATCCTTTACATCGTTTATTACAGACAAATGCCACATGAACTTGGTCACCACAACATGAAGGGGCCTTTCTTAAACTTAAAGAGGCATTGATGTCCAACAATGTACTGGTTCCATTTGACCCTCACCAAAGCGTTCTATTTACATGTGATGCTTCGCCTTACGGAGTAGGTGCAGTACTAAGTATGCAATATCCTGATGGATCATCCGCTCCAGTTACTTTTGCTTCATGGACTTTGTCTAAGGCAAAACGAAACTATGCACAAATTGATAAAGAAGCTTTGGCAATAGTATTTCGGCATCAAACGTTTTCACCATTTCCTATTCGGAATTTTTGTACTGATCATCGTCCACTGCTTGGCATTTTTACCTCGGATAAACCAACACTAATGATTTTATCACCCCGAATGCAAAAATGGATGCACATCCTCAATGCATATTCTTTCAAACTGGAATATAAACCAGGAAAGGAAGTTGCAAATGCAGATGCATTGAGCAGATTTCCACTTCCGTCAACCGAATGCGACAATCCAAACATGAATGGTGTCCTTTTCTTGGAGGAATTGGAAAATCTTCCTGTAACTGCTGAACAAGTTGCACATGCAACACGAAAAGACTTTTTGCTATCAAGAGTAAAGAACTATATTTTCACTGCCTGGCCAAGCAGACCCACAGACACCAAACTTCAACCTTTTTTTATAAGACACAATGAGCTATCAACACACAAAAATTGTTTGCTTTGGGGTCACATGTAATTATTCCTTTTTCTCTATAGAGAATTGTTCTTAATGAACTTCATTTGGGTCATTCTGGCATCGTGAGAACCAAAGCATTAGCAAGATCATACGTATGGTGACCATCAATGGATAGGGATATTGAGAATCTTGTGAGCAAATGCAAAAATTGTCAAGTCATAAGACATGCTTGCCCCCGTGCTCCAATTCACCCTTGGGAACTACCATCCACACCATGGTCACGACTGCACATTGATTTTGCAGGCCCAATCGATGGGCAAATGCTTTTTGTTATTGTTGACATCTATTCAAAGTGGGTGGAAGTGCGCAGAATGCCTAAAACAACCTCAGTTGCAACAGTCACAGTACTACGGGAATTAAATTTCCACCCATGGAATACCCGAGTGTATAGTTTCAGACAATGAACCACAGTTTGTATCTTCAGAGTTTTCTACTTTTCTTGCCAATAACGGAATTCGCCATGCACGGATTGCACCTTACCATCCATCAAGTAATGGTCTTGCAGAGAGGGCTGTACAGTCTGTGAAGGAGAGCCTTAAGCGTATTTCTCATGGAAATTGGGAGCAACATATTGCCCGATACCTTTTGGCTCAGCACACTACTCCATCTACGACTACAGGTCTAAGTCCAGCCGAGATGCTTTTTCATCGACGCCTTCGTACATGCTTAGACTTCCTTCATCCGGATAGAGCCCCAAAGTCAGCACCATCCAAACATCATCGGTTATGTGAATTCCAACCAGATGACACAGTATTTACACAAGCAGCAGGAAGGGGTTCTCCATGGATTCCTGCCATGGTAGAACAGCGTACAGGCCCTCTGTCATATGAAGTCCGAACTGATCTGGGATTACAACATAAGCACATTGATCAGTTGCGCTCGAGAACAGTGGACACTTTTCCAACTGTCGCATCTCCTGCTGAGGAAACACCACTTGCCCAAAATTCTCCACCCAGTGTGACACTGGAAAACACAAATAACCCGAGTTCAACACCTTTGCATCCTACATCTCCAATTCAAACACCAAAGGCTTACAGAGAACACCCCCCACATCAACGCCGTCCACCAGTGCATTTCAAGGATTATGATGTTACATACTAAGGGGGAAGGAGTGTGATGTCTTACGATCCGCGATGACATCATTCAAGGAATGACTGCGGAACTAGATTATCTTTGTCTGCGGTATTAATGTTTTGATTGTAACTAGTAAACAAATACTAATAAATAGTGCTAAGTCGTTTCTTAGAATCCTAACAAGTTTTGGCTGGTTTTGTTATTCTAGACACTAAAACACTACAGTGTTAACCTCTTGGTAGCCATTTGTGTCTCGGGACTCATCATTTCCCACAATATTCAATCACCTTATACCACAAATATTTTATATTTATATTTATTTCAAAAATTTCCTCTACAAAATATTATTGAAATGTCTCAATCAAGAGTGAAAATATCTGTAGGGGGGGTCACTATTGAATTTTTTGTTAGTAGCAGAGGATGGTATTTTCAATGCTTTCCTAAGAATATTTTAGTTAGTTTGGCCGGCTATTCGAATCATGTACTCTCACCATAGTGTTAATCATTTCTGACTCTCTCTTTCAATCATGTAACCTATTCACTGGCTAGAAATATTCCCAACTTACAATGTGAATTTGTTTTTTTTTCCTTTAAAGAATCTTTCTTTCATATCTGGATATGGTTGCAGGGAAATAGCCTGCAGCACAACTAATCAATTCGATGTACTCTGCAAATGTAAAATAATAAAGTTTTTCTTTTGTCTTTCATTCACTATTATTAGAACTCTGTAGCATTGTTTTCTTTAATAAACCTGATCATTATATACATGTTCAAATTCCTCCTAGAGTCTTGTCTCTCCTTGACCACCGGGCATACATTAAGAATAAATTCTAATCAGGTTTGGGGAGTAAGTCGCTTAGCAGCAATCTGGAGAAGTAGGTGAGGTTCAAACCCCCTCTACCTGCATATCTAGGTTAGGTTAAAGCAGCTCTACTTTTCACACTGTTACAATATATATATATATATCTTATCATATTAAAATCATTTTAAATGAATGATGTAAAACATTCATTTTGTGTTAACCTAATAT
Source organism: Epiperipatus broadwayi (assembly GCA_028023455.1). Taxonomy (NCBI): domain Eukaryota; kingdom Metazoa; phylum Onychophora; class Udeonychophora; order Euonychophora; family Peripatidae; genus Epiperipatus; species Epiperipatus broadwayi. The sequence continues at coordinate 1,112,520 of JAQFVV010000086.1, read as the reverse complement.
TCATGGATTCCTACATTTCTATAATTCTTACCTGGAAAATGATTCTTAGCTTGTAAATAGACATCTATATGTTGAAGTACAACATGAAAAAGTTTATTGGTAATAAATGAAATCAAATCAACCTATTAAAAAAAAAAAAAAATTGTATAAGTTATTTAAAGTAAAAAAATGTTAAAATTATAAAATATAAATCAATAAACTAGGTTTCGCTTTTCTTCAACAAAAGAATAAAAGATAGTTTGAAACTTGAGACATATTATTAGTGTGTTGGGAACTCTGGCTCAAGTCATCAGCATGTTGAAATTATTCAGAACTTCTTGATCATATTATACTTGCATTTAGACAATTTAAAACTTTAGTATATCTAAAAGTTTGGATTATCTCATGAACATATTTGTATAGTTTTTGGTTTATTTTATCAATAAGTTTGGATAATGTAAAACTTTGTTCCATTCCCATATTAGAACTCATCTCATTAGTGTTTGTATTTAGAAATTTTGATGTTTTATTAACATGTTTGGATGAGATGATTTATCTCATTAACATCTTGAATGATTTAGAAAAGCGACTTATCTTGCCAGAATGTTCCAATAGTGTGAAAACTATGGCTTGTGTCATCAATGTGCATAGTTTTATTAGCAAAATTATTAATTTTAGAAAAGGATTTCTCTCAGAGAAAATATGTTTTTATTTAAAAAATTCATGAATAATTTCCTACATTTAAGTATTTTATCATCAATAAATTGGTTCCACAAAAATAAAGAGAAATCTTTAATTATTGATATTCTAAATATTTAAAAACATATCTGTAAATAATTTAATTAAAAACGAACCATGTGAATAACCCGACAACTTTATTTATAAAAATTTTTTTTTTATCATTACAAAAACACAATCAATTTTACATCCTTCTACGCTTAAAACAACTTAATAAGTTTTGGGTAATCAGTTATTACTGGATTATAGTGCTACAAAGTTCTGTGACCATTTTTCATTTCTTTATCTGTTCTTAGTAAAAAGCATTGTTTTGAAACAAGGCCATTTTGAAGCAACTTATAAAATTTTCAAACATTCCAATGCCAAGCAGTACTGCTTATAAAAATAGAAGATTAGCCTTTACATTGTCTTTAATTATAAATTAATTACAGGAATGTTTGACCTTTTTTGCATAAGAATAATTATGATGAAATTATTGGTGAAAGGCAATAAATAGAAGCTATTATGATTTATTATATGACATTCATTAATTACCTGAGCTTACAATAGATAACTTTTAAATAAATATAATGTAAGATTCAGGAGTCACGTGTTTGAATAAATATAATGTAAGATTGAGGAATCATGTGTTCGAAGGATAACTTGTGTGATTTTAATTATATACTGGACTATTTCTATCTAATATTAAGTATGGAATATCTTTAGTGCAACCGGTTGGGTTACATGGCACACAGCAACATAGTTGTGTGTGTACAAATATACATAAAGTTGAAATTACAGTCAAATATCAGCCTTTCACGCTAATTGTGCATACGCTTTGCGAGTGTTAATAATAAATGAATACTTTCTCACCAATACAAGATATAGTATTTATGCAGGAATAAAAGGAATCCTCTTATTCCTACAACTCAAACGCTTATATATGAGCAAATCTGAAGTACTGGCAAAAAAAGCGTGAAAATGGAACAGTCACTTTAAATTACTATATATGATGTCTGAATGAATGACGGTGAAATTATCTAGAATTTACTAAACGTCATTCCAACTGAAACTTAATAATATGTAAATAAGCATTTATTTTATATAGCATATGTAAACAATTGTATTACAGTCAAATATCAGCATTTCACGCTAATTGTGCATACGCTTTGCGAGTGTTAATAATAAATGAATATTTTCTCACCAATACAAGATATAGTATACAGACATCATATATAGTAATTTGAAGTGACTGTTCCATCGTCATGCTTTCTTTGCCAGTACTTCAGATTTGCTCATATATAAGCGTTTGAGTTGTAGGAATAAGAGGATTCCTTTTATTCCTGCATAAATACTATATCTTGTATTGGTGAGAAAGTATTCATTTATTATTAACACTCGCAAAGCGTATGCATAATTAGCGTGAAAGGCTGATATTTGACTGTAATACAATTGTTTACATACGCTATATAAAATAAATGCTTATTTACATAAAGTTGAAAGAAAAAGTAGAAATAAACACAGACATAAATTTTTGTAAATATTTTCTACACTTCACTTGGAGTAATAATGAGCTGATAAACAATTCTGAATTTAAAACAGAATTTTATTATAAATTAAAACATTTAAAAAGGTCTAAATAAATTAATATTGTAATTCTGATTTTGAATTTAAAAACAAGCATGATTTATTTTTGAAATAATGCTTGTATACAATTCTTTTATCTATTTTTATAAATCTTTGTACATTAAAAATTCCAGGGGATTAAAGTAAAAACATGTAGATCATATCTTTGGTAAAATTTCAGAGTTAGTTCCAAAAGTAGTTTGCAATTAAAAGTATTTCCGGAGTGATTAAAATTGGTTTTAGTCAAGACAGATTGAAAACAGTTACTGTGTTTTTATCACCCCAAGAGTAAAAAGGATTAGACAGATTAAAAATAGCCTGCAATATCACTTCAGATTATTCGATAAAAGGGCTGATAAAAAAATATCAGTTGTCTCGATTGTAGTTTTTGTAAGAGCTAGTCAGAAAAGTCTGGTTTTTAGTTGGCTAATAGCTAGCTACAAAATTGGTTATAATATTTTGTTGCAGTTTGTTGAAATTTGCAGCAGTTGGTTTTAGCTGACCAGAGATGGTTGGCAGATTTATACAGAGCTCCCATGAGATGTAGCTGAGCCAGGGCAGGAGATCCAGCAGCAGTCTATTGATTCACTGGTGAAGTTTGAATTCAGATGGAAAAAAATGACCCACTTCTTTGTAGTGAAATTCATAGCTACAAATGTGTTCTGAGAAAAGTTTGCTGGTCTAAAGCTCATCAAGCCCTAGATTGAAGGGAGAATGCCAACTATAGCTAAATTATACTTTTTCCTGATGATGACAATCCTGGATTATATTTTGATAGTGGACCAAAAACCAAGCTTACCAAGAGAAAGCTTGAAGAATTGGTATATGTACTGCTGTTCATGTATGTATGCAGAGCAGCCCAGATAAACATATATCAAATGGTGAGTAGCATTATATATAATGTGAACTAAATTTTAAATAAGTTTTTTTAAATAATTCATTCAAAAATGATATCCTAAAAAAGTAAGATATATCTTAAATTGTTTAATTAAACTCCATATATTTTAAAAAAGAGTAATGCAAATAAATAACTCTGCTTGGATTAAAAAAAAATCTAACAATCAGAATTAACATTTAAAAGATATTTTAAAATCTTTTAGAGAAGCGACCTATGATGACCATAGCTATAAACAGAAAGAATTATTTTGTTTTAAAAGAAAAAAACAGATTTCAAAAATCTTTTAGAAAAAAAAGACATTTTAAATTTAATATACCATTGATAATTAATTAATCAACAATCAAAAAGTGGCCTGTCAAAAAATTTACATTTTTTTTTTTAAAAAAAAGGAAGAAGAAAATACTTTTATTGACTACAAAAAAGACTAATTAATAATATTAATTCATATCATCTATATATTCATAGATACACATGTATGTATGTATTTTGTGTATAGTTTTCAAAGGGAATTTATTATGAAAAGTATTTTTAATTTCAGATTTTTTTCTTCACCATTAATAACTATGTAAGATTTAATATGCTCGACGTATATAGTGAAATTAAATTCATAAAAATTGCATTAATATTTCTTAAGGCTAAGCGCTTTCAGAGCTTTCATCTCCATATTCATAGCCTTCAACCATAATAATTTATGCAAATCTATGCAAGCTCATTTATATTGTCCATCTCTTTGAAATAGAAAAGTATTTTTAATAATTTTATTATTTTGATAAATTCAAACATGTTCATTTTACACTAAGAACATATGTCTGTGTGCTGTCTGGTTTTAAATAAACCTATTGGAACATATATGTAAATCAATGTAATAACTTTAACTTATCATATATATGTAAATCACAATGTGATAATTTATTATTGGATGTTAACCAAAATCAGAAGGTTTAATTGATACGCATAGCCTTATTCTAGATATTGATATCATTTTTTTTATTGTTAATAAATTTGTGTTCAATTATGAAAATTATTCCAGCAGTTCTAAATATGTCTACAATATCTGTTTCCATCATCTCTTTGTCACATACAGTAATAGAGCTTGTGTTCTGAACTAGATACATGTATAACGGCTTATATAAATGGGGATATATATTAGTGCTTCTGGGAATCCTGAGATGATCAATCATCTTCCTGGTTGGTGCAAAAGAAAATTCTCTTTAAGGCCCTAGCATTACATTTTATTTAGTTTGATCTCTATCACAAATCAAGTTTATAGCTGGCCAGTGCATTATGGCACTAAGTGGCCAGAGCATTGATGAAGATCAGAATGTTATTTTATTTAGTTTGGTCTCAATTTTTTTAAGTTTATAGTTCGCTAGTAAGTGGCCAGAGCATTAATGATGATCAGCATGTTTTAATATCCCAGCATTTCTGCTTGGCTGATTTTTTATTATTATGTATTCTGATGGATAAGCACTTAATTTGTGCCTCCAAGTTAATGGTTAAATAATTGCCCCAATCTGGCAATGGTTCAATAGTTAGCCTAGTCTACAGAAGACCCATTTCCTATCCAGTCACCAGATTGACTGTTGATTTCTTTTGATGGATCATTCATGATGATGAATGGTTATTACTTGGAGTGTTATACATACTTACTTTGACTTATTTGATAATGCTAGTGAATGTACGGTTAATCATGGTTGCTCTTAGAAGTAGCTGTCTGATCTCTCAATGATCTCTCTCAGGGTTTTTTTATCTCGTGCTTCCTTTAATATATAAAATTTCTTAAAATATATGAATAATTTAATAGCATTACTTAAAATCAATTGATTATATATTGAAATGGTATTATTTAGCCATCATCCCATTTCACCTACTATGTTCCATAGTAGTATCTTTTCACCAGTTCGAACCCTCTCAAGTCCGCATATTAACTGAAATTTTCATAAATAATGTATAATAAGGTGTATTTGCGAGTGTGTGTGTCTATATAGGTATAGCATATATTAACTGCAATAATTATATGCTATAACGATCGAAATGAAAGTGAAGATCGAATCTAACCGCAAAAACAATATCTGCAACTACCAGGGCGCCATCTAGGCATTTAAACCTAGAAAAATTTATAAAGTAGGCAGATACGCGCTGTTAAGATTCCACTTTATTTAACTATTCCGATCGTTAGCCCAAGTCACTAGCTCAGCGGAGACGCAGAGATAAAAATCTATATCTTAATTTATATCTTAAATATCAATAAATAAAAGCCACTGCCAGAAATTAACACATAAAAATATTTATTTACGCACATATAAAATAACATTTAAATTTTGAGGAATAAGTTTAACATTTTAGATTTTTATATTAACTTTTAATTTTACTTTTAACTAAGTTTCAATGAGTTTAATATTTTATTTAGATAGTCAAGTATGAATAGACTACATAGATCTGCATTTGAAAAGAAAATATTCTTCCCTGATTTAACCTTAGGCAACAAATTTCGCAACCAAACTGGCGCCAATCCATCTGATACATTCATGTATTCAATGTAGCATGATACGACAACACAAAATACTATACTGTCAGGAAAGTACATCTGATCAGTAAGTAGATTAGAGAAGACATGGTCTCTCCACCAACAGGAATGTGACATCTGTTGGCGAGTAGAACAATAAACAAAAAACTCCATAGGAATGGACTGCGGTCTTCTGCCGACTTACAAACCCATCCATAGGCAAACAGAAGGTGTGTGGTGTATATATGCAATCCTGCCTGAAGCGGATCTCATACTACATCTACTATTACACAAATATATCCAATCCATTGAACCAATTCAACTACGAAATGAATAACCTCCCTTAATATAACTTTACAAAACTATATAGCCATTCACGCCCGACTTAAATTTAACATTTAGATACGTTCGCACAAATGAATTTTATAAAATTTGTTTTAAAATGTTGAGTATAGATCAGCTGCACAGATTCCACGGTCAAAAACATTCCAAATTAAACACCACCAATCAAAATACAAAGTCATCGATAAGCGTCACTTGCATAGGGAATATACAAATCCCATTAGCATTCATCGTAAGATGCCGCAGTGATATCGTTGACCCATATATTCTAATCGAATGTGAAAACCACAACATAATCAACCGCTAAAGAATCTATGCAACGTCTATACCCAACCTAAATTTCATCATTTAAAATTTAAACAACAAATAATTTATACAATAAGAGAAAAAAAAAATGGAAATGATTTTTAATCAATCAGAAAACATATAAAATTAAACATTATTAATTTGATTTAAAAACTTACAAAAGTCAGATAAGAGTCCGTTTTAGCATTTAAGTTGGCTTGTTTATCAATTTATAAAACTTGACGAAAGTTCTTAATTGATTTTAATAATTGTTCATTTCATATAGCTTATGGTAGAAGAGTCCAGGTTCCTGTTTTTAATTCCCGTGACGCCTCCATTGGAAGATAATGTTCTGGAGATGGCAATAGCTGGTTCAAGGTATCACAGTCTTTTCCTTTTTCTTTTTTAAATAGAGGTGTGGTATGTGCGTCCTACCACAACTCTCAAACACACCAGCTGGAACTCAAATATTCCTCTTTTTATATTATCCACACGGATTCAATCAACAAAACGTCACTAATCCATCACTTTCGTTAGGGTCCGAGCCAAGGCTTAGTGCTTCCATTGGTCAAACTAATTTTTCTTTATTCTCTTATCCAATTTTCATCTCATCATTTTAATTATACAAGAGCCCAAGGCTAGCTTGCTTTTCAAACCATTTATAAACAATCATTTCCATTTACAGATTACAAGAATTAATTAATACCTGTTTTTATTTTTAAATCTTGTACGTTCAAATACTTATTTATTTGTTTTTTTCAAAAAAAATATTTTTAAAGTTTGGCATCTGTGCGAATGTATATACGTTTAACAAACATTTTAATTTTAGCGTTTAGTTTTTTACTTTTATTTGCGAACTTTTAAGTTTTTATTTTAAATTAATGTAACGACATATTTATATATCGTTACAATGCATATATCTAATATATGTATTGTAACGGGATATATATATGCGTTACATTTAAATTTTAATAGTAACTTTTTTTTATCTAATACCGAATTAAAAACAAACTGTCAAAATGCACAAATAATGAATTATTAATTTATTAATATGTTAGATTGATTTAAATATTAAAATAAGCTTTAAAAAAATAAATAAATTATAGAATCGAAGCAAAGATTCTAATCTTTAAATAAAATATATAATAAAAAGCTTTTGATTTTAATAATAGCGAAGATTTTTTTAATTATAAAAAAAAAAAAAATTACAAACAGACCCTTAAGGCAAAGTCACAATTAAAGAAATGATTACGAAATAGATAAGAGTTCCCGCCCAGAGATAGACACAGACCTCAGGGGAAAACCCAAAATCTTACCTTGGACAGAAACCAAATAAACCAATGGAATACAGACATGAAATATGTTTGATGAACCCTGCATTCCAGAGATAAGGTACCTGAGGACTATAAAAAGAAATCCAAAACAATAATTAGTGAGTTGGACAATCAGAAAATTAAAGTTTTGAATTCATCTGTAAAAATAATTTTAAAAGTTATCGCCGTCACAAAAGAAAAAAATGTAATTAGCTTCATCGTGCTTCCTTCGGTACGGCCGGCTGAAGGCAGCTTTCTTCTCCACGGATCCCAGGATCAAACCACTGGTACCGTCTTCAGAAAACATTGTAAATGCATCTTCATAAATCGTCATCGCCCACAAGAAATGGATCTTGTATAAATTTGGATCTTCCTCGCGAAGGAACAAGCACGAACAAAGGAAAGTATAAATTTATAAATGAAATATAAACTGTTAATTTTAAAATCTTTGAACTTTATCTGTCTTTAAATGAATAATAGACTTTCTCTCTCAAGCAAACCTGAACTTTATTTCTATAAACTCTTACTTAAAGTCTTAAACATAATCTCTTAAAAAAAAATGTATTGTATTTTTTTTATATTTTTATTCATGCTTAATTAGTATCTGTTTGTAATAAGGTAGGGGTTTGCGATTGCAAACTTAAATTTAAAAATAAAAACACCTCGTTATTTGTGCATTATTAAATTTTAAAAATAGGTTAAAATAGGATTTCTGGAAAGAAAATAAGTTCAATATAATGCTCATTTTAAAATGATTTTAAAACTATAAACTAAATATTTTTTGTTTTGAATTACATTAATAAAATGATTTAAATGTTAGTTGAGTATAGATGGCTGCTAGACTAGTTTAAATATGTTACTTTTAAAGAGGGTTTTGATTTCGGACTATTTGTTTCGTAGTTGTGTCAATGCTAGTGGTGAGATAGATGGACGTTTATATCAATGTAATGTGAAGTATGTTAGCACCTAGGACGATGAGTCCAACTGAATGCATGACCCCAAAGAGGTAGTCATATCATTGAAAATGGACGCAGACGTATTTCCTGCGCCATTGACCCATTCCAGCTCTATGGATTTTGGACGATAAGCCGGCAAGATAAGACTGCTCTCCCATCCATACGTAGCATTTCTTTTTATTGTTTTATATGCATGTTTCCTTCGCCTGACAGATGCACATTCCTGCGGGACGAAGGCCATTTCTTCCCCAATAATATCACGCTGTTCAGACGCACATTCCTGTTGACGTGATTCTATGCTAACATGTTCATATTGCATTGGTTGCTGATATATATCTGGAAGCGAGTATTGGTGTGGCTGCGGATTTTTAGTTTGGAGTAAAGTGATTTGAAAATTTGTGAGTGCGTCTAGGTAGCTCATTTATACTCAACATTCTAAAATTTAAAATTAAAGTTAAAAACAAATAAAATAATAATGGAACAGAAGAAAACATAAATTTCTTCTTGTGTTATAAAAATTAATTTTTTTAAAGTTTGTGCGTTATTAATTATATACGCAAATAAAATCTTTTTTGTGTGTTATTAATACTGACAGTGATTGCTTTTATTATTCTTTATTATTAAAAATAAATTTTACTAAATATATAAGTTTCTGTGTCTACTTGAGCTAGTGACTTGGGCTGGCGGTCGCGGTCTTAACAGCGTGTATCTGTCGACTTTATAAATTTTCTAGGTTCAAAGTAGCCTAGTGGCGCTCTGTCGGCAGATGCGGTAAGACTGAATATTTCATCATCATCCCCGACTGTTATAGTATATTAAACTATAAATTTAAAAGGTATAATTAAATTAAATTGTGTGAACATTATTATATGAGTGTGACCACCTACATATATATGCGAAAAAAACCGTACTGCAATAGATTTTAAAAAGCATTACAACTCTTTTAAATTTAATAAAAATTTGAATTATTCTCAGTTAAATACTCATTTAAATGCATTTGTATATAAATTTCAATTCCTGGGATAGTCTATCACACATATATATAGAAATGTTTACAGAACCTAAACTCTTTTAAAGAAAAAGTTATCTGTTTTTACAAAAAAGCTGCAAATTCTTAGAAAAACCATCTGTAAGTAATTAATAAACCTTGGGATTGAAATTTTAAATGTATTTTAAAAATAAAAAAAAGTAAGAACAAAAAGTGAGCCAGTCAACCTTCATTATTTTAGCAAAGAAATGACAAAGGTTTCATTTGTATAGATTTTAAAATTGATTGGAATTTAAAAAAAATTTGTAGAATGTTATAAACAGGTCATTTCAGTTACAGACTTTTGTATAAATAACGCTAAATTTTAAGTACTTGGGGGTTCACTTTTATAAATGGATACTGTAATTGCTGCCAGTCACTACAACTGACTGGAAAATGAAGCTTGGTGGTTAAAGGCATACCATTTGTTGGCTCTCCATTCAAGAGATCGGTCTGTGGAGATGGAAAAATGGGATCAATAGACTGCTAAGAAAATATCAGGAAAGGATCAACCCAACCGAGAATAATGGTGCTACAGCCACAGAGAAGCCTCAGCAAACAATATGCTTGCTTATAACTGTTTTAAAACAGGCAAAGCTCTCCATACAGTATTGCCACTTAGTGCAAGCCAGAGTAATCAATGGATGCCGGAAGGCTTGTGCATAAAATCCCCATCTAGTGCCTACTCATCCAATATCCCCAGACTAGTTTCTGGTTTGTGGGCTTTGTCAGTGAGGAGCCTTGGATCTGGGAGTACTGCACCTAGATCTTAGGATCTAAGGCAACCCTCCAGCAGCCACCTTTTATCTCTATTTAACTACAAAACTATGAGTCTTAAATTGAAAACATAATAATATTTTCAATCCAAGCTCATTAGTCTATATAGTCATATAGATCTGATCAGTTCAGTACCTATACATTTTGGTGCCTTGGGTTCTTTAATAACCATAGCCACCACTATCCTATTAGGCAGGATTGGTTTTAAGCCAATAAACATCACATGATTCATTAGCCTATATAGTCATATAGGACTGAACTTAGTTCAGTACCTATACATTTTGGTCTCTTGGGTTTTTTAATAACCATAGATCATGTGATGTTTATTGGCTTAAAACCAATCCTGCCTAATAGGATAGTAATGGCTATGATTATTAAAGAACAAAAGATACCAAAATGTATAGGTACTGAACTGAATTCAGATCTATATGACTATATAGGCTAATGAGCTTGAATTGAAAATATTATAGTGTTTCAATTTAAAACTTATAGTTTTGTAGTTAAGTAGAGATAAAAGATGGCTACTGGAGGGTTGCATTAGATCTTAAGATCTAGGTGCAGTGCTCTCAGAACCAAGGCTCATTACTGATGAAAGCCACAAACCAGAAACTAGTTTGAGGATACTGGATGAGTAGACACTAGATGATTTTATTCAGGCATCCATTGATTACTCTGGCTTGCACTGAGTGGCAATACTATATGGACAATTTTGCCTGTTTTTATTCAAGAATCTAAGGGTCCAGGTTAGAGTCCCATACTACTACTGACTGACACTGGTCAGGCCAGAAACAATGAAAAAGGGAGTAGAATACCATTTGAAACATTACGCATATACTAACCTATATGATATTACTAACAGTTGAATGTAATTGCAAAATTTAAATGAAGTTAAATTTTTCTAAATTAATGAAATAGTCCAATATATAAATACAACTAAAATATTATCACCATAAACCTTCAGAAAAAACACATAATTTGTGTGATGTATTTTAAATAAATTTATCTACAAATTATAATAATTTACAAAAATAAAGATTTTAGTTAAACAAATATAAATTTTCAACAAATTTCTTTTTTGTTTAGAATTTAAAGCATTTATACACTAAATATACAATGTTTTAAAAATTGATAAAAATTAAATTAATGAGAGTGATTAATTCATATTATATTTTTAAATTTCATTTTTCTGAAAGATACATAATATAAATAATATTACAAGCCTATAGTATCAATCATTGATATATAAAGAAAATCCACCCAAAATCAGAAAATATTAAATGAACATTATTCATTGATGCTGGATTAATTACATAAAATAATAATTAAGGCTGTCACAATGAATGAAAACTGGTATGAATTAACTGATCCATGCAAAAGAATTCAGTATACAGCAATTTGCCAATTCACTTTAGATTTTGAAATAATGTTCTGTATGTAGTTAAGGTAGAAAGAGGTTTTTACTTACTGTTAATTAGTAGTAAACCAGATATTCACTGAAGTACGTTATTTGAATTCAATCAATAATGCAATAGATAAATAACTAACAACTTTCCAATTACAGCAGATGATTAAATTCCTATGAGTTAAAGAGTATTTATAATAATAACAGTTCATAAAAGTTTTGGAGCGATATCATAATTCAATGTAATATATTGAAACAATAACCTTCCAAGCCCTTATCGTTTCACCATCAACTTAATGACACACTCATCTGTGCTAAGTTTGAACCTTATATCTAATATTAATACTCTTAAAAATAGCTTGTAAAACACTATCATGTCTGTCTAAACAGTATTATATATGTACATGCAAACCAACCCTATAATTAGATAGGAGTAATAAAATTATAGTGTATTTCCACAACGCGGGGAAAAAAAATGCTATGTACCGGTCAAGTTTTATACATTCGCGTAACAGAACCTAGAATCCAGAGAAAGAGACCAAAGCAGACCAGACCAGGATTGTGACATCCTGAATCCGACCACACTTCAACTCGTTTGCCAGTACTCCAAGACTCAAGACCCTACGAACAACCATATCTGAAGTTACATGTAGTATACAATTTATTCGCGGCTGGCATAAGTCAGGGTGAAGCAATAAGACTCAAGGCTACAAAATGCTATTACTTAACAGCTAATATTATTTCTAATAAAGACATTATTGCATAGATTTTTAAATAAATAGGATCAGTAATTAGAATTGGATTGGATAAATGACAATGATAATGAAATAGATTAATTTAGTTATATATTTATTACAATAGTAAATCATAAATTAAATTAACAAAGATATAAAATTTCCAGCGTATAAAATGCACGCAGGCATTTGCACTAAGAAGAGATAACAAGCTCTCCTATAGATTAATTTATAGATGTGTTTATACAAGCACTAATTAGCATTTATAACAGATGAATTTAAAAAATTCTCATCTTATGAAAATAATTACAAATAATACAAACATAATCATTACGTTATGTCTACAAATATGGTTATGCCAACTCCTATTAGCTTGTGGCTATTATACATAAGTTATACTCAGTCTTGATCAAAACTAACAATTAATTTATTATTACAAATATTATATTAAAGATGAATGTATAAACCAGCTCAAATAACTCTAGATTGAACCTGGCTTTCAAGCGAATTTTCAGATCAATGCTGAAAGTAATACTTAAAGGAGGTAGAATTGGCTGCATAAGATTTTACCAATATGCTATGGCACAGGTAAATGACAATAAGAAAAGTCACTCTGCGGATGGATGAGTAACTCAAGGGCTTTTGCAACAAACACCGGTAACCTGGGAGACTGATTGTCATGCTGCGAATGAAAAGAACATTTATGTTCAGAAGTGGCAGGGGACTTACGTGCTAACCTGGCCTCAGCTCAGGCTTCGCTACTGCACTACCCTATAAACGAAGATGTGCTGGCTTCACCGTGGCTCCAAACGAGAAAAATATTTCATAATTTATGAATCTCATCTGCCAAGCAAAGAATATTATATTTCATACTATGAAATATAAGAATCATAGCATATCAGGTCTATCAATCGAAGTCAATCCTTGTGTAGCATGAAAATAAATATACGCTACTGACGGGAATATTAATAACATCTTTACTTCAACACGCTCGATCTATTTGGCTATTTTATAAATAATTAATATTTTAAGGAGGGAAAGTATATTTCTATGGACTTAGGAATAACTTAAATGACAAATATACTTATGACTATCCTCAAGGCTAGTTTAATTCTTAATAAAAATAACTTGTTGATTGAAACAAGCCACATTTTAAATCAAAATTAATAGGAATAATAACGAGCGCAAGGTGAGTTGTTATTTATAAAAATAGGATTTCGAAATAGCACACAAAAATAAAAAAACAATTACGTGAAGATGTTTAAATAATATCTTCTTGAAACATATTAAATTAAGTGCTCGCTGTTTCAAAGCATTGGCATACAAAACACAATAAACATTCAATTAAAATAAGCAAAAGAACTATAGACATAACCACAGTGATATAACTTTCAATTAGAAATGATTAATTTACTTTTAAGTGAAAGGAAATTATAAATAGGCAAATCATTTTAACTTGTTAGAAACATTAATTGTGAGAACACTTTATACATTATTTAAATATTAAATGGGTTTAAATTATAGTTACACTTGGGTTTACAATTATTTAAGTTGCATTTAATTATTTTAAGAAGAGTTGGCTAACTTGGATTTAGATTATCATTATACAAAATTACACAGAGCTCTGCAGTTTTGAAAATAAAACTGTACCGGTATTATTTATCTGGACTTCAAAGGCTTGGCTGTAGGTTTGGTGAGCTTGACTGGGCGGCTGGTGGCATCATCTTCTTCACCATTCTGTTAGGCTAGTCTCTTAGCGGCATGATGGTTGTTAACACAGCGCAATGAGAGAAACCCCCATTCTCCCAGCAAAGAAATGCCCGTTTTAAACTGGACATATTAAAAATTAAACTGACATGGATTTTGACTGCAACTACTTTCATAAAATGGCTCTTAACTGTCCTGGGGTTAAAAGACAGGGTATTTATATGTTTTTGCCCTACACTCACTTACATTAGGAATCTATATTGCCTCAGAACCCATTAACTCAAGAATTTGTTTTCCTGATACAAAATTACATAAATTTTAAATTAATCTATTGCTGGATTTCTGAGGTGCTACAATTTTCTTTAGGCTATTAAAATAGTGCTGGTCCAATGCATTTTCTGAATGATTTTTATTTTAAACATTTTTAATTTTCCATTAGTTTAAGATTTTAAAAGATGATATTTTATTTTTACCTACCGCAGATGCGACAGTTAAAGTGAATTCTTGTTTACAACAAATCTGTTTTAATTATTTGACCAGAACTTTTTTTCCTAATTACTAAATAAAAAACTCTTTTAATTACAAAAAAAACTTTTTAACATATTTTTAACTAAAATCTTTTTAACATATTTTTAAAGAAACTTTTTTTTAAGATATTTAAGAATAACTTTTAAACATTTTAATTACAACTTTAATATTTTAAGTCATGCCATCCCTATATAAATTGTATATAGGGCAGATTATATATCCACATACGACTTTATAACAACCAAATTATAAATAAATTGACTTTAAAAATTGACTTTAAACATTAACCTATATAATAAATACTTTTTTAAATATTTCGCAATAGAAATACACTATAATTTTATTACTTCTATCTAATTATAGCATTGGTTCGCATGTATAACAACCAAATTATAAATAAATTGACTTTAAAAATTGACTTTAAACATTAACCTATATAATAAATACTTTTTTAAATATTTCACAATAGAAATACACTATAATTTTATTACTTCTATCTAATTATAGCATTGGTTCGCATGTACATATATAATACTGTTTAGACAGAGATGATAGTGTTTTACAAGCTATTTTTAATAGTATTAATATTAAAAATAAGGTTCAAACTTAGCACAGCCGAATAGGTCATTAGGTTGATGGTGAAATGATAAGGGCTTAGAAGAATGAGGGTTATTCTGATTTTTCCAAGACTGCTATAATGAAGCATGTGAGAATTTAACTTAATTTTTTCTCTGCTCCATGACGTGTTCTAGAATAAATAATAATACAGGTAGCAATTCTTTCATCATTGTTGCATAAACTAAAGATTTTGTTGCATGAAAAATTAGGGACTGTGACAAAACAGCTATTGACATACTCGTACTTTTATAAAATTAATAATTTTCTGAGAAGAATAGCACTCCAAATTTTTAAATAGGTCCAGATTCAGAAGAATAAACTACTTTAAGTAATATTTCTAAGGTTTTCATTAATTATGTGCTGAGGAAATTAATGATTGCTAGACACCATTTGAAAAAGAACAATCTTCGTATTAAAAGTTTCAGACATGGCAATACTGAAATTAAAGTCTTGACTGACTGTTTTAAAAAAAAAACCATAAAATTTAAAAGATTGGTCTTAAATTCAATTAGAAAAGATCATTACACTGAACAGAAACACTAAGTATATAAAATGAATAGAAAAGTTGCTAATATGTTGAGGTTGTTTTGCTAATGTGTCACTATTTTATTTTTATGAAATGCTCCAATCTGAATTGGCAGTTGGACAATTCAGATTACATAAACAAAATGTCATTTTGATTTCTATAATTCTTTTTATTGACCAATCCATTTTGTAAAAGATGTTCCTAATGGAAAGCTAAAAAATTTTAATAGAAAACTTAAAAATATTGATGACAATGAGGTTTGAAACAAAAGCAATGCGAGGATCAGAGATATTTGATTCAGAGAAGAAACGAAAACATTAGGTCCAAAACCTTTTAGTGTGCATTATTCTTAATATTATTGTCATCATCCCAGAATTATTTTATTAAAAAACAAATAAATTTACAAACATTTCAATTAATTACCTTTTGAGCTCGATGAAGAATGACTGATAATGCATGCCGAATCACAGATCTCAGTTCATGCATAAATGCTTCATCCATTGTCAGAGTACTAACAAAATACAATGAATTTCATTTATAATAACTAGAGAAAAAAAATTAAAAGCACCAAGAGATTAAAAAAAAAAAACATGACTAAGGCAACATAACAAATAAATCAAATAAAGTGATTTAATAAATATATTAAAGTGATCCTTGAACTAGATGTAAATAAATTTGAAAATGTCACTATGGGTAATATATTTTTTAATTTGATTGCCATACTACATAAAAAAAATCAACAAATTGCTATGCAGAATACATGCATTTCAGGAATAATCCTTTTTTTCCAGGTGATATGGATCATCACCAATAATCCATGAAAATATAATGGCCACTTGATACATTAATAGTGTATTAGAATAATTTATAGTAAACTATTGTAGCACTAAACATTTACACTTTGGCAAGTCAGTTATCATTAACTAATGTATTAAGCATGATGATTGGAACTCTCTTATAATTTAATGATAGTAATTTGTTTGTTGCTGATATATCTAAACATATTAGCATATTTAAAATCATGAATTGCTTTTAACAGTTTCATATTTAAACATGTTTTTAAAACAATATTATGCACATAAAGTATTGTTCTTTTATTTCTGAGCTATGATATTATGTTTGCTGGCTACTTGGTATTAAAAACCCACTTAAATTCTCATTAATTAATGATGTTATGTACTGAACACAACAGTCATCATCACTTACTAAATTCTTAATAGTCAACACAGGATAGTGAAGGTCCATCCTGACATAGTACCTAAATGTAAATTTTTCTGATTCTAAATAGAAGTCACATTTTTAATAGTAGATAAGTGGAGGATCTAACAACAAGTAAGAGGTTTATAATCTTTAAAACAATATAGGCACAAATCTGCAGGCTCCTCAAGAAAAATGTAGAATGGATAAGTGTTGGAGTGATTATGCTACAAGAAAGATAAAATATATCAATTCATAAATTTTTTTTTTTAAATAAATGAATGGAATGGAAAAAAAATGTTAATGCAAAGAATATAAAATGAAAAAAATTATATGTTGGTTAGGAAGAATGGGCATCTTATGATATATGTACTAACTTGGAGCACTGTGGGTTTAAATTTGACATTGTGCACCTTTGGTGATAAGAAGTTAAGCTCAATTCTTGTAAAGAAATATTATGACTACAATGAATTTTTATTAATATTCAGAAAACAATTAATAATAAAAATTTTAATTTAATGAGTGAACCTAAAATAATAAAAAAAAGATTTTTGTTCCAATATTCATCTGTAACTAAACGGTTATCAGTTGTTTAATCCAAAGTGAGGCTGTAACAGGTTATAACTTTCAGTTGATAATCATTCATCTCTTTTGTTCTTTATGAAAATTATTTTTACTATAAAATTAATAAAATACAAAATGAAATCACACTTAACTGATTCAAATATGAAAAATATTCAGGTGCATTCATTTATAAAACTGTTTTGTTAAACTAAGTAATATTTAACCTTTAATTTTTCCCTATAATGTACCATTACATTACAAAAAAAAGAAGTGCCATCAGCATGTGAATGTTAAAAGAGAATTAAGGTCTTGGATGAAAAGAATAATAGAAATGAGGAAAATAATATGCAGCATTGAAGTGATAATTCTATGTAATATCACCTCTCATATGGAAAGTTAGCGCCAAAATAAATGTATACACTTTTACAATTAATTTCCGTCCCAGACAACACTAGAAATATGCCTTCTGATTTAAATATAGAAAATATGTTCTTATTAAAGTAAAAATAGTCTAACTAAAGACTTCAGCAAAACTCTTCTCCCCTCATATAATTCTCTTCCACCCTTTTCATATCTAAAATAATTTGTATAAACTTATGAAAGCATTAGCAATGAGTGAATATTCAGTTTTATTAGCAATAGATATGTGTTATGTATGTGATTCCCTTTGCTGATAGAATCAAATACAAAGAAGAGAAAATTAAAAACAAAAAGATGACATGTTTTTTATTATTTACCTAAGGTTAGATTTAAAATAATTTCAAGGAATAAAGTCCTTAGAAATCTGGCTGGCATTATTTCAGTTGTGATGCATAGACTTTATGGACAGATTTCTTAATGTTAGAAGATTCTATTCGTTAATACTGTGCCCTCTGTTTAGAAAAAAAGTTTCCACATTAATCTTTTAGAAATGAGGAAAATAATATGCAGCATTGAAGTGATAATTCTATGTAATATCACCTCTCATATGGAAAGTTAGCGCCAAAATAAATGTATACACTTTTACAATTAATTTCCGTCCCAGACAACACTAGAAATATGCCTTCTGATTTAAATATAGAAAATATGTTCTTATTAAAGTAAAAATAGTCTAACTAAAGACTTCAGCAAAACTCTTCTCCCCTCATATAATTCTCTTCCACCCTTTTCATATCTAAAATAATTTGTATAAACTTATGAAAGCATTAGCAATGAGTGAATATTCAGTTTTATTAGCAATAGATATGTGTTATGTATGTGATTCCCTTTGCTGATAGAATCAAATACAAAGAAGAGAAAATTAAAAACAAAAAGATGACATGTTTTTTATTATTTACCTAAGGTTAGATTTAAAATAATTTCAAGGAATAAAGTCCTTAGAAATCTGGCTGGCATTATTTCAGTTGTGATGCATAGACTTTATGGACAGATTTCTTAATGTTAGAAGATTCTATTCGTTAATACTGTGCCCTCTGTTTAGAAAAAAAGTTTCCACATTAATCTTTTGGATATTCAATTAAATATTATGACAAGAAATATTACTGATAAACTCAAGACTATTCCCTTATATTGCTTTTTATTTTTTCACAAATTCCTCTGCCAAATATCAGAAGTGAAGTTGCTTCACAAAAAATCTATAAAAGCAATTACATAGATTGGACTTGTCAATCACTCAAGATATAGTTTTACACCTAAGATTTGTCTCAATACAAGATCCCTTTTTTGGATGTTCACCAAGGAATCTACAATTGACGAATTACGGCATAGTAAATGAAATTTTCAAGAGGTTCCAAAAAAATTTATTTTTCCAAATACAATAGTAAAACCAGTTGTATGTATTTGATTTTCATAGATGTTACAGCAATCTCATCAACATATTGAAAACAATCATGGCTGTTGTACTCTTCTATTTCATAAATGGAATGGAATTTAAAAGTCACAGACTTACATGGCTATGAAAAAATACACAACAAATCATATAATTAATAATTATCAAATTTATCACTATAGTGGCAGAATCGGGGGTTTAACAAAACCATTAGTTACACTATCTGATCTATATACCATGCCTAAAAGCTGAGTTGTTCAAAAGTGGCCAGAGAAGATTTGGACATTTTTCCAAATTGCAAATAAGATTTTTTTCTCCCTATTATCTGATTCATAGTGTTGAGCAGAGTCTTCATTTTCTTTTCTGTTGGATAAAACCTTGGCTTGCAATAAGCTATTTACCAAAATCATTTTTTACCACTGATGAGACAATAGTTTTCTGAATCACCCAAACAACAAAATATCTTTAATTTAGCCCAACAAAAAAAAAAATTAGATTAAGACATTATTATATATTCTAATCTGTGCTTCTTTATGATTCTTTGAGAACCGTAGCAATGATATTGAGCTCCAAATGCCCTTCAAGATGAAAATATGTTGCCAATACATTCTGCTGACGAAAAATGTAATCAGTGATGTTGTCCATTAGTCTCTAGAGATGGCACATCTCGTATTAAGTTAAATTCAATAATAAAAAAAACGATCACAAAAGGTTTTGTATAATAATGAGCTTCAGTGAATTAATCTACATTAAATTTTAGGAATATATTCCATTCATTTGATAAAAATCTATTTCATTTAGCAACCAAGAATCTAGTCAGAATAAAGTGAACCCAGTGTGATCATGAGTATTGTAAAATGACAAATTTATAGGTATCCATAGTAAACCTGATGGTGAAGTGATAGAAAAGATACCAATTTTTGTAACCTTTTATAATGAGCCATTCTTTACATTTATTTGTACAAAACAATTATAAGATGTTCTAAATGTTTTATAATCAATCCATATTAAAAATTGAAAAAAAAACAAAAACAGCAAAAAACAAATTTCAAAAAGCAAGTGTCAATTGGTGAGAATATCAAACTATAAATGAAAAGTACAATAATAATTATAATAAGCAAAAGTCTTACCTATACCAATTATAAACATAGTTACTAAGAGCCAGAGTTAGAAACTGAAAAAAACAATCATAAGAATAAGAAATAACAAGTCCCCCATTAATATTCATTATTATAAAATTAAAATACTACATATTTTAATTATAACAAATGCTATCTAATGATTACAGAAAATTTAAGTTTTGAAAATCAAGACCTGTTAATCCAAAGCTACAAATATTTCACTATTCTAAATCTACTATATTATACATATATATATTGGCTGCAGAAAGGAATTTGCAATTAACTGAAAGAAGATCCTTTGATTCCTCTTGGAGGCTTTAAAGGAACCGAGCAGAGCAAAATCCCAATGCCCACTCCATATGTTCTTGTTGTTGAAGCTGTTATTACTATATGATTATTCATATAGTATACGAACATTGACGGGCTGCTCACTAACATGCATTAGCCTGCATGGTGAGTTTATTGGCTTTTTACCTCTGAGGTTATGATCAAGAAACCCCATGGTCTTTCTCCTCAGTTGCCTGATAAGGCAAAATGAATGTTTGTGTAAATGATAAATATTTTTCCCAATAGATATATATAATTATGACAAACAAAAAATAAATCATGGCCCTTATTCCCAGGAGGCTGTAAAGTCACCAACCCAGCGGTTGGTGGCCGAAGGTGGAGTGTGCTAAGAATCCTCTGAATGTGGACCCAGGCTGCCATTTGATGACAACTTTTTATTTAAGTACTTACAATTGCAGATCACTTTCAAGTGAAGGAAGATTTCAAGAATTAGAAAAAGACCTGTCTTATATTAAATGGTACATTATTGGACTTTGTGAAGTTAGGAGAAAAGGTGAAGAGACAATTGATTTAAAAAGTGGACATGTATTCCACTATAAAGGCATAAATATTAAAAATAGAAGTGCAGTAGGATTCATTATAAATAAAAAGTGAAAAAACAACATTGTGGAGATTGATGGTAATCAGACAGAGTGGCAAAATTAGTTATACAACTTAATAGCAGATATCAAATGCAGATAATTCAGGTTTATGCCCCAACAAATTCTCATAGTGATGAAGTAGTAGAAGATTTTTATATGGATGTACAAAAGGCTTTTGATCAGAGTAAACAACATTTTAAAATTGTTATGGAAGACTTTAATGCTAGAATTGGTAAACAAATGAAAGATGAAAGTGCTGCAGGTAATTTTGGTTATGGTAATATACATGAGAGAGGACTAGACTTGTGGAGTTTGCAGAAAAAGAAAGAACTTTATATTATGAATTCTTTTTTTGAGAAAAATGTTAAAAGGAAATGGACATGGAAGTATCCAAATGCAGCAGGATTGGATTATATTTTGACTAACAGAAAATACATATTTCAAGATTGTAATGTTCTTAATAAATTTAACACAGGAAGTGATCATTGATTAGTAAGATGTAAGATACATGTTAATGCAAAACTAAAAAGACAAAATTTATTAAGAAAAACAATTTTTACAGTTGATATTCCTAATCTTCAGAAACATTCTAATGAATTTAAATTAGAACTTACAAATCGGTTTCAGGTATTAGTAGATTTTGAAAATGATTCAGATTTGAATAAAATTAATATGAAATAACTGATACACTTTTAAAAACTGCAACAAAGACAGTTGGTAGATAAAAGCAGCAATTGACCAATAAAATTTCTACTGAGACTAGAGAATTTATGAAGAAAAAAAGGAATATGAAGATATACAAAAATGATGCATTAAAAAGGATAGAATATCTCGAATTTTGTAAAATTGTGAGCAAAGAGACTTTTCAGGTTAGACAGACATTCTTTCCTGATTCTCAGAAAAGGCTGACTATTTATACCCAGATCCCTGACCTTATTGAAAACCTTCGGATTCAGCAAGCATCGTTGCTTACTGACCTGTAATAATCATTGGCTATGTTTTTATCTATATATCAGCCTATTGGCCTGTGACAAACAATGCTTAATCCGATCATATAAGGAGGCATTTGGAATAGTCCACTTCTGAGAGAAGGGAGGACCATAACATCCCTCCAACTGGCTAAAATTTAGCCCTAGAGAACATAGTCATGCAGGTGTGCTGGCAGACGACTAATGCACTTTGGTGCTGGTTCTGGTTTGCTGTCGTCTTCAGTTTGTTGGTCCTCCTTGCTTGTATCTTCGGTTTGTTGGTCCTCCTTGCTTGTACTGCATGTCTGTGGATCTTCATTCCTTGTGGCTGCATCAGTATAATCCAGTCTCAGTTGATCTCGATGGCGATGATGTTGACATCCATCTGCTGTTTCCAATAAAATGGTGTGAAGTCCTTTTTGTTGGATTATGACAGCTGGGATCCATTTAACGGATCTGCTATCCATTCTATATAGAACAATAGTCCCCATTTATAATTTGGTAGTTTTGTCCTTTTCATGTTTTTCATCATTTGGCTCAGGTATCACAGCTGACAAGTTGGTTCGCAAAGTTCTATTACACAGCAGTTCAGCTGGAGTTTTTCCAGTTGCAGTACTCGGTGTAGAGTGCTGAGATAATAATATTCTGACAATATAGGTGTTCCAGCTTCCTGTGTCGATCTTTGTGAACAATTTTTTGGTCTCTTTCACCAATATCTCAGCCTGGCCATTGCTTTCAGGATGAAATGGTGGGCTGAAGACTAGCTCAATGCCATTATTGTCACAAAAGTTTTTAAAGGCTACTGCAGTGAATGATGTGCCATTATCTGAGACTATCACTCTAGGAAGAACATGTGTAGCAAATAGCCTTCTAAGAGCTATTGTTACAGGTCTGGAGTGATAAACCTTCCACTTCCTCCAGCCACTTAGAATATGAATCAACTACTACTAATAGTAGTTTGCCTTTCCATGGGCCAGTATGGTTCACATGGAGTCTCATCCAGGGGCCTTCAGGTTTAGGCCAGTGAACTGTTTTATCTTTTGCTGGCATGTTTTGATTCATTTTGCAATGCCAGTAGTGGTGGACTTTATCTCTGAGTTCAAAATTGGCCATCATACATATGCCCTTGTGAGCATCTTCATCCAGACTATCCCTGGATGACCATTATGCAACAGGTCAAGCACTTGGGATCGTCCAGCTAGGGGGATCACTACTCTGGATCCCCAGATAATACATCCCTTTTCAATTGAGAGCTCCAGCCTTCGGGTTCAGTAGGCTGGATGCAACTCCTCTGGTTTTTTATTTGGCCACCCCTTCTGGATTCATTTTTTAATTCTTTGGAACCCAGGGTCACTTGTTGTCCACTTAGCCACTAATTTACTGTTCAGTGGTGTGTTTGTCCCCAAATCAATCATGTTAACTGACTGACCTGCAGTAATCAGCCTGTCTGCAGATTCTGCAGGCAAACGACTTAATGCATCAACATGAGGAATCTGTTTTCCCTCAATGTAGTGCAACATAAAATCATATCCTGACAAGAAGTTGAACCACCTCAGCATACGTGGTGAGGCATGCTGAGGGATTCCCTTTTCAGCTGCAAAGATACCCAATAGGGGTCTATGATCTGTTTGCAGTATGAATGATCTCCCATAAAGATAGTCATGAAATTTTTTAATGCCATTGATTAGGGCCAGATCCTCTCTATCAATCTGGGCATAATTTTTTTCTGCCTTTGAGAGACACTTTGATGTAAAGGCAATAGGGGAGAGTGACCTATCATCATTCCTATAGGTCAACACTGCACCTGTTCCTACTGGTGAAGCATCGCATGTCAGTACCAGCACTCTTTCAGGGTCAAAGGGTGCCAGCACCATTTTCTCAGATATAAGGGTTTTCATTTTTTCAAAGGCATTATCATAATTGCTGTCCCACTTCCACTTATTTTTTTATCTAGTAGCCTGTACAGTGGTTCAGCTGCCTCTGTTTTGTGATATAAAAACCCCTCTGTTTTGTTATATAAAAACCCCTCATAGTAATATACAAGTCCTAAAAAGGACAGTAATTCTTTCTTGTTATTTGGTGTTTTGGCTTTTTTAATTGACATAACTTTCTTTTGGGTAGGATGAATCCCACTTGCATCTATCCTAAATCCCAGACACTCCAGTTCTTTGGCTTCAAATATGCACTTATCTAAATTTATCCTTATGCCTGCTGCTTGAACTTGTCAAGGATTTTTTTTGTGGAACTCCAGAGTAGTTCTGGAGTCCGAGCCACCAGTAAGAAATCATCAAAGTATGGTAGGGCCCCTGGTATTCCTGCAGCCAGTTGATCCATGACTCTCTGGAATATTGCTGGGGCGACCAATATACCAAAAGGTAACCAGTTCATTTTAAATAAGCCTTTATGAGTTATTATTGACAATGCTCTTGCTGCCTGATCATCGACTGGTAGCTGCAAATATGCATGTTTCAAATCAATTTTAGTAAAAACCCTTCCACCTGACAGTGTGGATAAGATTTGCTTAACTGATGGTGGTGGATAATTATTCGATGCTAGTGCTTTGTTAATCGTGCATCAATAATCTCCACATATCCGCACATCACCATTTTCTTTGATGATTGGGACTATTGGGGTGGTCCATTCTGAGTATGATATAGGCTCTATTATCCCTTCTGCCTCCCATCTTTCAAGCTCTAACTCAACTTTAGATCTCAAGGACAGTGGCAGTGATCTGCTTCGACAAATGATCGGTTTTATCTCTTTATTCAGTGATAACTGAAGTGGTGGTCCTAGATACATACCTAGATCTTTTTTGACCACTTCAGGTAATCAGTCTTTAATTTAGCTAAGGTTGTGATCTGGTTCACTTTTAACACTGCAAAGCCTCAATGACTGAACCAGTCACAGCCTAACAAGTTGCTGTGATCACCTGATGCCACTAAAAGTGGTAGGAGTATAGTTTTGTTAGGCATGGTAATTTTAACTCTTGTCTGACCCAAGAGTTTTATTTTTTTACCCTGATAATCTGTTATAGTCCTAGTGCTAGGATGCAGATTATATATATTATTTTTATTAATGATAGCCCAAGTCTTTTTTGAAACAACAGACACTGCAGACCATGTGTCTAGTTCCATTCTCACTGGCACATCCATTCTCACTGGCGCATCATTAATTATAATACTATGTATAAATCCAGACTGATTGTCCTTAATGTGATTTATACTGGCAACTTGTTTATTTTTCTTATAGTTGCCCCTGTTGTTTTTTGGAATGGGTTTTTCCATTCTCATATTAGCTGTTTGTCTTTTTAAGTATAGACATGCCGCTCTTATATGACCGACTCGCTTGCAAAATGAGCACACAGTATGGAGGTTTGGACATTCTGTTTGCACGTGCATCGGTTCATCGCACCTATAACAATGCTTAACACTCGTTGTTGTTGAGCTAACTGAGTGCTTGTCAGAATCAGCAACTTTTTGAACGGTATAATTTATTTTTTGTAAGGGCTTTGCTTGACATGCTATAGATTCTGCCAGCGTGGCTTGAGGTACAGCCTTTTCTAAGTCTACATCTGACATCATTAATGGTTTGAGTCTTAAATTATGATCGTTCTTCCCACAAATGAAACGATTGCGTAGTGCTTCATTTAAGAACTATTTAAATTCACACGTGAGTGCTAATGTCCAGATTCGCGTTGCGAATTCTCTAGCTTTTTCATCCTCAGCTTGTGTAAAGAGATTGAAATAATATATCAGCATTATTGTTAGCGGTTTGGGGGGGAAATATTCTGTGAGAATCGCCAATGCCTTCTCAAAATTCAAGTCAGCCAGTGTTTCTGACCCAATTTGAGATTTTTAAAATATTAAACATTTGTGACCCAATTATAGTCATCAGTGACCCAATTATAGTCATCAGCGTCGCTAATTTTATTTCAGACTTTTTGATCTGATTAGCCTGCACATAAAAAATCAGGCGCTCTTTGTAACTTGACCAGTTCTCAGGGAACCCTGAGCCAAAAGCTTCCATCGAGCCAATGGCTAATTTTTTTTTTCTCTGTTAAAACATGAGAAAAAATATTTATTCCCTATATTTGTGAGTAACCAGTCGATACGGTTATGTTTGACAGATTTTTTACCCTGCTAGGGCGAGCTTCTGTCTTTTTTAGAAAGGCCAATTTTGATTGGTTTATGAACCACCAATCGTGTTTGTGATCACTTTATTTTTCCACCCAGAAATAAGTGATTTTGACGATAGCTGTTTAGTAAATACAATGAATGTCTAATGCTTATTCGCGTATTTTACTTTTTATTTTGCCAGAAATAAGTGATTTTTAATAATCACTGTTTAGTAAATATGTATTTCACTTGAACAGTATTTGAGTGTGATTTAGTAACCACAGATTCTTAACTTACAAGTGTCTATATAAGTGAGGCGCACTCGCGTATTAATGTTTCCAAGTTTTTTTCTTTTTCCAGCCGTGGCGAAAAAAAAAAAAAACTTTTGCCAACTGCGCCATATCTATTATGTTTGGACTGTATTATAGACCCAACCTACAGAAATAATGTAAAATAAGACTGAAACAAGTATTACAATTAATATATTTATTATATATACAATACAATATACAGTATATATACAAGATAGAATATTTACAAATGCTGAATATTGAAATTTAACATAAACTCTGGATTCTGCCTACCGCTTCCAGCTACACCTGATGGCTTGCCTCATGGGTAGGGCGTATGGCTCTTCCACCTGTACAAGACAGCTTGCCTCAAGCCGAGTGTGGTCTTAGCAGCATCCGGTGTCTGTGGGATTTGCATAGCTGCATAGACTAAATAGTGTACTGCTATCAATGGGAATACTTGCTGCTGTTAAGGTTAGCAGAGCTTTCCTGTGAGAACGCAAAGAGTTTTTTCAGGTTAGACAGACATTCTTCCAGATTCTCACAAAAGGCTGACTATTTATACCCAGATCCCTGACCTTATTGAAAACCTTCGGATTCAGCATGCATCGTTGCTTATTGGCCTGTAATAATCATTGGCTATGTTTTTATCTATACATCAGCCTATTGGCCTGTGGCAAACAATGCTTAATCCGATCGGATAAGGAGGCATCTGGAATAGTCCACTTCTGAGAGAAGAGATGATTATAGCACTCTCTTTCACTTAAAAAGTAGGCTAAAGTTTCTTGAACAGATCCTTTGTTATTGAGTTAAATTCGAGTGATTTCCAACAATTGTTATGACAGCAAAAATGTTATCAAGAGTATATTATAAATAGAATGGGAGTAATTTGAGTTCTTGTCACTTTGTTGTTGCTTAAAACGGATATGTTTGTCTTTAAAAATTTATTAAATTCTACGATTTATGTGGTAAATTTATAAAACTATGAAAAATAAAATTTTTTAACTATCTGCCCATTCAATGGGGCAGCTAACTGATGAAATCCCAGGGAAAACAAAAATGTGAAAGAAAAACCCATCAAAATGCACTGTAATGCAGGTCAGCTATATAATATTCAGTGGTTAAAAATCCAGAATTGCATTCATTTATTTGTGATGGTTATAAATCCCATTTTGTCTCTATGAATATTGTATTTCAGATCAAGGAATTTTACAGGATCGATTAACTCGACTTATATGTGATAATAAGAGATTTAACCTTCACTTTCGTAAGTCAAAAAAAAAAGGGGGGGAAAAAGCTAGTATTGATTCTTCATTTTGAAAACTGGATATTTATATACTTAAAAAAAACCATTGGAAGTTAAACATGAAAGGAATTGAACTTGAATCTACATCAGTTACTACACATACTTATCTTCTCTATTCAAAGGAAATTCATCTCTACACCTTAGGATTGGAAATAAAGAACCGGAAGCTACAATGAATCTGTGGATAGTGAGTGAAAATGGACAGACTTTCACTTATATGGTATGATTTCTATGCATATATATATATATTTATTTAAGAAACAGGGGTATTTACAGTTTACTGTAAAAAACATAGGTAAATAAAGCTTGTATTAAATTAAGTCATGTGACATCTGACTTGATTTTTTATCATTTTATTTTTTGCTTATAAGGCTTTGGCAATTTTATATTGCTAAAGCTATTAATATATGGTGTATCTGAACTTAGTTCAGTCCCATATGGCTATTTGAGTTAGATAGCAGGATTGGAAGACATATGAATGTCTGACAATTTCAGATTTTCTACTCAATAGTTATACATTAGCTAAAGTGCTGGGCTTGTCCTAGTATTTTTAATCTAATGCTTGAATATCCTGGCACCTCACTAACGACGCCAGAAGCAGAAACCGGTCTGGGGTTGAGGATATTCTCAAAGCTTGTTAAGAGCTTATTTTGTGAGCTCTATATATAACATTTGTAAATACAAGCTTTATTAAATTAAGTCATGTGGCATCTCCATCATTTTATTTTTTGCTATTAAGGCTTTGGCGATTTTATATTGCTAAAGCTGTTAATACATGGTGTATCTGAACTTAGTTCAGTCTATATGGCTATTTGAGTTAAATAGCTAACTCCATCATTTTATTTTTTCTATTAAGGCTTTGGCGATTTTATATTGCTAAAGCTGTTAATACATGGTGTATCTGAACTTAGTTCAGTCTCATACGGCTATTTGAGTTAAATAGCTAAATAGCTGGTTGGAAGACATATCGATGTCTGACAATTTCAGATTTTCTACTCAATAGTTATACATTAGATAAAGTGCTGGGGTCCTAGTATTTTTAATCAAATGCTTGAATATCCTGGCACCTCACTCATGATGCTAGAAGCAGAAACTGGTCTGGGGTTGAGGATATTCTCAAAGCTTGTTAAGAGCTTATTTTGTGAGCTCTATATATAACATTTATAAATAGTATATATGATTATGATAGAATTCACACTATAAAAAGGGTCGGAGAGATTTATTTAGTTATTAAACAGGCAAAACTCTCCATACAGTAGTGCCATCCTGTGACAACCAGAGTAATCAATGGCTGCCAGAAGGCTTGCGCATAAAATCCCCAGACTAGTTCTGGCTTGTGGCCTTCGTCAGTGAGGAGACTTGGATCTGAGAGCACTGCACCTCGATCTTAGGATCTAATGCAACCCTCCAGCAGCCACCTATTATATCTACGTAAGTACAAAACTATGATAACGCAATTGAAAACACAATATTTTCAATTTAAGCTCAATAGCTTATATAGTAATATAAAAGGTGGCTGCTGGAGGGTTGCATTAGATCCTATGATCTAGGTGAAGTGCTCTCAGATCCGAGGCTTTTCACTGACGAAGGCAAGCCAGAAACTAGTCTGGGAATATTGGATGAGTAGGCACTAGATGGGGATTTTATGCACAAGACTTCTGGCATCCATTGATTACTCTGGTTGGCACAGGGTGGCACTGCTGTATGGAGAGTTTTGCCTGTTTAATAACAGTTATGTGCTAGCATAAGAGATGGTGATCATGTGATGTTTAGTGGTTTAACACCAATCCTGCCTAATAGGATAGTGGTGGTTATGGTTGTTAAAAAGTCCAAAATACCAAAATACACGGGTGATGAACTGAGTTCAGACCCATATGACTATATAAGCTATTGAGCTTAGATTGAAAATATTATTGTTGTGTTTTCAATTTCATTCTTAGTTTTGTAGTTAAGTAGAGATAAAAGGTGGCCGCTGGAGGGTTGCATTAGATCCTAAGATTTAGATGCAGTGTTCTCAGATCAAGGCTCCTCACTGATGAAGTTCTTAAGCCAGAAACTAGTCTGGAGTTACTGAATGAGTATGCACTAGATGGGGATTTTATGCACAAGCCTTCTGGCATCCATTGATTACTCAGATTGGCACTACTGTATGGAGAGTTATGTGCTAGCATAAGAAATGGTAATCGTGATGATTCATTTAGTTCTTATTATTTGAGCTCTTATCTGATGATATAAGCTAACACGACCTGATGGGTTCAAATATTTAATTTTTTGTATGTTTAAAATTTGACTTGGGAATATTGGACAGAAGGGTTTAGATATAACATTTTTTTTATCATGTTTGTTTAATTATTATTACATTGACAAACAAATAGAGTTCAATTTTTATTTGATCACATTTTTTTCTGGTATCTGCTATTTAAATATATATATAAAAATCTCCTTCCATATTTATACACACACACATTATTATTTTTATTGATTTTAGTCAATTGCAAACATCAATTGATGTTCTGTTACATATTATTATTATTGTTATTAATTTTTATTATAATAAGCCAATAAATTTAGAGTTGATTTAAAATCCAATGAATCTTTCTAATTATTTCTTTTGAATGTGCAAGATAATTTTGGAGCTTAAAATTGAAACCCACCTCGGTAGTGAACTAAAATTAGATATATGTATACTTTAAACATCATTTTTTAAAAATCCGATTACACATAAATTTTATATTTATTACTGCATTTAAATACTTGTTTATTTATTTAAATCAATATTATTAATAGAAATAATTTTATTAACTCAGAGTTGATTATTTATTTGTTTATCTTGTCCAGTTATAAAAATCTTAATAGATTGTATTCTGTCATTAGTGAGAAGGATTAATCTTAATTATTTTTTAAATTTCTTTCAAGTGGAGATCATAAATTTTATTAACTAGTAGAAAACCGATTATCTTTGGCTTGAATAACTGTCAATTATTGTCATATGTTATATATAGAGTTCTCAAAACAAATTCTTAACAAGCTTTGAGAATACCCTCAACCCTAGACGGGTTTCTGCATCTATTGTCGTCAGTGAGGTGTCAGGATATTCATTAGATTAAAAATACTAGGACTAGCCCAGAACTTTATCTAATGTATAACTATTGAGAAGAAAATCTGAAACTTTCAGACATCTATATGTCTAAAAATCCAGCTACCTAACTCAAATAGCCATATGGGACATATAGATGTCTGAAAGTTTCAGATTTTTTTCTCAATAGTTATACATTAGATAAAGTGCTGGGCTAGTCCTAGTATTTTTAATCTAATGAATATCCTGACACCTCACTGATGACGCTAGATGCAGAAACCAGTCTGGGGTTGAGGATATTCTCAAAGCTTGTTAAGAGTTTGTTTTGCGAACTCTATACATAACATTTGTAACACGAGCTTTATTAAAATTAGGTCATGTGACATCTAACTTGATTTTTTTAAACAATTATTGTCATATATAGATTACTTGTTACAAAGTCCATTTTATAAGTGATTGATTGGAGATTTCCTATGGTATATTTTATATGATGTGATTGGGTAATGTAAAAAGATTAAATTACCTCATGGAATTTATTGATGATATACTGTTGGGGAATGTTTCATTTTAGAATATAACTGAAGCAATAATTGCATATCGATCTACTGTAGGGTACGAATGAAATATTTATATTATATTTAATGTTTTATTAAAATAGATGTAAAAATTGAGTAAAGGTTTATTTTATTTAAGCATTATAAATAGTGTGTAGATTTATAAAACGTATTCAAAATATATTTACAGTTATTTAGAACCTAGTTTATATAAATAAAATAGAATGTCATTAAATATTAACATACATTTGAATAAACTGAAAGGTTGCTAGTCTTTCACATGCACCTAATGTTGTTTCTCAGATAGCCAGACAACATGCGATTTAGACAAATATAAATTTGAATAGTAATATTAAATCCATGTCGGAATTTAGTTATTGATTCGAATTGAGTTTCATTCAATTATCGATTAAATAGATGTTTCAAGCATACATCATTTAGGGCAATGGATATGAGACTTTGCTGCTTATTGCAGTTTACTTTGGAATTGTGAATAGATTTGTTAATGTCTGGAGCAATGATCTAGTTTGCTATATTTCGTTTTAAATACTATCTGGATAAATTATATTTTGTTAGGGATTATTATTAGCATTTTATGATAGTGTAGTGGACAACTTAAATAATTATATATGGCAAGTATTGTTATTGCTCATTGTGATCGATAACTGAGGTAGATAATTTTACACAGGTTATAACAGAATTACTATTTGTTAAGGCTTTTTTTTTTGCTCTGTAATGAAGAATATAAATCTTGAGGGCATTTCTTTATGACAAATGTTGATTGAACAAATGTAGAGAAATAGTGAGATAGAAAATCCATTAATATTGTGACAAAGTAGATACCCAATGCTAACCGACGATGATCATGTACAAGTGGCCATTATTATAAAATGCTAAATCAACTTTAGGACTGTTATAAAGTGGCATTCCACGTTTAGGTTAGATCTATAGTATTATGAATGACATTTCAATTCTTGAACATAGTAAAGTTTATTATATTATTAGCCCACATTATAATCAATAGTTCATTACAAAATGGTGACCACTGATCGGGCTATGTTTTGTTCAGATTAGATTGAATATCTCACCAGCATCATCATTTTTTATCATGTTACAATATATATGCAGACATACATTACCATGTCGTGTATGCCATGAGGCACATAACCATCTCAATATATATATATCTTAAAATAATGCCAATAAGAATCCTACTTTACTATCTGATTTTTAAAATATAAAAAAATATTTACATATTTATTATTCTAAAAAGTAAAGATAGTTTAAAGTGAATATGATGAAAGAAAAAATAAGAGAAGCATGATTCATTAATATCACAGACTCAATGATGAACAAAAAATCTAATGATGTCCAGTTGAGTGCATTTGAAATATGTGGAATTAAAGTTAGAAGATTTTATTTTCTACCATGTTGTAGCATTAGAAAGTTTGCTTTTTGAAACAATGCACTGCACTAAAAATGTATTAAGATTATATATTTAATACTGCTGGCATTTTCTCCATTAATTTAGCATTTTTGTAATTGCAGATAATTGACTAATTAATGTGTTTTTTATTACATATATTATTTGTACCTAGAAGAAAATATGACAGTGATGGTGAGTTAAATTTATAAAAGATTTCAAATGATCAGAAGTGTTTGTAGCATTGCATGACTTGTTACGAGGCAATCAGTTTTTTATATATGACAAAATATTGCATATAACGAAAGGTTAAAAAAGATATTTATCTCACCTCTTCAATGGCTTGATCAATATTTTCAGGAACTTTGAGTTTCATTAGTTCCTCCATGTCAACTATATTTAGTGCAGGTCTGGAAATAAATTATATAATTAAGAGTAACAAATCAGTCATTTTAAATCAAAAATTAATTTGATATTTGCAAAATATTCTCTATAAACTCAATAAAGCAGTTATGTGTGCATGAATATATATACATATTGTAACCGGACCCCCGTACAACCCCTTTATTACCTCGGTTGTAACAATTTCCTGATGAGCATGTTGCAGGAAGGAACTATCAATTGGCATTCCCCAATGCAGATGTTATCTCCTCCTACAACAATATTTCCTGCTCATCAGAGGATGTAGCACCATAGAGACTGGAAGCATCTAGAAATTTCTGTGTTTGGTTTTCCAAACGGTGCCACTAGAGTTCCATCTCACTACAACCTGACTTACCTAGGTCTAGTTATGCCAGATAGCTCAGGAGGCATGAGATTCTCATGAACAAGTGCAATAAATAACAAGTGATGCAACATGAACAACTGGATAACTAAAATTATATTTTGTTTTTTTTAAAGTAACAACAATTTTATTTAACAACAATTCATTTGCGAGTCCTTCTAATAAAGTTTCTTCATATCCATGTGAAGATTCGTTTAGAAGCACTTTATTTATCAATAATTCATTTGCAAGTCCTTCTAATAAAGTTAATTCATATCCATGTGAAGATTCATTTTCAATTCAATTATGAGAAGTTTAGAAGCACTTTGTTTATCAATAATGCATTTGCAAGTCCTTCTAATAAAGTTCATTCATATCCATGTGAAGATTCATTTTCAGTTCAATTATGAGAAGTTTAGAAGCACTTTATTTATCAATAATTCATTTGCAAGTCCTTCTAATAAAGTTCATTCTTCATTTCAAATGAAGGCCCATGTTAATTAGGCCCATGTTAATTTATCTTGGGTAAAGAATTCAAAGGGTCTTTTATCAAGTAGATATCTACCATTACTGCATGAATATTTTTTAACTATTTGTTCCATATCTGTATATCCTTTTTAGGTAGGTAAATAGGTACGATGAGCAATTCCAGATTTGTGAAGCTTCTATAATTCTGTCAAGAATGGATGTGTTTTTATTCAAACACAATCAATATGCATGTAAGCATTTATAATTCATATAGTACTTCCATTATTTTTTTAATTTATCACAGGAAGAAAGATAAGAATCGGGTTTGTGGATATTATAATAATAAGTATAAATGTGTTATAAAGAGTAATTTATATCAATCAATATGATGAGATTTGTAATTCATATAGTATTCATTAACTTCAAATTTATCACAGGTAAGTAAACAGGTAATGTAAGCAATTCCGGGTTTGTGGACTATTCATAATCCAGTCAAGTATAAATGTGCATTTATGCGCATAAGTTTCATTATTTTATTCATTTACGGTCCATTGTGTCTCTTGGTATACATCCAATAATAGTACAATATGAATTAAAGAATGCAAGTTCTTTAACAATTTACATCTTTAGTTAGTTAGTTAATTCACAGAGAGAAGTGCAATATATGAAGACAACAGAGATAATAATGGAGATAACTGATAGCATTCTATTTAATTCAGAGTTTCACTTAATTCTGATCTGTAGTCTTTTAGGTAGTTGTCACATGTAACGTGGCTTAAATTAACTCATGTATGAAGATATTCTTTATAGACAAGAGCATTTCTATTATTCCAGTTAATTTTAGGTGAGTCAAAGCATAATAAATATATTTCTATTCATTGTTATCCAAATCCAGGTTTGAATCCATAATATAAGCACATTTATCCTAGGTTCATTGGTTATCCATTTCAGGGTTTGAATCGGTCGATATAAGCACATTTATATCCACTGGTTATTCAGGTAAAATATAAGTGTATGTATTTCCATTGCTTATTCATTCCATTGGTTATTCAGGTAAAATATAAGAGTATGTATTTCCATCTGTCCACATATCAATTCATCTTGCAAATACATTTATTTGGTATTTCCGATTTATTAGACATATATATATAACCTATACGCATCAATAATTCTAGGTACATCATTGTACATTTAACCGTGACACACTGTTTTGGTATTCTTACTTCTCAACTCATATATATAACATGTTTTAATTACTTGTTTATATTCCTTTTCTCAGAGTTTTCAAATAATAAATAAAATTTAAAAAAAAAAAAGATTTTCTTAATCTTTCAACTTATTTAAGTATGTGGTTCATTATACACATATAACCATTAACTTTTATTTACGTACTAATTCCTATTTAAATGTTTGAATTTATTTATGCATAATATAGTATAAATTTACTAAATATTTTCATTTTGTATATTTTCTAATTTTATCTGGGTTATAAACACGTTATTATAATTTAGTTAGTTATATGTAATAGCTCAGCATTTCTAATTCTTCCAGGCATACTTATTTGTATATCAGTAATATAAATAGTTATAAGTATTCATTTTTATTTTATTTTAATTCAGATGTATCTGCATATAAGAAGTTAATCATTTATGATTTACCTTATTAAAAATGCCTTTTGATTATAGATATTTAAGACATTTACGTATTTATAATTTATCACTAATAAAACGTATTTTCACATAGCTATAATTATTCATAATTTAATTTAAGAAAGACTTTTTTTTTTTTTATAAACACATATAAGTATTGAATATTTCATGAAATTGTTACTTTCATTTTATCCAGTTTGTTCCTTCACTTCAGATTACTACTGCATTCAGAGAAAGGGGTCGTTTTTATTTAAACTGAATGGGATTTTTTCTTTTTTTTTTGTTTATTGAGAAACTTGAAGGTTCATGGCTGTGGACAAAGAGAGGAAGCTATTATGATTAGCCTTCCATTCTTATGATTTCCTTATTAATACTTTCTTTTTTCATCATTAGCAGTGTGGCTGTAAATATTATATTCCAAGATGACTAAAATCAGCTATCAACTAAACAGTTAAGCAACACTTAGATAAAAAATTTAACTTTTTAACTCTTTCACTTTTCTTACTTTTTAACTCCTTTTACAATCCTTTTAAAAATCTGCTCTGAACTTCAAACTCAACTATTTATCCCCTGATCTCTGGATTGATTCTGCAGAAATCCCACTATATCTGATTTGTTACACAGCTTTCATTTAAGCCCGAGTGCTTTTCTTTTCTTAAGGATTGGACACTACTTTTGAGTGGGACAGATAAGGAATCATGAGGACTAAGCCATGTTTTTCAATTTGATAACTTTGCCTCAAGCGAATATTATATTTTGTACAACAACATCGTTTCAAAAATTAAAATGTACTATTTTTAATAAATGCCAGCTATAAGTAAATACTCAGAGATGTATTTATATCATAATTTAAAATTATAGAATCAATAATGAAAGTTTATCTTTTTTTTCTCAATTATAGAAACTAATGATTTTCTTTTAACTTTAAACTTTTTGCTTTATTTTTTTTAAAAAAAAATAGGATCAACTTCTTTCATATACATCTGCCTATTTTTTTAGGAGGGAGGATATAATAAATCTTAATACACGTGGAACAGAGTTTCTGTTTCAATATATATGTCTGTGCAAGACAATAAAAATGACTTCACTTTCCAGGTGCTATCAATATTATTGTACTGTCCCCTCTTTCTTAAAATACCTGCATATTAAAACAATCATTTATACTCGCAATAGCAGATCTTAAAGAAATTAGCTTTCTAATAAGTGATCTAAAGTAGAATCAAATTTAAAGTCACGTAAAAATATAAACAAACCTTTACTTAATACAACCATCAAATAATCAGCATAAGTTTTTAAAATGAAAAAAAATCGCTTTTAATTTGTGTTAATTATTTATTATCACTATTAAATGAAGTTTACATCTGGTGTGAATTAAAATTTGACTCTGAATTAGATCACTTGTCAGAAAGCTCATCTCTTTTAAGATCTGGAATCACAAGTATAAGCAATCATTTTATACATACCAACATTCTGACAAAGAAAGAGTATTACATAGATATGGATAGCACATGGGAAAAAAAAATCAATTTTGTTGTTTTACACTTAATTTGAAAGTGCTGTTTTTATTAATAATTGCATACAAATATACATACATACAGATTGATATCAAATTTCATAATACATTTCACAAACTTTTTATTTTTTCTTTTTTGTTTCATTTTTTTAAATATTCTGACAAAAAATAAACTATCATTCAATGAATATACAAATATTATAAATGTAATTAATATATTATTTATTTTAATATTATGTTTGATAATTTTATATAAAATCTCAAATACCATTACACATTATAATTAATTTTAGCTTCTTTTGCACATTTCAAATGAATCTACGTAATATTAAACTAATAATCATTTATAACCATAAGTTGCTGCAATTAGATGAAAATACTTAGACTAAATAAAGACTAAATTACTTATATGTAAATTAGCCTTTCCCTAAAAAATTACAACTAAATCCAATGCTCACTAATGAAATTTAACTGCCATGATTACTAAAATGATCATTATTTATAAGTGAAGAATATTTCCCAAACTGTTAATAACTATCCTCTCAGACAAGATTTGCGAAACAGCATTTTTTCCATATCATCAACAAATTCTAATATAATTAGCTTTCTTATCCCAATACTAATCCCATGTAGAGGCCCACAATATATTGGGGGTGGATGGAAACATCCCAATATGGAGCTTATGGCTGATGTTGAAGCTGGTTTGTTCAATGATCCAGATAAATACATTACTCAAATAGTTAATGCTCTACAGCATAAATCTTTATATATACACACACATATCTGGCAAGCTAACATAACAAAAAACAAACAATTTTTTAAAGATAAAAATATCACATGCATGCTGGAAGATAAGGGCTATAGATTCGTGCTTATGAAAACACAGGACTACACATCTAAACTGGATCAGCAAATTAATAAACTACAATTTCAAAGGCTTCCCGATTTCAATAACAAATTAAATAAGGATAAGTTTATTTCTTCCATTCTCAGACAATACTGTAATAAAGCTTTCTCTAAGGCAGAATATTATAGGCTTTACCTGTCTGCATCCATTCCTCCAAGGATGTTTGCCAATGCCAAAATACACAAGGCTGATATTCCATTGTGACTTATTTTAGATTTTGGAGGAGTACACTATTCCAATACGGCGAAATGGGTTAACAGACAGCTCATTCAAGCTTTGGGATTCGGTTCATATACTATAAATTCGTCATTTCAATTTGTTGCAAAAATAAAAGACCTAGTTTTGAACCCAGACACTACATTAGCTACTATTGATGTTTCGGAATTATACAGCTCCATTTGTAGGGCTAAATCTATTCAGATTGTAAGAGAAGAGCTTATAAACCACAATTTAGCTCACCCACTAATTGACTTTATTATAGACTTTTTATCTTGGCTTGATAAAAATATTATGGCATTCTTTCACAAACAGTGGCTTCATATGAAAGACGGTTGGCCAATGGGACTCCCTATGAGTTGCATCATCTCAAGTGTAGTTTTAAATTATTTTGAAAAGCAAATAATTCCAAGATACCAAGAATCTAACTTGCTATCCATATACACTAGATATGTTGATGATATCTTCATAGCCGCTCCCTCTCCGATTATTCTACAAATAAAAAATGAACTTCAAAACACTACAGGGCTTATATTCTACAAATAAAAAATGAACTTCAAAACACTACAGGGCTTACGTTTAACTTGGAGAATGAAAATGCCCATAAACAAGTTAAATACATGGACCTACATATGCAGCGAGAACACACACATATTAATTATAAAATGCTAATCAAACCCTTTGATGTTAGAGAACACTCCCACCCTCTTTCCAATTCACCAACTAACCATAAACTCTCTGGCTTAACCTCGTTTTTGTTTAGAAATATGCACCTATGTAAATTTGAGGCAGATAAAAAAGCTAACCTCACATCATATAGGGACGACCTAATAAAAGTTGGTTTTGATGTGAATGTAATTGACAGGAGGATGAAACAGTTTTTTGCTAAAATAAATGATAAAGTCCCTAACATTGACAAGCAAAGACTCCTACTCCCTTACCTGCCTAGTATGCATAAATGTTTTTATAATATTTTCAATAATAAATACCAATTACATTTTCACACACTTCCTAACTCTAACAAATTAATTAATAATACCAAAGACTGCCTCCCACCCTCGCTGACACCTCAAGTGGTCTATAATATTGCCTGCCCTGAAAAATTTTGTAGATCATCATATTATGGTGGGACTAGGGCCTCTCTCTCCACTAGGCTATCGCAACACACTTATTCTTATAATAAAGCTTTGTTGGACACTGCTCATAGTTCAGTTTTTGCGCAGCACCGTGCTTCAGCTGGGCATGATTATCAACCGGGAAATCCAGTGGTGGTATGCAGAGAGCGGCATGATCTAAAAAGAAAGATAAAAGCTTTCTTTATATCTAGAGATGGCGATGCCATCAATAGAAAAGACTCTTACTACAAAATATCCAAGAAATGGAATGCATAATTATTTCATTTGCATAAATTTGCATCACTCCAAGTCAATTTATTATAGTTTGTAATACGGCTATGAGGGCTTGAACCTTGAAAGCGCTTAGCCATTTAATGAATAGATATTAAAATAATATATATTTGCTTTATTTGTTTTTAGCTTTGTGTGCTTGTGCGTGTTAGCACATTTTATATATTTTGATTCATAATTAGCCACAAAGTATAAACTATTTGCTTGTTTAATAAATGTCTAAACATATTATTTAAAAAGAAAGATAAACGGTATGCTTGCACTATAATTCTTTTTATATCCATCTCTTCTGCAAGAAAATTGTTTAATTATAATTAAATCTACTGATTTACATATAAATTCCATAATAAATGTCTTTTTCCCCAGTGATATCTTTCTTTTTCAGTATATCTAAAAAATAATTGAATTCACTCTGATGGTTTTTTAAAAATAATAAAACAAATATCAAACTCTCTTTTCATAATTCTTAAAAATGGTTCTTAATACTATGATTGTGTCTCTTATCTAAACAGTTTGCTTGTAGTATTATGGACAAAGATGCCGCTCGATGGCGCCATTATCACGCTAAAACTATAAAATATGAACATTCCCAGGCCATTGAATTTAATCATTTTGATGTGTTTTTTGTAATGCGAAAATAAAAAATATTGTGTTTTTTAAATATTTTTTATTATTAACATATACAAATTAAGACAAAGGTTTACTTTAGCGACCACATCATAAAAATCATGTTTGCCCTCTAGTTTTCAAAATTAGAAGTAAATTATTATTCGAAAATCTTATGTACAGTATATGCTACTATATTACAATTACATTAAAAATTATTAAAATGTAAAAGATAATAAAAAAAATATTTACCATTTTAAAGAAGTTGAAATAAGTACACTAGATTAATTAAAATAATTAGTTTAAATTATTTGAAACTTAAGAATTTAAACTATCTAGATTTATAGCACTTATTATAAAAAAAAAAAAAAACACCCTCTGAGTTCAAAAATTCGAATTACACGCACGTGTACATTTTTATAGCGACCATCAAATGGCTTGCAAGAAGACACCTGAAGAATTACACCACATGCCAACAGTGCAGTGTTTGTTGGTGATGTATTCTGCAGGCAGAGATGGGTGTACATGGCAATGCAGAATATGTCGCCGGCGCAGCACAATCAGAAAGGGGTCTTTTCCTAAAGTCATGTCTCCGGGAACAATTATAAATATAGTGTATTTTTGGTCGCATAATTTGCCACAAGAATACATTGTGCATGAGACCTGCGTCAGCAAAAAAAATAGTCATTGACTTAGCTAATTTTTGTCGTGAAGACCAAGACATACAAACCCAGAATATTGAAAATATGTAGATGAGAGCAATGCGTAAGCTGAAATTCCAATCTAGTATCAGCAGAGCTTTATTTTCATCGTACCTCCAAAAATTTGCTTTCTGGAATAAACACAGTACTGCCGCCTTTTTCTCCAACTTCCTAGTATGCATAGGACAGAATTATGCTTAAAATGATTTTTTTTTTTTTTATCTTTTACGTTTTAATAAATATTTACTGTAATTGTAATATAGGAGCATATACGTAAGATTTTAGAATATTTTAGTTCTAATTTTAAAAACTAGAGGGCGAATATGATGTGGTCACTAAAGTAAACCTTTACCCAAATTAAATGATAACACTAAATGTAAAATAAAATCAACAAATTACAATTTAATTTGTGTTTTTTTTTTTTTTTTTGCTTTGTGATTGGGGGGGGGGGGTTACACC
The DNA here is from genome assembly GCA_028023455.1 of Epiperipatus broadwayi. Classification (NCBI taxonomy): domain Eukaryota; kingdom Metazoa; phylum Onychophora; class Udeonychophora; order Euonychophora; family Peripatidae; genus Epiperipatus; species Epiperipatus broadwayi. The sequence continues at coordinate 1,070,541 of JAQFVV010000086.1, read as the reverse complement.
TTTTTTGTTGTTGTTGTTTAAAAACTCATAATCAGAACAAAAAGTAAAAGTTCTTAGTCTTTGTTTTACATTTTAATTTTTACAGAGAAACAGATATTATTGTGTTACCGCTATTTTTTACTTCAAATAGAATGACAACAAAAAGTAAAAGTTGTTAGGGTTCTGTTGTTTGTAAATCGCAGAATCGAACAAGATGTGTGATTTCCTGCGCCATATTGTTTGTCTCATGGAATGTTACAAACAGTACGTTACTTGACGCGTTACCTAATTCCAACTGCCTTTACACATCTATCTAAACAAGATTTTGCCCCTTAAAATTTCAATACATAATGGTATAAAGAGTCGGATAATTATTACTTTTCTTAACATTTCAATACTTTAAGAATACGATTAAGTCAAATATTTTTTTACTTTTGGGAAATATATGTAATCAAGCACGAATGCGTGTGCAGCACAACTGTTCCCAAAAGCTATTAATATAATAGATAACTAAAAATAATAAACTAGCTGAGCGCTTTCAAAGGATCTTGCCTTCATAATCATAGCTTGTTAATACATTTAATGATATGCAAATATGCTAATTCCATTTTTTCGATAAAGCATAGCACATGTCCTTCCTATTTATGGCATCACTGTCTCGTGAGATGAATAAGGCCTCTTTGATTTTTCTTTTAAGGTCATGTTTCTCTCCACACACGATTGTGGGATTGTCTGGAATGCACTCATGGTGACTTGTGCTCTGGTGCTGATAGAAAACTGAATAGGTAGAAGGATCGTTGCGAGCTCTATTGCATGAATATTTATGTTGTGCTAATCGTGTGGCCAAAGATGCTCTGCTTTCCCCATAATGTGCTTTTACAGTTATTGTTGGAACATGCAATATTATATACTGTGTGGGGGGTCTGTAAAAGTGGAGTTTGGTCTTTAGTGTTATTAATTAAATTGTTAGAATTTGGAGGGGTTTGAAAACAAAGCTTATATCTGTTGTTGAGGATGGAATGCAATTTCTTGTGTAAATTGGATATATATGGAAGCAATAATCTAGGTTTATCCTGTGTGATGTGGGTGTTAAGCTGTTTATTCTGTATATGTAAAAAATTTTTGTCAACAATGGACTGCCTGAACCCTAAATTCAATAAGTCATCTCTATATTCTATTACATTTGCTTTTGCATCTGCCTCAATTTTACATGTTTCTGTGCAAAAAAGATGCTAGGCTGGATAATTTATGTTCTATTGGTGTGTTAGATTGGGGGGTGTATATGGCATCTGATCTCCAATGGTTTGATGGCCATACTATAATGGCAGTGGTTGTTTTCTCTTTGTATTTTGACATCAAGATATTTAACTTGTTGGTGAGGGTCTTCAGTTGTGACATTCACAACTAGTGCTGTACTGGTTTCCAATTCAACCTTGATCCGTGTGATGATTTCAGGGGTGGCAGCAATGAATAGGTCATCCACATATCTAGTGTATACTAGAAAGCATGCAGGGTTTAAACTAAGTATGATTTTCCTCTCATAGTAGTTCAGGAAGATGCTGGTAACTACACCACTCAGTGGTAAACCCATAGGCCAGCCTTGTTTCATGGAGAACCACTGGTTTCTGAAAAAATGCCACAATGTTGTTCCCAACCAACATAGAAAGTCATGGATGAAATCTACTTGAGGTTGAGCTATTTTTTGTGTCAAAAGTTCATCTCTGACAATTTGGATCGACTTGTTTCTATTGACAGAGCCATATAGTTCAGAAACATCCATAGTGGCCAATTTGATGTTTGGGTTTAGTTGTAAATCTTTGATGGTGGATACGAACTGTGCAGATGAATTGATAGTGTACGCTCCAAAGCCCAACATTTGGATGAGCTTTTTGTTCACCCACTTGGCTGTCTTTGCATAATGTACTCCACTGAAGTCTAGCATTAATCAGACCGGTGTGTTGTCTTTATGTGTTTTGGCACTTCCAAAAATTCTGGGTGGCACTGATGATGATGGCTATAGACTGTAATATTCTGACTTTGTGAAGGCTTTATTGCAATGTTTTTTAAGGATAGATGAAGTGAATGCTGAACTGATCAATTTTATGAAACTGTAATTTATTAATCTGTACCAGCATCTTCCTGAACTACGAGAGGAAAATCATACCTAGTTTAAACCCTGCATGCTTTCTAGTATACACTAGATATGTGGATGACCTATTCATTGCTGCCACCCCTGAAATCATCACACGGATCAAGGTTGAATTGGAAACCAGTACAGCACTAGTTGTGAATGTCACAACTGAAGACACTCACCAACAAGTTAAATATCTTGATGTCAAAATACAAAGAGAAAACAACCACTGCCATTATAGTATGGCCATCAAACCATTGGAGATCAGATGCCATATACACCCCCAATCTAACACACCAATAGAACATAAATTATCCGGCCTAGCATCTTTTTTGCACAGAAACAGGTTGTTATGTAAAATTGAGGCAGATGCAAAAGCAAATGTAATAGAATATAGAGATGACTTATTGAATTTAGGGTTCAGGCAGTCCATTGTTGACAAAAATTTTTTACATATACAGAATAAACAGCTTAACACCCACATCACACAGGATAAACCCAGATTATTGCTTCCATATATATCCAATTTACACAAGAAATTGCATTCCATCCTCAACAACAGATATCAGCTTTGTTTTCGAACCCCTCCAAATTCTAACAATTTAATTAATAACACTAAAGACCAAACTCCACTTTTACAGACCCCCCCACACAGTATATAATATTGCATGTTCCAACAATAATTGTAAAGGCACATATTATGGGGAAAGCAGAGCATCTTTGTCCACACGATTAGCACAACATAAATATTCATACAATAGAGCTCGCAACGATCCTTCTACCTATTCAGTTTTCTATCAGCACCAGAGCACAAGTCACCACGAGTGCATTCCAGACAATCCCACAATCGTGTGTAGAGAGAAACATGACCTTAAAAAAAAAATCAAAGAGGCCTTATTCATCTCACGAGACAGTGATGCCATAAATAGGAAGGACACGTGCTATGCTTTATCGAAAAAATGGAATTAGCATATTTGCATATCATTAAATGTATTAATAAGCTATGATTATGAAGGCAAGATCCTTTGAAAGCGCTCAGCTAGTTTATTATTTTTAGTTATCTATTTTATATTATTAGCTTTTGGGAAAAGTTGTGCCGCACATGCACTCATGCTTGAATACTTTAAAAAAAAAATTCAATAAAAAACACCTTTCCATCCAATTCAAATACACACACCCTCTCAACAAGCCATAACAATTGTATAAACTGTGCGATATTCTCCAAATTTATTTGCTGCGAGGCGAAAAAGCGGCCTGTATTCTGTAACACAACAAAAAAGTTGTATTATAGTAAATGCAGGTTCGAACTTGTCGGCCGCGGAAACGGCATTTTTATGTGCTTTAGCACATAAATGGCGCCATCTGAGTGGCGTCTTTGTCCATAATACTACAAAATGATTAAAATCAATGGCCTGGGAATGTTCAAAGTCTGTCTATTGAAGATTGCAGTAACACAGGAGAAGTTGATTGTTTTAAAAGTCTTATATTCCATCATATTGTCTTTTTTTATTGGAATCATAAATATTGAAATAAACTTATTGGCTACTACTCCGCACCATAAAATGTTATAATCAATTATCAATCAATAGTCTGCTATCCTATGGACAGTTCCAGACAGCAATAAAATCACCAATACATCCATTTCACCACCCCATTCTTTTCATTGCCCAGCTTTTCAATTCCATGTAACTTTTCCCATTTCTTATATGGCCCAGCAATGTCAATTTTTTCATTCTTTTCTCTTGTTTGCTCTCACCATTCCTTTCAAATCATACTTTCTTCTTAATATATGTCCAATCTACTTTATCTTTCTAATTTCCTCAAGCAAACTTACTTTTTTTTTAAAAAAAAACTTCATTTATTTTATTAGTGCAACTGATTTTTTCCATCTTTCTCCACGACCACATCTCAAAGATTTCCAATCAGTTGGTAATTTTATTAGTCAGTGTCCACATTTCAAAACTATACAATAGTACACACCACACATAGCATTTAATTACTCTTTTCCTTATTTCTCTCTTCAAAGGTCCACAAAATATTTTCTTTCTCTTAGTAATAATCTCCTTTGCCATTGTTATTCTTTTTTTAATTTAATCTTCATTTCTTCCATTCTCACCCAATCAATTACCCAAAAATCTAAATCCCTTTATCTGTTCAACTATCATGAATTTCAACTTGCAGTCTTTTTGCAATCCTTCCTATCCATAAACACTTAGTCTTCTCAACATTGATCTTCATTCCATATGTCAAACAGCCTTCCTCCAATTTATTCAACATATTCTGAAGACACTTTTCATCCATATCTTACACATTTATTATTCTATCTCCAACATTTACTCTTCCACAGTCTAAATAATTATTTAATGTTTTCTAAATAAATATTAACAAGAATAGGTGGCATACAGAATCCTTGTTTAATTCCTCTTTCTATTCTCTTTATCAGTATCATTATTCTTCAGTCTAATTCTTATCCATTGTCCAATATACATATTCCAAATCAATCTTCTCTCTTTCCAAAATATTCCATTATTTTTTTAAAATGATTATAAGTTTATTCCAGATTATTCTATCAAATGCTTTTTTCAAAACCATGAAACATCTACCAATTCCTATATCTTTTTCAATATATCTTTCTGGAATTATTTTAATAACATCAATAGCATCTCTTGTACTTTTTCCTCTCTAAACAACAAACCCCTTTAAAAGTGAAGTTCTCTGATGCACTCACTCCATAAGAAACTAATAATACTTTACTTATTCGTCAAACACTTTTTTACCTTTGATGCTTTAAAAATCTCTTATTAATCATATGATATAATATAAATTATCTAAATAATTTACAACAATTAACACTTCAATTTAATATTTTTTCTTCTATTTGCAGAACAATTACTAAACCTCACATACTGTGCTGGAGAAATGAGAACTAATAATTATGATGCTTTAGGGAAAAATATCAGAAATGATCACTATATGTCGATTCCTTATATAATATGTTATTACATCAAAAAAGTTGAGCTTTTCAAGCATCAAAATCCAGAGCTATTGGAGAAAAAAACAGAATATATGTAGCAAAAGTTAATAACACCAGAAAGAAGAGGCATCCATTCTGAAAAGCATGATTTTTTAATGTTTGGAACCAAATCAGCTTGAATTGCTCTTTACTAAAGTATGCATTAAACTTTGATAGATAATTAAATTAAATAAAAAACTTACTGAATTGTGTTGATTGACTTAAACTGTAATTTTAAAAAAATGCTTTTTAGTAATATAATTATTACACCTATATAGAGGTGAATAATTTGTTAATATCTCTGTGATATACAAATTAATAGGTGCCTATTCTTTTAGTTTACATCTTTATGTAATAATCCATTGTCAACTAATTATTAAGTATTTTTAAAAATCTATACATTAAAGATTTATTTTGGATTAAATATATAATACAGAAGTTAATAACAATAAAGTGAGATTACATGAATACTGAGTCATCAATAAGCAGGACAAGATTAATAAAACTTTTAAGCTAAGACCACTTGTAAAATAGAAACCTATAACATTATAAATGTTTAAACTTATAAAAATGTATAATAATCTATGTGATGTGTAACTTTTCCTAACAGACTTATAGACTTTCAAAGAGCATGTACTCTAAAAAGATTCTCAGAACATTTCTTTCTGAGTTTTGATTTTCCCAAAAGCTTACACTTTACAGTTATCATGCAGATGAACATTGAAATCATATATTTATATGTAATGAGCCCAGTGGCATATTCTATTGCCATACATGAATGGTTTCTAAATTAATATTAAGTTTTCTGTTGAATCCTATTATTTTATTAGATGTTTGCTTAAGTGTTTCTATTTTCTTGAGAATGATTAAGTGTTACAAAGGTGGATATATTAATCAAATTATACAATAATGAAAATCTGTCTCATTTAAGCATTTTACTGATTTAAAGTCATGCTACGGTAATTATTACTAAGTGAATAAGTATTTAAAAAGTAAAATGAACATAACTCTAATGAAGCATGGTTTTAATAGAGCATTTTGAAGTCATTTTTCTTTTTTAAATCAATATTTATAGCTACAGTATTTAAAAAATAAAAGTGTAAAAGTGATATCAAATAAAACATCTCAAGACTTTGCTTATTTTTAACCTTTATTTCAAAAGCAATAATTCACTTGAATTATTCTATCCCAGAACTATCTATTGTAAACTTAAGTATTCAATAGACAACAGATTAAACTACTATATCTACATTGCCAGACTAGTTACTAACAATTGGACATTTTCAATGAGAAGCAGTATCTATCGGCTGTGTTTAGTACTTTTGTCAAACTAGTAATTTGAGATTCAAATATCACGATTTTTGAACTCAAGCCAATTCACTTGTATAGATATATATTTTAACATTAGGCTAGTAACTTTATATTTTAATGGCATAATTTTATATTAATTATAGACACTTTTCACCTTTTGGAGAAAATCGTAAACTTGAAATATAAATACAGTACTACTTTTTGATATTATATAGTATTCAAGTTTAAAGTAGATGGTTCTCAAGTAAAATGAGATCACTGCTCATGGTTCTATCACAAACGTTGAAATTTAGTTGAGAAAGTCATATGAAGCTCTGCTTAGCGCTGAAGATGAAAAGTCTACAGATAGTGTAAAAATAAAATCATTAAAATATAATTATTTTCTTAGTATTGAATCTAAATAATTACAAAAAAAGCAAATTGGCTTAGATTTAAAAACTTTAAGGTGTTTGAATCTTATCTTATTAATTTGGATAATATAAATTGTAAATGTGTCTGTTAGAAATGAGGGGTCAAAGCCAACTCCACAATAAAAATTCCCAATAAATAGTATCCACCATGAAGATTTGTTTATAGCAATGAAATCCTGTGGTTATTCAGGCCCACAATAGATGATTCTGGAATAAGTGAATAAATGGACTCACTGTTCAAATTGCATTCAATTAGAAGTATTAAAAAAATGGTGCTTGTCTTATAGATAAAGATGCCATTGGATGGCACCGTTTTCACGCTAAAACTATAAAATATGAACATTCATGGGCCATTGATTTTAATAATTTTTCTGTGCTTTTTTGTAATGCGAAAATAAAAACAAAACAAAATCGTCTTTTTTAAATATTATTTTTTATTAAAGTATACAATTTAAATGATAATAATAAATGTAAAATAAAATAAACGAATTACTATTTGATACGTCTCTTTTATGTTTCTTTATTAGAAAAATAAATTTTCTATCGTATATTTTTTGTTTGTGTTACGGCTTTTTTTTTTTATCAATTTTCTATCGGATATTTTTTTACTTGTGTTACGTCTTTTTTTTGTTGTTGTTGTTGTTTAAAAAATAATAATCGTAATAAAAATTAAAATTTCTTAGTCTATTTTTTATTTTCTTAATCTTCGTTTTACATTTCTTTTTATTAACAGATAAACATATATTACAGCTATTTTTTAATTCAAATAAAAAGTAACAGTTGTTAGTGTTAGGTTTAGGGTTAGGTTTAGTAATATATAAGTCGTAAAGCTTGAACAAACGGAATTCTGGAGCCGTCGAACCAAGTATGCTTTCGCATGGAACATGTTCGTCTGCATGAACGCAATGGACAGCGAAATTGAGCATGTGTGGTTTCCTGCACCATATTGTTTATCTCTTGGAATGTTACGAATAGTACGTTTCTTGACACGTTACCGAATTGCAACTCACTAAAAACATAGATCTTTAACATTTTCCCAATTAAAACTTAAATACAGTGTGTTTTAGAAAGTCTTAGAAATTATTACTTTACAAAATCTGAACATTTTAATCCTTTAAAATTAAAAAAAAACAAATAAAACTACATTTCTATACAATTCAAATACACACTCTTTCATCAAGTCATAACTGTTTTATAAACTGTGCGAATTTGGGAAATATGCTTCCATGCAACATACATGCTGTGCTGCGACACGACATAGCGGCCTGCATTCTGTAGCACAACAAAAAAGTTTTATTATAGAAAACGCGGGTTTGAACGTGTCGGCCACGGAAACAGCATTTTTATTACTTTTAGCGCGAAAGCGGTGCCATAGAACAGCGTCTTTAGCTATAAGATGAGTACCAAAAAATATATATATCATACTTCTTTGTTATCAAATTGTTTTAAAATTTATTTATTTTTTCAGTCACTTTTTGTACCTGTTATTACATTTCTTAACAGAGCAATATTAAATTTTTAATATAGTATTAATTTCAACAACTAAATATCCACAGATATTTACAATTCCTCATAGCATCTAATGTTTTGCAGAAGTGAGGGGATTTATAAAAAAAATGCTACTATGCTATTTCAGCCTTCACTTTATTATAACAAAATCTCTTGATCAACAAATGAATTCAAATCTTATACATCATTAAAAAATAATTTCATAATGATTATTTCTTTATAAAATATTGGCTTTTTTAAAACTACTAATCTAAGATACATAAAATTATTTAGTAGCTTTTAAAATAAATCTGTTTATTAGTATTCATTAGACTAGATATTACCCACTTAATGAATATTTTTGTAGTATAACTTCCACTACATTATTCTTAAGCAAGTCAGGGCCAACTGATGGGTGCTGGTTCAGTACGAAATGCGCATCTTGGGATCATACTCTTTTTCATGTTTTTGATCATATGTTTATGATTACATCCCACCACAAATGTTAAAAGCACATAGAGATCAGTCCCAACCTTGCGTAGAATGGTGTAGTGAAAATTATACTATGGAAATATTACTCATAAAATCCTAGTTTATTTTGTGTTATAAATCTTCTGGAGCTAACTTGTTTGTTTTGTTTTCTATGGCTCATTGCATAATCCCTGCTTTTTGAAGTTCGTTTAGCATAGTTGTGCACTTTTTTAAAAAAAATTTCTTTGATTTGTGTATATAACTTCATGGTTCAACTAAACATACTTCAATTTTTGTAGTTCACTTAGTGGACCTCAACATTCACAATGAGTTTCAATTTTTGAGCTTAGCATGAGAATCTTGATATGATTTATCACATATATTGCAAGGCTATACATGGATCTCAGTTTCTGCATGTTTAGCATCTATAGTAAATTTGAATAAACTCATGATCATAATATCTATGACCACAAAAGCTCGAGAAATTTTAATATCTCATTATTAATGGACAACCAGTTCTGGTATTTAAAATCTGATTCTGTATATTAATTTGATAATGTTTACATATTTCTGGAATTTTAGAATGATTTACATAAATTTTTAAGATGAACTTAATAATCAAAAATATATTAAATGATATTTACCGAAAGCGATCACATAAATTGTCTCCACACACTGGACAAAGTGTTTTTGAAAGAGTCATATTTAATTGCTTCTTTAGGTGACCACCATTTTTCTGAAACAAAATAATAAGTTTTGTAAATTTATAAAACTTCTTGATTGTTTTTTATCTCTAATTTTAAGATAAAAAGTAAGATATAAAATTATTTCTCTATCAACAAAACTAGAAATATGCTCAGAAACCCTGTTAACTTTCCCTTCCTCCAAAACTTTTATATATTACAATGAACTCAATTATTTCTTATTCCTTATTATCCAATTCTTTTCCCAGCTCTGATTCATTTCTTAGTCTTAATCTTTGAAAATTTTACTAAAAACAAGGCGAATGTAGCAAAACCCCTATATAAGCTTCTAAAAAAGAATCAAAAAATAGATCCGGGAAAAGCTGTAAGAGGGCACTTTCCAGAAGATCAAGGCACTGCTCACAATGGATCAGTTACTAATACATTATGATCAGAATCTCAATCTAACATTAATTACAGATGCATCCAAATATAAAATTAGGGTGATTCTTAGTCACTCATCAGAAGAAGGGGAATACCCCATAGCATTTATGTCAAAAACATTAATGATGGTAGAAAAGAATTACAGCCAACTTGACAAAGAAGCACTAGCAATTATTGCTGTAGTATGAAAATTGCACCAATATATATATATGGAAGGCAAATCAAAATCATCACAAATCACCACATTCTCATAGGTATTCCAGCCAAGAAATAAGCTGCTCCAGATCACCTGAACCCATGGATAATTTGTTGGTAGAATTTACTGTCAGTCTATAATTATAAATTATGCTATCAGAAGGGCACTCAAATCGGACACACTGACACCTTACCTCATGTCCCTGAAACCATAGAAAAAATAAACTATAATGTGGAAATATTTTAGATCATTGAAAATCCGAGTCAATAAACAGTAAAACTGTCACCAACTGAATTCAGAAAACCACAAAATATAAAATACTGATTGGGTGGATTAGAAATGGATAGCCAAATAGACACCCAATCTATCTAAACCAATCATTATGGACAACTCACCAACAACTATCAATATTAAATGGATATATTATAAATGGTGACCAAGTTTTGATTTCACCCACAGGTCATAAAAAAATATTAAAACTATTAACCAAGGACATCCTCATATGATGAGGGTAAAAGCTCTTTATGTATACTGGTCAGGCACGAGTCATGAAATAGAAAGACATATAAAAATATGCAAATGTTGTCAGTCTACCACGAACTTATCCCAGAAAAAGTACGTCATGGCCTAAAAAAAATAGACCATAGAACCGTGTACAAATTGGTCATTGTGGTCCAATAAACAACAACATTATAGTTGTATTAGTAGACCCTGCTTACAAATGGGCAGAATATTAACTTGTAAAAAATGTGAATGCAAAAGAAACTATATGCACTCTTAAAGAAATATTTATATATCATGATTCTCCGGAGGTACTTGTTTCTGATAATAGGACCAGGTTCATTTTAAAGAATTCAAAGCCTTTTTTGGAAGAGTGGGGAATATGACATGTATTAGTACCACCATATTAACCAGAATCAAATGGAATGGCAGAGAAGGTGGGGTAACAACTGAAATTAGCTCTAAATAGATTAAGTTACTCAAGCATCAAAGAAGCACTGGATGTGGCAATGCTGTACCAACACATCACTCCATTCATAGCCTCTGGTAACTCACTGATAGAAGTATTGATGGGAAGAAATTGAGAAACAAACTATCCATTCTCCTGCTGAAGGAGGAATAACCAACAAGAATTCCAGAAAATAGCTACACTGTTGGAAAAAAGGTGCAAATAAGAGAGAACCTAGGAAATTGTGGATCAAGGACCAAATAAAAAAAGTAATTTCAAACCATATCGAAGAAGTACAAATCTCTACAGGAGTAACCTACAGATGTCATATAAATCACATTAGAAAAAACTGGGTTGAAATAAATATAGACCTTAATATTGAAAGATGTGAAAAACTAACCCAAGCTGAAAAAAATCAACCCAAACAGAGGGCACAGAGATGCGAACCACTACTGATACTGAATCAGAAGAATCTGATACAATGGAACCAGAACCAAGTGCTACAGAATGTCCAAGAATCAAAAGATTTAGATGTAATCAGCAACTGCCAGACTATCTAAAGGACTGTATTTGCTACTCCAGAGAAAATTAAAATAAAATCTGCAGAATTTTTCAGGAATAGGAGGGGGGTAGGGCTGCTTGGGAGTGTATATATGTAGAAATCGGAAGCATTAAAGAAGACAAGTAAACAGATAAATAGAAAATGGATTGAGCAGGCAATTATGAACTGATCAGTAATAAAAGTTTTCTCTAAGGATTGTGTGTTAGCAAATTAGCCTGTATCTTCTTTTGTCATCAACATGCATCCAGAAGCTTAAGAGATGTCAATCCTGCAGTCATTACTGAGTAGAAACTCCACTGAAGATGAAGAAAGGGGATGTAGTTCTTAAAAAAGGCCACCCCAGTCTACAGCATTATTTTTGTATGCCTTATGGCTTTAATTGTAAATAATGTTCATTATACTAACTGTTATCATTTATATGATATATTATTATTATATCATTTTGCTATATGTATATAAGTGCATAAATGCTATCTAATTATATAAATTAATGTTACCATTATTAAATAACAAAACTAAATGGGCTCGTGTGACTTATTTTTATTGTTTTAGATTAATAATAATTACATAGCATTGTATATGGTTACATATTTATTTATTGTTGTTTTCTATATTCATGGTTTCTTTTTAACTATCTTTAAGTTATATTAGTTATTCCTGCTCCTCTTATAATTAATTTTTTTTTTTGAGATTATGTTTTAGATGTTTGTGAAGGGTTTATGATGCAATTGCAGCATATTCAACTGCCTTGTCTAATGATTTGAGATTGAAACTGACATGACTATATTTGAAAAATTTTCCACTTTAGAATTTTTCTTTTGAATAATATACTCATAGCCATTTCAGCTAACTATCTAATACTTATTGATAATTGGTTATCTAGCTATTCTTGGCTAGAGAATAAAGCAATGATAAAAAAAAAAAAAATCAAATTTCTACCATATGATAACGAGAGAGACTGGTGAGTATTGTTTTCTTTAATGTTTTTCCATGAGAGCTTCTTGGAGAGATCTTTGTTCTGCAGTGACCTATTAAAAGCTGTTTTGCCTTTTGTTTATATATACACATATGGTTCAATTCATGATTTAGAGCAAAACAAGAACAATCATATTTTCTTATTGTTGACGAAATGTTCTTATGACTTATATTGATGCCACAAGAGCTATTCAATAGTAAATAAATCAATTTGGTAAAAATAAATAACAGGAAGAGATATCTTTTTTAAATAAAATAATCTTCATACCAGAAGAATGTTCAGCTACTTTGGTTCAACAATTATATCAAAATCTTTTTTTGTTGATAAAATATCCAAAAGACTTGAAGTAATCTAAGATCAGTTCATGATTTAATTGGCTTATATGCTTAGTAGTCTCTTATGCAGATCTAGAGATCAATAATCTGTTCCACATTTTCTATCCAAGAGCCATTTATATATACATGATCAGGTAACAATTAGCAACTATCAGAATCAAGATGATCCCAAAACTAGTTTATGGCTATTAGCCCTTCTCTAGTAGAAGATACAATTTTGCATTATAAATATCTAGCAATCCTGTTTTACTGCAATTATATTCATCCATCATCATCACCATCATCAATCCACTGCAGGACGAAGATATCTCCAAGTTCAATCCATCTTCTCCGATCTTTAGCTTCTCTTCTCCACATCACCCTTGCACACTTTCTTATTTCATCCATCCATCTCACATGTGGTTTCTTTCTGGATCTTTTACAATCTCTTGGAATCCAGTTTAAGATTTCAATTGTCAATCTATTATCATCTCTTCTAGCAATATGTCCAGCCCAACTCTAGTCTTTTAATTTTTTGTTCTCTTACCCATATATTGTGTTTTCGATGTCTTCTTGTAACTCCTAACATACAAATACATTTAGAATGGTTGCAAACACATTTACATACATAGCTTTAGGCTTCCAAGTAACTAACTATGATTTTAATGACATCAACCATAAATTACCTTTATGAATCAGACTTCTTGATCAAAAAAATGAACACCCAAAATGAAGTAACACCATGATTTCTCAAGATTAAACAATCTGCATCATCTATGCAAATATTAGTAATGAGTGGATAACAGATGGTGGTCCCAATATGACTGTGAGATTAGTGTATGGATGAATTGATGTTGTTTGTGGCAGATAGATATCAGGATGTAAAAATCACTGTATTTAGTATAAAGATATAAGATATGGATAACATGAATAAGATGAACACATATACTTACCCAAAAACTTATTCAGAAGTATTGTAATTTGTCATGGTCCATCTATTGTGATCCTACTTCACAGCAGAAGACTAAGATATCTGATGCATAAATCCTATTTCTTAAAAATCTGGTGGATTGTCCAAAGAGAGAAAACCAAAAGTTAAACCAAAACTTCTGCAATGCACTTCTCACATCTTTACCAATCCAATAATTGTGCCAACATTTTTTTATTGTGAGAAAACATTGGAAGACAAAAAAAAAAGATATACAAACAGAAGTTCAGAAGTCAAATCCTTGGACAAGGAAATGACTAATTACTGCTCATACACTACTACTATCCAAAATGAAGTCAACCAGAAGAAAAGCTCTTCATTTAAACCTTTGGCAGGGAGCTCATCATTTATTTTTAAATCTCACTGTTGTCACAACATCTTATATATAAAAATGTTATTTAAATGCTATATTTTATTTTTACTTTTCTTATGTATAAAGTTAACTTAACCTAATTAGTGTGTGAATTTTTTTTCTTTTGATTTGTAACCTGGTTAGAGATCTGATAATGAATTAATTAAATACAAGAAAAAATTTATATTACCCAAATATGTCTGATAAATATCTGTCTACTTATTGTTAGCAAAAAGATTTCATAAGAGTACACTGAGTGATACAAATTAATATTTTCTTCTAAAATGTTTTGTAATCAATCACTCATTTTATTGGTTAAAACAGAAATGTTTGTAAATGCTTTTATGATATTTTTGTGAACGAAAATTCATTTAGATTGCTATTATTTTCCTTTCTAATTCTAATATTTATAAACACACATTCATTTATTTATTTATAAAATCTTTCAAAATTTTATCATGTTCACAAGAAAGAAAAGAAAATAAATTAAAAAAATCACCTTTTTTTGCAGATTTTACAATGCTTTTATTCAATTGTTTGATAATTTAGACTATTTAGCACTCTTCTTCAGAAATGTTATTTAAAATTTTTATTTGCATAATAATGGTCATTATTATGTAAATAAAGAAGAAAAAGGATTGAAATAACAGCTCTGAAGAAGAATACTAGATAATTCAAAAGACCAGATAACTGAATAAAAGTACAGTATTGTGTTCTGCAAAGAGATAATTTTTTAGAGATTTATTTACTATAAGAAATGCAAAAAAAAAGAGAAAGAGTATTTAACATCTTTCTTTTGTTGGATCAATTTTGTCACTTATAGCACTATATGTATGTCAAATTTTCTATCTGAATGCAGAAAACTATGATCAAGCTATAGAATATGCATAAATTAATTTAATATAAACAATAGAATTTAAAATACAATCTGAAATAGAGAAAAGACATCTTTCTAATTGATGGGTTATAATCTAAAAAAAAAAAAAATAATAACAAAATGCCAAAATTTAAATATTTAGATTCTTTGATTTTTTTTCATAAAGGTAAATTCAATTCAGAATCTATACTTAAGAAACACTCTGGCAAATCTGCACAAATTATATTTTTAAGTATAATTTAGTTCTCTTTGTTCTCATAGATTTTTTAAAGGTTTGCTTCTTAGCACAATGATATGATTACAGGATGTATATATTTTATGAAAGGGCAAACAAGAGTTCAGATAATAAAGATAGCAATAAATAATAGAGCACGGCTCCTTTTAGATTATTTTAAATCTGCGTATGACTGCCATTATTGAAATTATACCATTCTACTCCAGTCATCTATGTAATTTAATAACTAATGAATAGTATGTTAATGCGAAACAGATCTTCATGCATTACACACTCTTATTATATTATAAAAAAAAAAAATACAATAAAAATTTCACTTAGATTTTGAACTCAAGCCCAGCTACTGGTATATATAGACTGACATCAGATAAGGATCTACATATCTGTAGATCATTAACTATATTTTTACTAAATTAATGTCAGGCATATAGGTAAGTGTGCTTGAGTTCAAAATCTTTGGGTGTTTAAAATATTTCAAGTCAAAAGTTTGACAGTGGAAAAAAAGTGGTTAAGTGGTTATGTGCAAAACGATATACTTTTTAAAAAATGTAAGATCCAGTAATTATATTGGTATCAATTTGGCATTACAAGCCATCAACCATTGATGTTTGCATGGAAGATTAAGTAGTCACACAGTGGAAAGTATTAATAACTATTACTAAAGAGAAAAAGAAAAGTAATTAAAATGCCAACTTACTCTACTACTGGTATTTCTTTGGCAAAACACACACAAATTTTGTGGCTCACATTTTCTGTAATAAAAAAAAACCTAATTACAAAGTGATTAAGTAAATACTCATGAGATAAAAATATTCAGTTTAAAAATTTGTAATGATGAACATAATGGGTAAAATTTTTATAAATACTATTACTTGAATGATTGAATATTTTTAATTACTTATCTCTGTCTATATCCAATATTACCTAATTAGAACGATGCTCCCTTTATTTCACACAAGACATTAAGTAAACAATGAATGCAATAATTATTGCTCTTCAATAATGACTAATTATCCATACACTGACTGGGAAAGTCTAATGATGCTACCATCTACAATTTATTGATTAATTCAGTGATAGACTATGGGTGAAAAAATGAGATTATAGAGCAAGACAAACAATTACCAAGAGAGGTATATTTATGCAAATCTATGAAAGATTTAATAATTGCTTATTTTAATTTCAGCTTTTTAACATCATTTTCAACCATTATCAATCCATTGCAGGATGAACATCTATCCAAGTTCAGTCTATCTTTTCCAATCTATAGCCTCTCTTCTTGACATCACCCAAGTATATGTCCTTATTTCACCCACCCATCTCACGTGTGGTCTCTGTTGATTTTTTCACAATCTCTTGAAATCCAGTTTAAGATTTCAACTGTCCATCTATTATCATCTCTTTTAGCAATATGTCCAATCCAACTCCTCTTCATTCTCTTAATTCTTTCAATGATATCCTTTGTTCTCTCACCCATATATTTTGTTTTTGATCACTTCTTGTTACTCATAATATGCATCTCTCCATACTTCTTTGACTGGTCTGAAGTCTCTGTGTGTTGCTCTTCTATTAAGCATCCAGATCTCAGATCCATAGCTAAGATCTGTTAAAATACATTTATTAAAAACCTTCCTTTTCAAACACATATTTCCTTGTAATATTAAGTTATTTCTATCAAAAACACTACAACCAAGTTTAATTCTATGATTAATTTCATCCATTGTTTCCATCTGTGGCAATAATCTGACCAACACATTTGTAGTTGTTAACTTCTAACTCATCATTATCAATCTTTATTTTCTTCTTTTGAGAAAATCCATTGAACATTACTTTATTTCTACTTTCTTACTTTCATCTGATAACTCTTACATTTTCTGAAACGCTAAAACATTATTTGCCAAAACAACTACATCATCTGCAAAATCTAGATGATTTAAATAATCTCCATTTATTTTTACACCTTTAGCTTCCCATTTTAACCCACAAAATACTTCTTGCAAAATTGCTATAAAAAGTTTTAGAGATATGGAGTGCTTGTCGTATATCATTGTCAGTATTAATCTTCCTAGTATAATTATGTAATCTAATAGCTGCTGTTGTATTTTTATAAATACTTTTCAGAATATGACAATATCCTGAGTCTAGATTTTGATGATTTAATCATTGAAGAAATGCTTATAGAATCAAATGCTTTTTTTTAATCTATAAATCCAAAACATAATGACAAACCATATTCTATGGTCCTTTCTATAAATTTTCTCAATACTTGGATATGATCCACTGTATTAAAACTATTTTTTAAATCCAGCTGTTTTTTTTTTTTTTTGGTTGGTTAAAATCCAAAGTTCATTATAGATGAGTTGTAATTATTTTAGTAAAAATTTTGTATAGAGCTGATAAAAGAGTGATAGATCTGTAATTTCTAACATTTTCTTTATCATCTTTTTTAAATATTAATAATGCATTCTTCCAATCATCTGCTACATCTTTATCATTTAGACATTTGATATATAACTTTGCCAAAGAAAATTTCTATTTCTTCACTTGCTTCTTTTAAGATATCAATTATAATTCCATCAACTGGAGCTTTCCCCTTTTCTTCATAAATTTAATTCCATGCCTAATTTCTTCATTTAAAATCCTGGGCAATAAAAATGTTAGCATATACCAGAGAACTGCTTTCTTCCTGAGGCTAAGCATTATGTGAGGAACTAGTCTCTGCACATTTACTTTTAAAGGGCATGCGAAACATTTTACCACAACCACGTAAATAATTCCCTAATTAGATAATAAGTACAAATGGAGCTGGGATCAAGTCCATAATCCCTCAATACCTGCATACATAGTAATTAAATGATAAGATAGCTATTCTCTACCTATCCCTTCGAGGTGGTACGATAATTCTACTTCAGCAATAATCGACATTTACAGCTTCACATACACCATGCAAGGTTGTCATAGTATTGATGCAAAATGACAAGTTTTAACCGACCATGAATTATATTAATTTTAAAAGTCAAGCACCTCACAACACTCATCCAAGATTTATGATCAAAACAGATCACATCTACTTGTCAAGGCATAGCAATGACTATTCAAATGAAATTAACAAATCGATAACAATAGGCATATAATTGTGATTTGAAAATTTTATCATATGACAAATATAAGCTTTCATGCTTTCTCACTTTAATTATACCTTAACAATTTTTTTTAAAACTTCAATAGTTTCTTTTGGGGTCAAAATCATATTTTCTTTTTTTTATTTTAATTTCCCTATGAATGTTAACTATCTACTAAACATAACAACAAATATGTAAATAAAAGATGAAGAAATAAATGAATAAAATATTACACATTGTCTCTTTGGGTTCCTTTGGAGCTAAATTTGAATCTTTTGTAAGATTAATACCAATTTAACGGAAAACACGCACATATTGTACATAAACACTATTTACAATTATTTAATCCTTGACCATGGCAACACATTAGACTTATCTTACTTTAGCGATTATTGGAGTACATAAGATTATTTTCATCCAGAATGTAGCTAGATTAATAATTAGTATTATCACATTTAATCACGATAATCCCAAAACTGTTCATAAATAAACCTGCGGGGTTTTTTCGCTTTTAAACACTTTTGTTCGCGGGTTCAAATCCAGTTGCTTAGTTTAACACAATTAATCAATAACTTTATTTTCCATGCTTCATTTTCTGAGTTTTTCCTTTTAAGAGGAAATTTTAAACAAAACTAGTGTTATAGATGCTTATATTCCCATGTATATTCCAAAGGTTTGATTTCATAAGTGATGAAGATTTGCTAATCTATTTTCAGCAATTATTTCCTATACATTTGACAAGTGTCACTTGCATATTTAAGTGATTCAACTAAAAAAACACTAGCACATTAATCCTTATCCTAATGCGTTTTAACTGTGTAGACATATCACAATCAATAATAATAATAATAATAATAATAAAGTATTTTAAATACATCTCCAATTCATTGTATTAAAAATCCAGTTATTCCTATGAGTTTTTAATTAAGCCACGGATAAAATACATGATATTAAATGTTTGTTCCTGAGATATCTTCTTTTAAATTATATTTTAAAAGCCAAATACAAAGATTGAGGTATAATGTAATAAAATTTTGTTGCAAATGAATTTTGTCATCATCAATTTTAAAGGAAAGGAAGGCACACCTATCTATATCTTTTAGCCTGTCATATCAATTTTATAACTATACACTTCTTAAGTTTATCCAACAGTTATCTGAGGCAGACAATCTGAACAGAAAATCAGGAATTAACAGTTATTTAGCACTAGATTTTATAAAAAGAACCCCCGGCAAATTTTGCCTTCTCTTTTATATTTCTGATTCTTACCTCATCCCTCCGTATACCTCAGACAACCTTTGACCCCATTTATTAAATTTTGATTGGTTTATTGACTTCAGTTCTTATTATCTTTATTTTATTCTTCTACCCTTATTTTGAAACATTTTACCACTTCGATTTATGAGAAATATACAACTAAGAGAAAAAAAATAATGATGGATATTTTTTGGTGCTTGTCTTATAGCTAAAGATGCCGTTGGATGGCACCGTCTTCACGCTAAAACTATAAAATATTAACATTCATGGGCTGTTGATTTCTGTGCTTTTTTGTAATGTGAAAATAAAAACAAAACAAAATCGTCTTTTTTAAATATTATTTTTTATTAATGTATACAATTTAAATGATAATAATAAATGTAAAATAAAATCAACAAATTACAATTTGATTCGTGTTTTTTATATCGTATACTTTTTAAATTGTGTTACGGCTTTTTTTATCAATTTTCTATCAGATATTTTTTTACTTGTGTTACGGCTTTTTTTTTATCAATTTTCTATCGGATATTTTTTTATTTATGTTACAACTTTTTTTGTTGTTGTTTAACTAAAAAATAATCGTAATAAAAGTAAAAGTTGTTACGGTTAGATTTAGGGTTAGTTTAGGGTTAGTGTTCTGTTTGTTTGTAATGCTAAAATAAAAAAATTCAAAATCGTAACTGTACTTGGACAGAAGAAAGAAACTCAAACTTTTTTAAACAACAACAAACACATACAAATGTCTTCTTTACTTATTAAATATGTTTACAATATTTGCTTTTTATTAAATTTACAAAAAAACCTATATATTTAGTGGCATCTTTAGCTAAAAGATGAGTACCTATTTTTTAAAATGATTTTTAATAAATAAATTTGTCTAAAACTTAAAATCAAAGTTAGAACTGAAAACAATAACCAATTCCTTTAAAACCCATACAAAATAAATTCTTTTTTATTATACTATCAAATAGTATATAGTATAAGGCATAAATTTTCTCAATTAAAAAAAAAAATTATATATATATATTACACACACCAATGCATGCATGTATTCATAATACTAAACAATGATTTACTTGTTCACATTCTTATTAGTACAAAATATCCTTTATAATTTCCTGAAAATTTAAACTCATTCTCAAGTAATGAAATGTCAACAAGTTTTAGCTATAATAAGTTCAAATTTTATTCGTATAATCATTTTTATTTATAAATATTATGATTAACAAGACCCTTTTGTCTAGATTTATATAAATCAACATTTTTAAGATATTATATTGCGTGCAATAGTCAATCCTCTTTCCCTCTACATAATAATAATGCACTATAATTTTAGATAAAAATACAAACATACTTTTATCTATACCTTAAATTCAAGCCATATGATCATTGGCTTCTCTAAATAAAGCTTTTAACTTTTCTTGGACAAAAAAAAAAAAAATTTTGTTCAGATATAATTATCTACTAATCCTACTGTTTATTTTCCAATCATTAGTTTCTTTACGAAAGAAACTAAGAGTTACACAAGAAATAAAAAAATTACAAATCTCTGATACCACAAGAAGAACCATTAGCCAACCATAATTCATTTTACAAAAACAATCATTAAAGTTAACATATATATGATCATTTAAAAATCTTAATATTTTTATAATAAAATTCTTAATGTTATTATCTATAGATTTTAAAATCAAAGCTCTTTCAATAATCTCTATTGATTCCAAACGATTAATTGAACCATACATTTCGGATATGTCAAATGTACACATATATCATTATTATCTATTTTTACATTTTTAATCCTATTAATAAAATCAAATGATGAAGAAACATATCTGCAAGCATTGTAATAAAAAACACCTCCAAAATCTGCTATTACTCTTAATAGATAAACATTTTTATGCAATTTTATATTTGCAAATATTCTTGGAAGCACTGCAGATGACGGATATAAACCATAATATATCTTCGCATCAATAACTTTTTTCTTTTTAGCAGTTATTAAAACATCATTAATAAATTTCATTCTACATGTATCAATATTATTTAATTCATTTTTTTCAAAACAAAGTTTCCCCATTTGATCCATAATTTTCATGTTATATTCAACCTGTTTCATTAAACACATTCTTAACTCTTTGTCTTTTTTCAAATAAGTCAATTTATTGCTTTTTAATAATTTTTTAAATTCATAAATTTGTTTCAACCAAATATTATCATTTTGATTATCAAATGTTTTATTTTTTACTTCATTAATTATTTTATTCCTATCATTTGAATCATAATTTTTCATACCAAACGATTATTCAAACGCAGCATTTAATTCAATACTAGAATCTTTCCAACTTCCGCCAACATATTTAGATCCAAAATTTAAAATATAACGCTGATTAAAATTCAAATCAACACCAGATATATTCACATAATTATGATCACTAAAATTTCTTGAAAACTTTTTATTATACAAATGTTCAATTTTTTTATTAAATTTATCCATCATTTTTGAATGCAAATTATTAAAACATTGTCGACAAATCTTTTTATATTCATATAAATAACTAATACTATTACCGTAAATAAAATAATTTAATGTCCTTAAATATTTTCTATTATAAAACAGCAAATACTTACACTGGTCAATTATATTACGAAGTATTATATTTTTCAAATAATCTATAGATCTCTCATTCAATTTACATAACTTATTTATTTTAACACAACAGCAATTATGAAATGCTTTGAAAATCCGACAGGAATACAAAAACTTCATTCTGCACTTTAACGTAATAACTTTAACCGTTATTTTTCGTCATTCCTTTAAAAGCCAAATCCCATTTAAATGCTTTAACGTAAGTTTGAACTAAGTTCTGTTATATATAAGTTGATACGTGATTGTGGAATGAAATATATAGGGGAGTCAAAGTGTACATTACAAAAAAGATATAATGATCATAAGATATTGTATAAACGTATACAGAAAAAAAATGTAACTTCAGTAGGTATTAATATTCCATCAATTATTTTTGATCACAATAGTGTGTAATTAGGGTTTTAAATTTGATAATAGAGATGTGAAAGTTATTCAAATTGAAAGATGCAATGAAAAACGAAAAATTAAGGAGGCAATGATAATATCTAGAAATGGAAATGGTTTAATGAATAGACAATCAGCTAATATAAAGATAACAGAATTATGGGAAATTTGAGTGACTTGAATACTGGGTAATATAGGTTTTTGTTTTGTATAGATTTGTACTAATTAATGGTTGATAAAAGATTGTCAGTGATACAATTGAAAGTACTTCCAGTAAAGTATATATTTTATTTAAAATTTGAATATTGTGTTGAATAGATTTGTTTGAATTATGTATATAAATATATAAAAATTCTATCAATTCCAGTTGTATAAATTAATACTTATTATTATTAAATAATAGATAACCACACATACTTGTGTCTTCATTTTTTATTGTGCTAGTTAACACAATACATAGCAAGTTCCATCTTTCCTTGCTAATTCAAAATTATACTTTTTTATATCATTACCAACTCTTTTTCACCCTATTTTACAAAATTTGAGATATTCAATCCTTTTTAATGCATTATTTTTATATATTTTCATATTCCTTCTTTTCTTCATAAATTGTTGTCTCGGTAGAAATTTTACTGGTCAATTACTTCTTTTTTGTGCCAGCTATCTTTGTTGCAGTTTTTAGAAGGTATCAGTTATCTTCCTATTAATTTCATTCAAATCTGAATCATATTCAAAATCTGCTAGTATTTGAAAACGTTAAAGATTAGAAATATCAACTTCTTTATAATTTTTGTCTCACTAATTTTGCAGAAAGGAATTTGCTGTTAACTGAAAGAAAAACCTTTGATTCCTCTTGGAGGTCTTAAAGAAACCAATCCAGGTAAATTCCAAATGTCTACTCCATATATTATTGTTGGACTTGTTATTACTATGTGATTATTCATATAGTATAAAAACATGGAAAGGCTGCTCACCAACATATATTAGCTAGCATAGTGAATTTAATGCCTACCTTCGAGTTTATCAAAAAACATCATGGTCTTTCTTCCCAGCTGACTAATAGTTCTTAACTTAAATATCAGTTGAGTTTTTTTGAAGACAGAATGAATGCGTGAATGATTTTTTTTTTCTAAGATATTTACAATCATGACAAACAAAAATAAAGCATGGCCATTATTTATAGAAGGCTGTAAAGTTTCCAGCCAAGGCAGCTGTTCGTGGTCAAAGGTGGAGAGTGCTAATAATCTCCTGATTGCAGACCAAGACTGCCATTTGATGATGACCTTTTGTTTATATACTTATAACTGCAGATCATTTTCAAGTGATGGAATATTACAAGAATTGGAAGAACTGTCTAATATTAAATGGGACATTATTGAACTTTGTGAAATTAGAAGAAAAGATGAAGAGACAATTGATTTAAAAAGTGAACATATATTGTACTACAAAGTCAAACATTGAAAATACAAGTGGAGTAGGATTCATTATAAATAAAAAGTGGAAAATCAACATTGTGAAGAGTAATGGTGTATTGGACAAAGTGGCAAGATTAGTTATTCAACTTAATAGCAGATACCAAATGCACATAATAAAGGTTTATGCTCCATAGTAATGAAGTAGAAGATTTTTATATAGATGTACAAAAGGCTTTTGATTCAGACTACTAAACAACACTTTAAAATTGTTGTGGGAGACTTTAATGCTAGAATTGGAAATCAAATGAAAGTTAAAAGTGCTGTAGGTAAATTTGGTTATGGTAATAGAAATGAGAGAGAACATAGACTTGTGGAGTTTGCAGAAAAAGAAATACTTTATATTATGAATTCCTTTTTTAGAGAAAAATGTTAATGGGAAATGGACATGGAAGCAACCAAATAAAGGTAAAGCAGAATTGAATTATATTTTGACTAACAGAAAATATGTATTTCATGACTGTAATATTCTTAATAAATTCAACACAGGAAATAATCATTGATTAGTGAGATGTACGATATATCTTAATGCAACTATTTATAAAATTAATACAATTAATATGCTGCCTCTAAAAGCATGAGACTTCATAGAAATTCGAATATTGATATCAACATAATTTAAATTGTGTAGAAAGTTACAACTAATAATGCACACACAATCATACATATATTCTTCAAACATTATCGTGTCAAAGAATATTAGAAACTATTACCTAAAAACAAACCAGAAGGAAACAAATATTCCTAAAGCAAATGCCAATGTCACACTTAATCCAGCCAACCAACTAAAAAAAAAAAAAAGAAAAGCATATAAAAATTTCCATTGAAAATAGTAAGAAATATATTTTAAAATCTGATTTTAACAATAAAACTATGAACAAAATTTTAAAAAAAACAAAAAACCAACAAAACATTAGATGCAGTAATGAGCATGTAATGTGTTAAAGCATGATATTTGGGATAATAAGGATAGAAGAAATGCTACAATTTATACTATATGTTAATCGAATAAATATAATTTATGATGAAAGAGCAGTAGAGGATTGAAGTTGAATTACTAAGTCTAGAAAAATAAAATGATAACTGTATATCAATGAAATGCATGAGATTGGGAAGAATGGGAGTTATAATGAAGACAAAAAGGGGTAATGCTCACTAAGGTTTATCATACAAACAAACTAAAACAATGTAAACTAGAGATATATCTGCGAAAACTTGCAACTAACACATTACAATCTTTGTTAAAATCAAATATCAGGATTGCATATTTTATATACAGAGCAAATATCTTTAAATTGAGATTATTTTTATAAATTTAGCTTGAATGATCACTGTTGTGTTTGGTCTGGATTACAGACCCAACCTGCAGAAAATAATACAAATACCCGAGTTACAATTAATATAATCTTTATTATATCTACAAATATATAATATACAAGAGAATATATACAATACTGAATATTAATGTAAACTCTGGGCTCTGCATCTTGTGATCCTACTGCTTCCAGCTACACCTGATAGCTTGCCTCACGGGTAGTGGGTAAGACTCTTGCGGCTGTATAAGACAGCTTGCCTTGAATCAACTGTAGTCTTAGCCAGTGTCCGGTCCCTCTGTGGACTTGCCTAGCTGTGTAGGACAAATAGCATATTGCTATCATGGGAATGCTTACTGCTGTTCAGGTTAGCAGAGCTTCCCTGGGAGAACGCGTAGTCTTTGTAGGTTAGACAGATGTTCTCCCCCTATTCTCACAAAAGGCTGACTATTTATAGCCAGATCCCTGACCTTACTGAAAACATTTGGATTCAGCGATCATGTACTGTACTAATAATTGGCTATATGTTTAGCTGTACATTAGCCTATTGGCCAGCAGCAAACAATGCTTAACCCGATCAGATAAAGATGGAATCTGGAATAATCTACTTCTGAGGGAAGGACTATAACATCCCTCCCACTGGCTAAAAATTAGCCCCAGATAACATAGTCATGCAGGTGTGTTGAAGGATGACTAATCCATTTCCGTGCTTCTTCTGGTTTGCTGCCATCTTTGGTTTGTTGGTCCTCTTTGCTAATACTGCCTGTCCCTGGAGACTCATTCATTGTGGTTGCATCGATGGCGATAATGTTGACATCCATCTGCTGTTTCAACTACAATGGTGTGGAGTTCTTTTTGTTGAATTATGACCGCTGGAATCCCTTTAGCCAACTACATTAGCCATTCTTTATTTTTCTCTGGTATAACGTGAGAAAAATATTTATTTCGTATTTGTGAGTAACCATTCGATATTGTTATTGTTGACAAACTTTTTACTCCACTAGGGTGAGCTTGTCTTTTTTAGAATGACCAATTTTGATTGGTTTATAAACCTCCAATCGTGTTTGCGGTCAATAGCTTTGTCTTAGGGAAAAACTTTCTCAATATGCCAAATCTGGTATTTATTTGGACTGCAATGAGATAGTTAATTATCCCCTTGGAAAAAAAATATGCCTATTGGCCTTTGATCAGTTAAAAAGACGCAATCTCCACTTCTGAGGGGAAGGAGGACTATAACAAGCGCAGTACTGTGTTTTTGCAAAAGATAATTATGAACTGCCTTAGAAAAAATTATAATATGATTAACACAATCATCTTGGATCAGATTTAATTTCCAGTGTGAGTGAAACCTCTTTATTTCTCATTGTCAATTTCATATTAATAACATGTCATTTCTTCTTTGGGAGAATCATTTATCAATAGAGTGTGTAAACATATGATACAATCGATGATTTTCTCTAATTATTCTTAATTTTACTTCAATATTTGAAACAAATTTCATGAACTATACTTTAATATATAAGAGTACATAATCTTTTTCAATTGCCATTTAAAATTTTGTTCCCAACTTTTACTTGAATTCCAAAAGACAGATGAAAAAATATATTTCTGATCATATATTCCACATTTTGTTTGATGGCTTCAATCAGAGTTGCCGCTGTTTTACTATGAATTCTCATGATGAATGAAGATTTAACTGTATTACCAGTTGTTATCCACTAAAATCAGAACTTCTCTTAATTTATAATACTATAGTAAATAGAGGGATTTGAACTTAGAAATTTCAATCTATATACATTCTCCATCCCATCTCAAACAACTGATACATATGACTACACACTTGAAAAAGACAAATGATTTCCAATTTATTTCGTGCAGAACGGGTACTTATCAGTTGGGCCAGGTCATAATCTCCCATGCATATCTTTAAACTTTAATGGACAGGCTTCAATCCTCTCTCTCGTCCAACAACTCGGCTGTCCATTTCATTGAAAAATCAATGATGGAATGCTCAAAGTCCTTGGTAGATTTTTAATACTGTAGTCATACCCAGGTAGACATTACATCAATCTAGCACCTCAAATTATTGGATCACTATGTAAACATTTATATTAATGAAGTATGATGCGCTGGATAATATGATGTAATCTATTTCCAAGACAATATGTAATTAACCTATTCATTCAGTATACTAAATTTTTATTATAAAGGGATTTGAACTTAGAATTTTTAGTCTAGTCATTCTCCACTCCAACTGAAAACAACTGATACCCATGATGTGTATTGGTTGTTTGAGATGGAGTGGATAATGACTATAGATTGAAAATCTACATTAAAATACCTCTATTTAATATAGTAAACATTCAGTATACTGAATGAATAGGTTAATTAAACACTGTAACAAGTTGATAAAAAATAAAATGATGTTAGTACTGACAAAGAATAAAAATGCTTATAGTTAACTAGAATAAAACTGAGATTACTAAAATATACAGTTACTAATCTGGTATCAGGTGTATTAAACTAGTAAGAGCAGATTGGCTAGAGATTCAAAATCTTAAGAATTTTTTTTTTAAATTTAATGCTATTAGCTTGATAGTAAAAGAGGTTAAATGTAGCTGCCAGATACATTGAATTCCAAGTCATCACGGATAAAGACAAAAAATAAAAACTGAACTGAGTTTGGGGACTAAATTGCATTATCATCTGATAATCAACGATTCCCCTCAAATTTACAATCCAGTCTTAATCAGGAAATTTCTTACAGTGATCCACATCTATATATGGCTCATAGTGTGGCTATCCTGTCATACAATTGATGCACATGACCATTTAAACTAAAAATATATGCTGTTTGTTCAAGAAATTTTAAATGAACATTATCTTGATAAAATAGAAACTACATAATAAAAAAAATTATTTTAATTTATGCTTTCCTGATGATGAAAAAAAAGGTACTCTTGAATAAAGTGATTCTTTTAGGCAAATTACTAAAAATGAACATGGACTGATCCAAAGTTGATATTTAAGAGCAACATCAAATTTATCAAACTTATATTCAAAATATCCTTTTATGTTCAAGAGAGAGAAGTTTCCAACTATACTACAATGATAATTAGGAATACAGAGGCAAAACTCTCCATATAGTAGTGCCACTCAGTGCAAGCCAGCGTAATCAATGGATGTAGGAAGATTTGTACATAAAATCCCTATCTAGTGCCTACTGATCCAATATCCCCAGACTAGTTTTTAGCTAATGGCTTTCATCAGTGAGGAGTCTTGGATCTAAGAGCACTGCAACTAAATCAACAAGCTAAACAATAGTTTATGCATAAACCTTCCTGCATTCACTCTGGCTTGCACTGATTGCCACTACTGTATGGAGAGTTTTGCCTCTGTGAAAACAGCTTGTGTAAGCATAAATAATGGTGATCGTGTGATGTTTGATGATAATTAGGAATATTGAGTGGTAGAACAAATTAATCTTTTCAGAGACAATGCTGTGTAATCAATCCATTTCTTGAGGCAATGATAATCAACTATCATGGTTAATCCATCTTGATACTAATCACTATTTTTCTAAATGTTTTATTATGATTTTGCTACTTTTTTTTAATGGTTTTCTGGATAAAGCAATGGGAAAGTCTACCTCTTTCTTTTATTGCTGTATTGTACATTGGCATCATTCAATATGTTTTGTTCTTATTTTTAAATGCTAAATATTTACTACAATTATTTTCTCAGTTTTACCTTCTTTTTTTCCTTTATACGCAGTAAAAATTTCAAGACCTTTTTTATTTTGAATGATTTACTATAAGTTATGCCATTTTTTATTTTTAAGATTTGAAGCTTGCACTATTTCTTTTTCACAAATACCATTTAGTTAATATCTACACTTAAATACCTGCAATCACATCCGGTAATTTCTATTATCGTGTCTTATTTGTTAAAATCGAATTCTTTTTTGTAATTTTTAATATTATTACAAATCTTTAAAAGATCCATTCTTCATACACATGAATCTAAAGGTTTTTATAAATTTGTATTCACTTATACTTTTGACTGACAATCTTCATCAGAACTATTGGTAAAACAAAAGTGCAATTTTTATTCAAGTAAATTTAAATAATAACTCTGATGGTGAGTAAGAGAATATAAAAGAAAGTATTGTATTCAAATGCTTAAAAAGATTTTTTTAAAGATCTTGAGAAGTAGGCTTTCATTCTTACTGTTTTTATCTTTATTATATTTTATAGACTTTTTCTTTGACTATCTCAATTGATGGCTGCATTTCCAATTCAGAAAAAAAAAAAATTTCTTCTAAGTTTTGAGCATGAATAAACACAAGTTTAATTGCAAAACTTCTCATTACCATTACTACTCTTATTTGAAATTTGTCAGTTAAAAGAATTTTACAAAATTCTGTCACTATCTTTCCAAATAAAAATTGATAAGATGAGAAAAAAATGCTAAAACTGTTGAAGATTAGGATTAGTAAAAGTGAGAAGTGAAAGAGTGATTTTGCAAAGAGAGCTATACTGTTAATAATAAACACGATTTAAAAATCACAAGAGAAGGATTTATATATAGAAAACTTATAATAATAAAAACAGATTTCAAGTACTGCCGATAATTTCACTCAAAAGAATTAAGAGAATATGTGATGTATTAAAACTGGTGTTCATTAAGATCAAAAGTGAATAATTGTAGAATAGTGATTAACTTCTTTTTTTAAAAAAGGATGAGATAAGAGAGAAATGGGTAATTAATAGATTATAAAAAAATATTGAAGAGATCTCTTAAAGTTCCTAAATAAAATAATCAGCATAAACACTAGATAAGAACTATTCAACAAAATCTGCTGCAGTAAAAGACAAGGGTTATTAAAGAAAGAAAAGAGTACAAAGATTAGGATTAATAACAAAACTAATAAAACTGTAAAGAGAAAAAAAATTAAGAATGTGAATTCTGTAAATTGAAATATACATACAAAGCTTAACAATAGTAAATAAAATTAGGAGAGAATGAGCACAAAAAAAGAAATCTTTAATTTATACAAAAAATAAAATTTAGATGAAAAGGCAAGGGTTGCAGAAAGAAAATAGACTGAAAACAGAAATAGTAAATTATTAGAAAAGGAAAAAGAAAATAGATTGTAGAAATAGTACACTATTGGAAAAAGAAATATTGAAAACATAGAAAGAATACATCAATGATTTGTGAGCTTAAAAATATTTTGTCTACTTTATGTGAAAAAAAAGCTGTATAAATAAAACAAATTGTGCAATAATAAAAGACAATATTGTACAACAATCAATTGAAATGAAAGCCTGGAAACACAGGGGATTGATGGTATTTCATTAAATTATTGAAGAATATAATAGAAAAAGATTTGAAAAAAATGATCAACATTTATAATAGTTAAAATTTTACTTCATCAATGCTTAAATAAATTAATATATATATGTGCACTGCGCACAGATAATGAAGCTATTAATAAATTATCAGTGAAATTATTAAAATTTTACCGCCAAGCGCTTTCAGGACAGTTTACAGTCCCATATTCATGGCGAGTTATTCTGTTAATAACTGTAAAATTTTGCAAATTTATGTGCAGATGTTACGTGGACCATTTACGAGATAGGGAATAGCAGGCCTCTCTTCTGTTGATTGCCGATGGGTCAGCCGCAATGAAGTAAGCTTCCCTAACTTTACGTTTGGTGTAGTTTGTTTCAGAGCAAACGACACTGGCTCTAATAGGTAGAAAAGCATGTCCAGTGTTTCTCTCATGTTCGACAAAAATCGATGTTTTGGTTTTATTGTAAAGGTATAGGTGTTGAGCTACTTTGGTGGCAATGTTAGTTTTGGTCTCTCCATAATATGTTGCCGTACAATTTCTTTGGAGGCAGATAATTTTGTACACAACTTGAGGGGTGAGTTCAGGTTCGATCCCGTCTTTGGTATTATTTATCAGTCTATTGGTGTTGGGAGGTGAACGGAAAGCGACTTCAAAGTCACATGATAGTTGATTGATAAGGCTTTTAGCTGTAGAGTGAACGTATGGGATTAAGATTCTTGGTTTGTTTTCTTTCTTGTGGTAGTGGTTTATTTTATAGAAAAATTTGTTAACTTTTCTGTTGATGGATGAATAAGTGTGTCCTATTTTCTTTAAATCAGTTATATAATTGATAAGATTTTTTCTTTTATCTGCCTCATATTTGCACAAGTTATGATTCCTAAACATAATGGTAATTTATCATCAACAAAGAGGCCAGATTTTCTTTCAAGAATTATGAATCTGTTAAAAACTCTATTCCGGAAAAATGTGAAAATTTTAAAATAATAAACTTAATTTCCTGAGCAACTGAGGGTTTTAAATAAACAAATTACCAATAGAGTAGATATGTTCCTAGATTAGTTTTGTAGATAAGGTAGAAAAATAGAAGATTTATATTTGTTTTATTGATCTTAAAAAGGCATTTGATAGCATAATTGGGTTACTTTGTTGGTTATATTTAAAAAAAAAAAATATATAAAGCAGAAAGGTTGCTTAACTCCTTTTTATTTAATATTAAGAACATTTTGACTTTAATTTTTATATGATTTACAGCTTTTATTTTTATAAACAACTATTTTTTTATATATATCTAAAACACTCATTATTAAAGCCTTAATTTGCTTAACGCCCATATCAATTATTTACATACAGTACATAGCAGAGATTAACTTGATACTAGTCCAGCTCATGATTCATATAGGATATATAGGTTTTAGGTCTAGATTGCATCCCATGTACTAATGCCTGGAATTAACAAGTTGGTGCATCAAAATTTCTAATATCTTATGAGAATTTAGCAGATTGGTAGTTTGGAAAACTTGTGGGTGTGTGAAGTTAACAGATTAAAATAATAATTTATGGCAATAAAAAATATTTTTGGATGACAAGAAACAACTCTGTAAAATGATTTCTGAATTAGCTGAGAATTGGTCACAGAAATGACATTTATGCTACATAATAGGCAAAATCAATATAGAGAATTCTGTGGATTGGCTATTGTATGATAAGTATGGTGAAATATTTTTTCTTATAAATGGCATAAGCAATGCTATAATGATAGCTATCCTACTGTTTTGCTGAATGAAGCTACAGAAATAGCAAACCAGTTATGTGAACTGGACATAATTGAAAAACAAATGTTTGCCAAAGTAGTGGCCAACTAGATAAATATTTTAACTCACAACCATCTACATAATTAATGTGATTCCATTTCCAAACTAATTGCCAAGAAAATGAAGAAAGATTTAAGAGAATTTGATTTTGCATTGCAATATTTGGTGACTGAAACAACTGTTACGCTGAATGGGTAAAACCAGTAGTTTCTAGTCATAAACAACCCAGTCTTAATGTAAAGCCACTAAACAAAGAATACCTCATAAAGTACTGCTTCACCAGGTCAAATCAAGTCTCACCATAATATATTGAAACTCAAAAGCAAAAAATTCACAAGATCATGAAATCAAACTATTAAGATGTCCAGCAGGCAAACTGAACTTGAAAGTAGGACAACTTGCTATTTAGTTTAAAAGTGCAAATGATATTGGAAATAGACAGCATTTGGATATTTTATTAAGAGGTGCACACACAGATTAAAAAGAGAGAATGAGGACTTGCAACCCCTTTAATGTAAAAAACACTGTTTTGCAAGTTTTGATTAAAGAATAATGATTATAAAAACTCATAATGAACCTGTCACTTAGGAAATCTATAGTGGGGTAGGATTATCACTAATGACCTATAAGGATTAGGAATCATTGATCCTGAAATATGTAAATTATAAAGCCTGGTTAAAATGAACCTAAAAGCGTAGGTTGCAAGTGGAAATATAATCCAATAAGAATAATGAAAAAAGTCTGAATGACTGTCAAAACAATAAGCATAAAGGAACAATATTGTTATAGTTAGGGGTTATGTAAGCCAATAAGTCTTGATTAATTTGAATTCTTAGATAGCAGTATCAAAAAATTAATGATAGCAGAAAAATGATAAATGGGTTGACACTATCCAAAAATGGATGAGAGAAAAAATTCATCCATGATAAAGTGGAAAAATATAAGCAATAAAAAATGCTGCATGACCTTGAAATGCAAAGAAACTACAGGTATTTTTAAGCTTTGTAAATCACTTTGAGTATTTCCTAAAGGAATACAAATAGTTCAATGCTACACAATTTACTAAGGAAGAACCAGTGTTGAAACTGGGTAACAAAACGAGAATGTTTTAATAAGGACAAGGACTTTCTTGATATGAAATAGTCTGCCTGTACACTATACTGATAAACTGGATATACACAATTAATGCCGCTGAATATGAAAAGGGGGCACAACCACATCAATTTACTTTAATAGTGACAGACTTTGCATTTAAGAAAATGCCAGAACCAAAAAAAAAAAAAAAAACAATCATCTAGAGAAGAAATGGTTTTAACTTTAAAAAAATTCCAATAGTACCTATATGGCAGAATGTATAGGATAATTATGAAACATATGCCACTACTGGAGATCCTGTTTAAAAATAAAGCAATCCAAGACTATTTAAGCTCTAAAATGATATGCTGAATAGACTTACTGTTAGGGTACAATTACAAAACAAAATTATCCAACATGCTGGTGTTTTACAGAGATGCTCAAACAAGGTAGAATTTCTCCAAAATATGTTCATAAATCACACCAATAGTCTAAAGTCAATTAATATTAAAATGAATTGCAAAGGGTTTGTCTGCCAATCTTCCACATAACCTTCATAAAAGTTTCTGTACATTATACAAACATCTGTCAGTAAACTAAGCATTGGTTATAAGAATTTTGGGATTAATATATCAAGGTTACCCAAGCATAGTCAGAGTAAAGGGTCTGGTTTGTAATATGCTTAGTAGTTAAGCATAAATAACGACAATGGAAATGTCAAAAGATGTTTAGCTCATCAAGTGATGGCAAACCTATCGCTATATAGCAAAATTCACTTTGATGCCTAGGCAATACTTTGATTATGAAAAATCCTGAAAGTAACACATTTTCCTAATGAAAGTAGACATATATTTATGATGGGCTAAACAGTCTAAAACAAATACACCAATACAACTGATATGAATGTGTGGGGGTATATGCACATACACATAAAGATAATTGTAAATAAATAAAAAATAATTGTAGAATTATAAGATTTATCTTTTAAATGTGGAACTAAAAAATAATTAGAAGTTATAAGATTAGGAAAAAGATTATATTCTAATTACAGCGAAAAAGTAAAATTAGTGATGAGATAAAAATGTACTTATAATAATTAAAAAAATAAGAAACAGATTTCTGTCATTGATAACAAGAATTTGAGTATCATAATAACTCATTAATTAAAGTTAACAAAAGGTAAAACATTCTGGAATCCAACATGTGTACACTTAAGAGAAATAACTACCTTATCTGATGAGTGGGAATACCAGCCAATCAGTTGTAGAAAGAAAACAATGGAGGACATGAAAGTTGGAAGAGAAAAAGAAAAGGACTAACCAGCTCAATGGACAGATGGACTAAAATTTTGGGCTGGACCACACTATTTGCCCAATAGCTTCTAGAATGAAGAGCTTGCCTCCGAAAATAAAAAAGCAAGCTAGAAACTAAACAAGTCAGAATAACCTTTATTATTATTTTGTATGCCTGTGGGCTTATGTATATATACCTATATAAAATGTAAAGTTACTTTAATATTTATTGTCAGTTAATGTTTTAATTTATTGTGAGTTACATGAACTGGATTTAATCGAAGTAGTGTTGGGTAAGCTATTGGAATTTAGTCAGAGTACAGTTAGCTCAACGATAAATGTCCTGGCTGTAAGATTTAGTAAGGTGCAGACACATCAATAATATAATATCAAAACTGCATGAAATCTTCTCTTATCAAGAGACTCCTGAGATACTGGTGTCAGATAATGAGACAATATTTAACACAGCGAAATTTGAATGCTATATAAAAGTGAGGTAAATGATGTACACCCCATACCATATCACCTGAATCTAATTTATGAGCCAAAAAAGCTATTCAATAATTGAAACAGACTCTTAGGAGGGTTAACATGATCAAAAAATTATCTATAATAGCTCTTTATAAGAACAGCATAATATCAGCAGATAATGGGAAGTTACCGGTCAAATTATTTCTGGATAGACAATTAAGGAATAAACTGACACTATTATAGAGCACAAATTAACACAAGTTTAGTCAAGTTGAAGAACCAAATTCAAGGTATGAGATGTATGGTTGTGGCAGCCTAAAAAAAAAAATATGCAAAAAAGAAAATATCATATGCATAATGAACAAAAATCACTCCAAAGACATTAGAAAACAGAAGATGGTATCACAATAAAAAATCTAAAGCTGAACCACATAGAATAGTACAACAGAATCAGAACCTAGTGAAGCCTGTAAAGTAATTGTCCAGGATGCAAATCAAACCAAATCAGGGCCAAAAAAAACTTCTGATTACTGAAAGACCAACTATTAGCAAAAAACAAGACTCGTGCTGCTGCCAAGACTATCAAAAGATTTATATGTAAAACTGGTTTCTTTTGGAATGAGGCGAGGATTGTCACATCTATGAGTACATCACATGACATATAAATGTAATATCTATATGTAAAATACCATAACATATTAAAGGATCTGTATTTAATTGTAATATCTACAGGTATAAAATAATGTATCAAATGATATATTGCAAATATATACATAATATGTATTCATATGTATAGGGCAATTAAATGTGTAAATAAAGCATTGTAAAATATGTAAAACATACAAACAAAATATATAAAATAACTTTATATTTAAGTATTCTTAAAAAAAAACGACTAATGGCAAAAGAATTAGAATTTTTAATAGTCCCGCAGTTTGTAAGACAAGTCATATATGGTTAAAAAATGTAAACATGTGAATATGACACAAAGCTCTTAACACAAAATCTACAGAGGCCAGGGGAATAAAAGCTCAGAGTAAGAATTCCAGACATCTTTTGATAGAATAGCTTTCTGAAGAATTCTGCCTTTATAGATGTGAAACAGAAATAGGAGACTATGTAAAAACCATCATGATTTTAGTTTAATTTTTGAATATCTACTGACATCCAATGTACTCATGCCTCAATATAGCAGGCAGTCTTTACATTTCTAAAATGTGGACCAATCTAGGCAGATTCTTTTACAAAGAATTTGAGAGTTGTAATTATTCACACCTTATGAAGACATATGATGCTGTTTGCAATGTTATCAATATATAAAAATAAATTATATCTAATAGGATTATCAGAATAACTATTTGTAACAGTCACCAATAACTGAAAAATATGAAAGAATCAATAACAAATCACAAATGGAATAACAGTCAGTGAATAAAATTTTTTGCTTTTTTTCAAAATCATCAATGATTGGAAAAAATGAATGAATCAATAACACATCAGCGCATCAGTCAGTGAATAAAAACTTTTGCTCAGAGACGTTTTATAGTGCTTGAATTAAATCCAAAACAGCCTTATCAAAATATTTTAATCCCATACTTTCGACAATATATGGACAATTGTGAAATCATCGCTCATGGTAATTGTCAAATGCATAATAACTAATAAACAAGAGATATTACTGAAAACAACTTTTATACAATTGGATTTGATTTTACACAAAATAATGAAATCAAATTAGTTATCATTTCATTTGAACCATGTCTAACACACATCCATTTAAAAGTTTAATGTGTCGAACTACAACATGCAAAATTTAACTTCTAATCGATGTAACACATCAAAATTAGCATCTAGATTAATGTCTGTACTTGTAATTAAATGAATAAAAATTACAATATTACGCATATAAATTGTCATCTTATTGAATCTGGAGATTGAAATGATGATAAAGATTCGTGTAGCAACAGAATAAGCGGCTCGATTTTCCGAAAATGGTTATGACTGAAATTTGTTGAATACCCCTCCTCAATAGTAATTCGTGAGATTTATTTCACTGCTTGAGGATTGCTATAAAGATGCCAAAAATCATTACTATTATCATTATAAAAGATCAGATTAATAGCGGCTACAATAATTTTGATAAGGTTT
Source organism: Epiperipatus broadwayi (assembly GCA_028023455.1). Taxonomy (NCBI): domain Eukaryota; kingdom Metazoa; phylum Onychophora; class Udeonychophora; order Euonychophora; family Peripatidae; genus Epiperipatus; species Epiperipatus broadwayi. The sequence continues at coordinate 1,032,809 of JAQFVV010000086.1, read as the reverse complement.
TTGAAAAAAGAGAGGCAGTCGTATAGGTGTAATAAATACCCAGAAAAACAAAAATAATGGATTTAAGATATAATACGATAAATGTATATTCTTATAAAGGGCATATATGACCCATTATTGTTCTCAAGTAACTTATTTTTAAAAAATTTCTTAAATACACCAAACAAATAGTAAGTAGCAGACGGATTCTAACCACTCTATAACACCATAGGATAAAAATAAAAATATTTTTCTAAAAAATAATTATTACCTAGAGAAAAGGCAACTCAGAAGTGAAATAATTATTATTATAACTGACGGAAATACAATGCGTTTGTGGAATGTAAATTCAAGAAATGTGGAAGACCCAGCTTCTGGAAATAATAACTTGGACTTGTCGCTGGTCTCCATCTTGTATGTTTTTTGGTTACATCATATATATAAAATATTTTTTTTTTTTTATGAAATAAATGAACAATAAAAAAAAATCATTTTTAATTTTTTTTAAATATATAGAGATTATTTTTTTTACAAATTAAAGATGCTTGAAAAAATACATATTTATATAAAATATGGCAGCAGGTTTACTTAGTTGTAAACAATAATTATCTAAACGGTTATTACTACGCAAGCGTAATAAGGAGATCATAAAAGTTGCATTAATGGCTCTCGTAGTACTTGTTATATTGTGGTCACACCCTCTAATAACATAAATTTGACCAGAGTTAATAACATCTGTTATTAAATCTAATTGTCAACTTTGGAAATTGTTGTAAATTGCCAATATTTTGTTTGTTCTATTTTCGTGTAAATAATTTAGGTTTTCACTGACACTCTACTTATCCAAAATGAGAAATGATGTTATCTTTTTATTTGACGTAGACGGAACTCTTACTGCACCTCGACAGGTATCAATGATTTTCAAATCTAGTTTAATTTTAATAATTGTGCATTATAATTACTTTGAATAAAATGCTGTTTATTTCGGTTGCCATTAAAAACGTTAATTTATTAATTACATTATTGATTGCAAAAATATTTTATAATCTAATGTTCGTATAAAACAATATTACCAATCTACCCATCCAAAAAGTTAAATCGATTTGGGATAGATATGGTTTAAATCCTAAGAAAAAGAATTATAAGGTTTAGGGGGTGTTTTTTTTAGCTACTTATAAAAGTTATGCACTTTTCATAAATTTTATTCAATATGTAAATAAAATCACTTGTGTCTTATTTTCATGCAATATTTTTGTGCTTTAAAGTTTCGATTGTTCAATAGTCTTACCAGAGTTTAATTTCTTGTTCCAAGAAGTTATTAAAACTCTGAAGAAATCTTGTGCTATCAGAATGAATAATTTCATGAAAATAAATAAGTAAAATGGTGTACTATTTATATGTATATTTAATATATAGATGAGTTTATTTGAAGTAATGTGAAAAGTAAGTTATATTTGACAAGCATTGGTATTTGCAATACAATTGACAAATATACGCTCACATACATGTGTGTGCCTGTGATTTCTGAACACATTTGACTTGTTACGAAATAATTATCAAAACTTAAATTATATAAAAATTCAGTAAATGATTAAAGTTTCAGTTAAATGATAAACATTTTACATAGTAGGTTTACTGAAACGCACATATATATATAATTTGCGCAGACATGCGATATATTAATTTATCTACATAATATTTGTATTTATCACAAAATTATTAAAGATTATTTTCGCAATTTAGTTCTCTTTGCTGAATGTAGTCTTTTTCTTTAAAATAGGAACTATTAAATTTTTGACAGATGATAGTTGATTGATTTAAAATGTCTTTCGTTTTTGTTTTAATAAACTAAAGATAAAATCGTTTTATAGAATTAAAAAATATATAAATTTCAAAATGTCTTTCTGCTTGATTAGTTATTGCTGATGAAGTAGGCAAGATGAGATAAGAAAAGTGAATATGTGAACTGCAGCTCCCCATGCCATGATAAGTAGACAGCCAAGCATGGACTACCAGTACACAATGCCCCATAACGTCGTGAGAAAATACCTCATCTTTAAGCACTACTTCTCTTGCACCTAGAGAGATCATCCACGATGAGTATCCAGAGAAAAAATATCAGGCACTGAGCCAGCACTGCACCTCTCCTGTTAATCTTAGGGGTCTATCCATGAGACCATGGCCTATTCATGAGGCCAATATACGCTGCTGGACTATTGTAGGAGCTCAATCATTTAGGTCTGGATAGCACTGAGCCTATGCTTCGCAGCATCATGAACACAATGCATCCAGACAGCCCTGCTCAACTATACACCCACCATAAACATGAAAAGTACAAATTCACGCATCACTTCCAAAGTGTCATTTTACTAAAGAAATTATTTAAAAATTTCGTTATCATATATAACTTTACTCATCAACAGCTGTATATATGATTATCTGTGCTTCTCTGCCTTTAGATACATCAGCATATATATAATTACTTCTTCAGCAAGCTAGAGTTCCCTGGGCAAGCTGGAAGATTTTTTTTGGTAAGTTTGGTTTTAGTGATTGTCATCATCAGGAAAAACAATCTATGTAAAATGTTGGTCTGTAGTTGGTCTCTTTCTGTCTAGGATTGTTCCAGGCAAGCAGTGGTCTTGGTTTGATAGATTTCAGGCAAGCAACTGTCCTCTCCACATTTAAGGCTATGACTTTCGGCACAAAGAAGTGGGTAATTTTTTCTCTGTGTGAATTCAAACTCCTGCGAAGATAAATAGTAGCAGTTCCTGAATCTACTGTCCTGCCTTCAGCTACATCAGTTCTATGGTAGCTATTCTGCCAACTCTATAGTCAGCTAAAACCAACTGCTGCAAACTTGAACAAGCTGCAACAAATTATTGTTACCAACTTTGCAGCTTACCATAACTACTATCCAGACTACAGCTGATATTTTTATCAGCCGTTTTATAGAATCATCTGTGGTGAAAACAACACAATTTAAAAACAGTAGGGTTTTTTTTTCTCTCTCTAATCCCTTTTGAAAACAGACTTGAAATTTTATCAAGGTATGATATATATGTTTTCACTTAGATAATAGAAATTTACAAATTAATTTAAAAATTTCAAAAATACTATACTTGTTTTTAAATTTCAAAATCAGAATAATAATAATACAATATTTATATTTATCCAGACCTTTTAAAAGTTTAATTTATAAAACAATTTTTATTTTAAATCCGAGTCATTATATATATTTTTATTTCAGTGAATGTAGAAAATATTTACTATAATTTTTGTGTCTGTTTATTTCTACTTTTTCTTTATATATATGCACACGCTATATTATTGTGTGCTATGTAACCCAACTGGTTACATTATGTAGAGAAAATGAAATTATTTTCTCTAATGTTCAGTTTTATATTTTTCAAATATTAAGATGGCCACTGAATTAATTAAAAGATTCATTATTTTATATACTTATATGTGAATGGAAAAAAAATGTTTTAGAGACTTAATTAAGATTGTAAATAAAAAAACTGGATATTTTGTCTTCTGATAGATATGTAAATAAAAGAAGAAAAGTCAAGCTGCAAAGACAGGAAAGTATAAAATTTGCATGCTACAAAACAAAGATGAATGAAGAATCTTGCTTTATTTAGGATAGTGATAGAATGGGGATTTAAGAACTAGGATGTCTGTATTGATTCCTAGCTATGGAAAGTAAAAAAGAATGTGATTTTGGTTAGTTGAATTCAACTATTAGGTTCCATTTGATCTTTAGTGCTTAAATGTTACATGACATCTCTTGGCCGGGGCTTATTTTAAGAACAATTCTATCCAATTGAATCTGGTTCAAATGAAGTTATAAAGGGATAAAACTAAAGAGCTGAAAATTTAGGAATTTCCTGATGATTAAACAAATTACTAGAGCAAAAAAAAATCTCTGATCCAGTTTGTGGAATATGAATCTTATGATTTGAGGTAGCAAGTTCTCAGGTTCAAAGTAAAAACACACAAACAGCCTATCTTTAAAATACAGTGAAATTGCCATATCACTGTATCAATATACATTTCTTCAATTATATGCTACTCTCCAAAAATATATATATAAATGTAATACATTTTACGATACAGCCGCAGTCATTTTTTTTATTTGCTTGTCATTTTTATTATCAATATTTTTTCAGGTTATTGAAAGGATATATATATATTTTTTCCAAAAATACAATATTTCATATAAAAAAAGCATTTTCTAAGCATAAACTAACAATTTTGCAAATGATAAAATGAGAATGGCAAAAAACATACAAACTGTAAAATATTGAATTGTATAGGAAAGCTTCAACTTTGAAGAATGTGAAATGGATAGCTATAAATAGCAGTATCTTTATAGAGTCTGAAGTTAATGCAGATTTAAAAACATCATAACAGCCAGAAACCATAGTCTGTTAATAACGAAACTGCTATTATATTTCCAGAAGGAAAAAAATTATTGAAGAAAAAGATTATCATCCAGAGGATATTTAATTGCAATGAAAGTCTGACACTTTATATTCTCTATTTTTTACAGTATAGTAAGGTTTTTTTTTTTATTATATTTATTTTTTGAATGATAAGAATAAATTGCAATGTTGTAAAAGTGCTCTCAATTTATTATTAACTACTTATTTTATTTTTAAATATTGTTTATGCAATAATTTTAATTTATATTTATCATATATATATATGCATGTTGATAAATTATACATACCAACAGTATAGTAAACATAGATATTGTATTGTAATTAGAGCTTACAAACAAATTGTGAGCTATTATGTATTGCAACTGCGCAAGGTATATTGGCAGTTGAATTAGAAGATTTCGCTGAGAATGGAATATAAGAAAATAAAAGTATGTTAAGTGATTTGTATTTATATAAATAAAATATATAATAAATCTTTATTTGATTGAAATTAGAAAATTTATTTTCTTTGAGACAGTACACATTGTATTTTTTTTTAATTACAAAAGAAAGAAAGAGAGAAGTTAAATAATAAAAGAAAAGACAATTGATGTTAAATATTGATAAAAGTTCTGTTAAATGTGACATCGGCAATTAAATATGGCCATGGTAGTTACAAAAAAAAGAATACTATGTTATTCTTCTCCTTCACTTTCTTTGCATATCTTCATATAATCATATATATTACTTATAATACTTCACTCATATACACTTTAATGCAAGTAATTTTCTTAACCTTCTTTATTTTCTTACAGTTTCGACTGTCCAGCATAGAGCTACAAGATTTGAACAATACAAATACATAATTATCATTTCAGATATATATGTATAAATCATATATAAATCAAACATATATATATCTCCATCATTCTAGATATATATACAAAACATACACATACATATCAAAAAATAGACATATATCTTCATATATATACACATATAAATCCATATGACCCCCAGACATATATATAATCCATATACATCTATATATTGTGACGACCACGTAAAGTCGTCGACACACATATATTTATTAATAACATTAGATAAATTCGCTAACAAGAAGTAATAAAGGTGAAATAAATTAGCTATTAAATTTTTAAAAAAAAGGAAGGAAAAGAAAAAATTGAAATTCTAATGTCAAAATTTACTGTGGATTTGTAATAGTAAGAGAAGGGGAGGGGGGTGCATAAAGAAATGCGTCTCTTTCTCTCTTGTAAGTCAAATACTAGAAAGTTATTTTTGTATATTGTGGGAGAGGGGAAGGGGATGCATAAAGAAATGTGTTTCTTCTCTCTCATTAAAAACTATATAATAAATTAAAATAAAAATGTAAAACACAAATGTGAAAAAAAAAAATGATGAATTGTAAACTTTAAATAAAATGTAATACGTGATATATAAAAAGAAAAACAATATGGCCATAGGTGTGAAAGTCTGTTGGACAAATTAAATTCCACGGACAAAGAAAATGTTAACGGAAGATCTGTGCCTGATCTGTTAAATTAATTAGAACTTACATTCCAGCCACTAATTAAATAAAGAAACATAATGATAAGAATTGGTTGAAAATCTAAGTCTTAATTAAAAATTTTAAAAACAATGAACAAAAGAAAGACATTAAGAAAATTACAGTTTTTATCTGGCATTGCTAGTAGAGACTTTGAAGAAGCAACAGCTCAAAGAAAATGAAAGAAGTGCGTGGCTAGTGGCGTTAAAGTGACGTGGGTTCGGATTCAAGCCGTCTCATCACTGACTCACAATGTAAGATCTTTGCCTGACCTGCTAGAGGGACCGCCGCTTCTGTAGCTGTCAACTGAAACTCAACCTAAAGAATCAACAAGCAAAACTGGAACGAGAAATAACCCCACAAACTGAGGAAGTTAATCAAGAGCGCTCGGAAGAAATACCCATGGGACAATTACAGCAAAGCCTAGGTAAAAGCATGCATACATTTTAATCTGTTTACTACTCATAACTAAATACACAATTAATAATTTGATAAAATAGAACTCTTTCAACAGGACTTTAAGAACTTTAATATTTGATCTATTTCCATATGTTTTATTATAGCCATGTATTTTATAAGTGTGTGTTTTATTATTATTATTATTATTATAATGTATTTTTTATATAAAGTGTGAGTATTATTATTAAACATATTTATCATTAAATTTCGTATCCTTGCTTTATTCTCCTATCACCAAGCTACGACAGGGGGGAAACTGTAATTAGTGATTAAAGGGGCATGCTGATTTGTTTAAGGTATTCATGTGCTGCTTGTTCGTGCGAATTCCCAATTCTAAAAAATAAATAGCAAGCGCTGGACATTCGTTAAATTTCTTTGAAATAGTTTGCTCTGTTCAGCAGTCGAGAGTTCTTGGCCGGGAAAAATAACGCCAAGATAATATGTATGTATTGCCTTGGGGTTCGGTCAAGGGTATAGATATGAAGTTAAATTTGTATCTGTATTAGCTCTCTGCTTGTATTGTAATGGCGGTGGTTAAATAAATAAACAATCCATTACAGTTGGAGGCTAAGCCGGGATATTTCGGTTAGCAAAACTGTTAGTAAACAAATAAGAAATAAATAAGATAATAAAGAATCAAAGTTGGAAAAAGAATTAAAGTATAATAAATAAATATAATATAAAATAAAATAATCGAAATAAAATATAATTGAATACATAAATATATAAATCAACCGTACGAGTAACTATTTCCGTTATAATTGGGGGCCAAGCCGGGATATTTCGGTTAGCAAAACTGTTAGTAAACAAATAAGAATAAGCAAATGCTGTAAAAATAAATGTATAATAAATAAATAAATGAAAGGAAGAATCAAAGTTGTGAAAAAATAAAGTATAATAAATAAGTCTAAAATATAATTGAAAGTATTAAAGATTTAAATCAAATCAAGCAACCATCCAAATAACCATTTCCGTTATAATATACATATGCATATCCAATACCTAGACATACCTCTTTTAAACATACATCTATATACAGATATACATACACCCATAGACACATATGCAATCCTCTTATATCTTTACTAATACACATCTATATGTATATTTTACCTACACATATATAAAAAATATATATAAAATACAAAACATATCCAATTTACCATTTTATAATTTTTTTATCTTTTTAAACAATTCCATTTTTACTTTTTATTTTTAAAACAACCCTTTGAATATTCTTCTTCTTAATATTATCTTATAATATTTAATACTATTTTATTATTATTATTTTTATAATTATCTAATATATAACATCTTTTACATTACTATCTTTAATTTTACTTTTTATAACTTTTATCTCTATATCACTAAATAATATTTTTTAACATCATTACCTTAATCCTCCTCACAGTTTTAACCTTAATTAAAATGATGGTTATTTTAAAATCTTGTTTATCCATTTAAAACAGCTCCCTCTTTTATCATTATTATAAAACTTATAATTCTATGTAAACTTTCCAACTTCCCAATTATAATCATTAACCATAAACCAATATTATAAAATAACTACTTAACCATTATTTCACATATAAATGCACATATCATCCATATTTCCTACATGTATATATATCTTCACTTTACCTCTATACATTTAACTAAAAATAATATATGAAATAATATATAAAACCCAATATATAAAACTATATCAAAATAAAATTAACAATTTATAAATTATTAACAATCCCTATCTACATCTATACCTCCACACATATACATATCCAATATATAACTATATTTCTTAAAACACATTCATATATATACCTATACTCATAATACATATACCAATCCTCCTATATCTCTATACATACCCACCCTCATAAATACTCCTCTTACTTATATATATATAACTATACAAAACACATCTAATGTTCCATTTTATATTACCTTTAAAACCTATTTTATTTTTACAGTTATGTTTTCATTTTATTATCTATCTTGTTTAATTATTATCTAATACATAATACCTTTTCACTTCCCTATCTATAACACTAACCTATCCAACAGACCATGTTTATTACCTTTAAAACTATTTTATTATTACTTTAATTTTTTGAAATTTTTATAACAAATTTACAAAATCTTATAAACATTTACCTTTTTATTATTTATTATTACTATCAACTCCCTCTGTTATCAATTTTATAAAACTTATAACTATTTTTTAACCTATATTTATTAACAATTTTTGCAAGTCTTATGTATATCCACATATTATAACTTTTAACTTACTTTCTTTTATTACTATTATTATTACCTTTATTATTAATCTATCACAACAATAACCATGCCAACACCAATATCTTTTCCAAACCATATCTTAATTTTATACTCAATATTCACTACCCATATACACATTTATATACTCCTAAAACATATATATGCATTTATTTTTAATACATAAGCCTATAAATCCAATATTATACCTACCAACACATTGTTCTTAGTCCCCCATCCCTATTTAAACTAGGCCTTATCTTCCTAATTAGTATTGCCTCATATTTTTCTATCTCTTCTTTTATTAGTATATCCTATCATTTTTATACTCTCTTTGTCAAATACATGCCCTGTTTCCAATTTATTTGCATACTATGGAAACAGGGCATGTATTGGACAGAGAGTATAAAATGATAGGATATACTAATACAAGAAGAGATAGAAAAATAAAAGAGGCAATACTAATTAGGAAGATAAGGTCTAGTTTAAATAGGGATGGGGGACTAAGAACATTGTGTTGGTAGATATAATATTGGATTTATAGGCTTATGTATTAAAAATAAATGCATATATATATATGTTTTAGGAGTATATAAATGTGTATATGGGTAGTGAATATTGAGTATAAAATTAAGATATGGTTTGGAAAAGATATTGGTGTTGGCATGGTTATTGTTGTGATAGATTAATAATAAAGGTAATAATAATAGTAATAAAAGAAAGTAAGTTAAAAGTTATAATATGTGGATATACATAAATGACTTGTAAAAATTGTTAATAAATATATGTTAAAAAATAGTTATAAGTTTTATAAAATTGATAACGGAGGGAGTTGATAGTAATAATAAATAATAAAAAGGTAAATGTTTATAAGATTTTGTAAATTTGTTATAAAAATTTCAAAAAATTAAAGTAATAATAAAATAGTTTTAAAGGTAATAAACATGGTCTCTTGGATAGGTTAGTGTTATAGATAGGAAAGTGAAAAGGTATTATTTATTAGATAATAATTAAATAAGATAGATAATAAAATGAAAACATAACTGTAAAAATAAAATAGGTTTTAAAGGTAATATAAAATGGGGCATTAGATGTGTTTTGTATAGTTATATATGTATAAGTAAGAGGAGTATTTATGAGGGTGGGTATGTATAGAGGTATAGGAGGATTGGTATATGTATGTATATGTATTATTAGTATAGGTATATATATATATGAGTGTGTTTTAAGAAATATAGTTATATATTGGATATGTATATGTATGGAGGTATAGATGTAGGTAGGGATTGTTAATAATTTGTAAATTGTTAATTTTATTTTGATATAGTTTTATATATTGGGTTTTATATATTATTTCATATATTATTTTTAGTTATATGTATAGAGGTAAAGTGAAGATGTATATATATATATATATATGTAGGAAATATGGATGATATGTGCATTTATATGTGAAATAATGGTTAAGTAGTTATTTTATAATATTGGATTATGGTTAATGATTATAATTGGGAAGTTGGAAAGTTTACATAGAATTATAAGTTTTATAATAATGATAAAAGAGGGAGCTGTTTTAAATGAATAAACAAGATTTTAAAATAACCGTCATTTTAATTAAGGTTAAAACTGTGAGGAGGATTAAGGTAATGATGTTAAAAAATATTATTTAGTGATATAGAGATAAAAGTTATAAAAAGTAAAATTAAAGATAGTAATGTAAAAGATGTTATATATTAGATAATTATAAAAATAATAATAATAAAATAGTATTAAATATTATAAGATAATATTAAGAAGAAGAATATTTAAAGGGTTGTTTTAAAAATAAAAAGTAAAAATGGAATTGTTTAAAAAGATAAAAAAATTATAAAACGGTAAATTGGATATGTTTTGTATTTTATATATATGTGTAGGTAAAATATACATATAGATGTGTATTAGTAAAGATATAAGAGGATTGCATATGTGTCTATGGGTGTATGTATATCTGTATATAGATGTATGTTTAAAAGAGATATGTCTAGGTATTGGATATGCATATGTATATATAGATGTATATGGATTATATATATGTCTATTTTTTGATATGTATGTGTATGTTTTGTATATATATGTAGAATGATGGAGATATATATATATATGTTTGATTTATATATGATTTATACATATATATCTGAAATGATAATTATGTATTTGTATTGTTCAAATCTTGTAGCTCTGACGAAGACTGCTGGACAGTCGAAACTGTAAGAAAATAAAGAAGGTTAAGAAAATTACTTGCATTAAAGTGTATATGAGTGAAGTATTATAAGTAATATATACAAAAAAAAGAACGTGAATTCAGGAGGTGTTCAACATACACATGCGTGAAGAGTTTTTCAAAGGGATATAAAAGAGATAGACATGAGAAAGCTTTTTTTTATCGTATATATGCCACAAGATACAGTATTACTTTGAGATAATTGCCGATATTCAGATGAGCAGCTAGAACACCTATACATCATTGATCTTCCTTTCCCTCGAAACATCCGTATAATGATTTAGAAGAATGAAATCATCACCTGCCTGAAATGGAAACATCGCATCGAAGTTAAACTTAACCTGTGAATCATCAAGAAAAAACCTGAGGATCATATTTATAAAAAAAAAAAGTCAATCTACGGAACAATCTTACAGATAAGAAATCAACTTTGAACTTATAATGCTTATTGAAATAACATGAGATATTTTATATATCACCTAACTAAAAAAAACAGGAGAGAAAAATAAATAAAATCTGATGGACCACAATGAACTATGAATATGATTAATGCATCACTGAAACCTTTATGATTATTATATTAACATTTTTTTTTATTATTGATTAATTTAATATAAGTATACTTAAAATAAATAAAAAAAGAAAAGAGATATAATGTGTCATTTGTTCAGGTCTAGTAAATTTATTCTCTCAGCAGTCTTATTTAAAAATTCAACTATTGATACCAACACATTTATTGTATTTTAAATTAATTATTTGGGTATTAAGATATATGCTAGAAAGAGGGATTTTGATTAAGGGTAAAGATCCCTTCATCGTCGAGTTACTAGGGATGTTTAATACTATCCTGGCACCTAATAAAAAAATTAATTGAAACTGTTAAATATGACTAGGGAAGGGAAATTTAGTCTATAATTTAAATAGGTCAATTTGTTTTGTTTTTTTTGTTTATGTTAAGGCTTAGATAGATAATGCTAATCACCACATATGTCTGAGTTAATACGTTATTATTAGGACCACATTACCTGGAAATATACAATGCTTACACTAAAACTTAACTGGTTAGATTCCACAACATGGATTAGGTGTGAGCATGGTAGGTAATGGATATATTCGCACTATATTTATACATGTAAATCAAAACACATCGCTGTTCGCGTCTAATAAATATGTATCAGACAAAAAACCTGTACAATGGTGGCAGGCACTATTCGATTCTGGCAGTCAAGTGTCGTCATATCGGAAAAGGTCTTCGAGAAGTTGGTTCAGCAACAAACAAATATCAAAACCTTGCCAATAAAGGCAGTACAGGTCATGATGGGAATGGGAACAGTTAAAAATTGTGCAGAGATACATATATATGCTATATTGATTTTAAAATGGTTAGTGCATAATGCCATTTTGGGTTCAGAATTCATGCACAAAGTATTTAATAGATTATAAACACAGGAATGTTATATGCAATAATGAAATAATACATTTTGGGTCAAAAAGTGAGGTTAAAAAAGGGGCTATGTAATATGCAATTAGAGAAAGAGATGGACCTGATTATAAAACAAATAAAGGAATTGAAACAGGCAGGTGATTTTGAATATCTATGTACATATAGGGATGTTTTCTCAGAGAAACCGGCAGTAATAAAAAGTTATGAACATCGTATCAAGTTAATGGAAGGTACACCATATCAGACACAGTCCTACCCTATGCCCCATTAATATAGGACAGAGATGGAGAAACAGTTTGATCAAATAGAGGACTGGGGGGTTATATAAAAAGCGTCATCCCCATAAAAGGATAACTCGATAAGACTATGGGTAGATGTTAGGCAATTAAATAAAATCACATGACCCAATCAAAATGTACTTCCACCGAGTAATGACCTGTTAACAAAATTTTGAGTCAAGAAAGTGTTCTCAACGCTGGTTCTGACTGCCAGCTATTGATATAGGTAAGGCTGCATCCAACAGATTGTGTAAATATACAATCTTTTGATACAATGGAAAGTTGTACCACTTTAATAAGATACCCTTTGGGTTAAAGAATAGTGGAGAAGGATTATTAAAATGCTTGGACTGCATACTAAAGAAAGAAATAAAGGACTTGGTAACCATATACATGGATGATGTTATAATTGTGTCAAAAGACATGGAAGAACATGTAGCACCTGAAGTTATTTCTGCAAGAATGTCAGGATAAAAACATTAGGATTAAGAACATGTAGCAAGAATGTCAGGATAAAAACAGGATTAATCGGGAGAAAAGCCAGATAGCAGCTACAGAAGTGAATTTTTTAGGGTACTTCGTCAGTGATCAAAGCATTAAACCACATCCAAAGAAAATCCAGTCTATTATAGACTTTTCCCACACCCAGTAATAAAAAATAAGTCAGATCGTTTCTGGGTCTATGCACATTCTGTAGTAAATTTTATGAGAATTTTGCCACAGATGTGGAACTGCTAATATAATTATTATGGAAAGATATGCTATGGAAATGGGAACAAAACCAAGAAACAGGTTTTAGAAGCGTCGAAGAGAATTTTTCAAGTGAGGTCATGCTCGTATACCCAGGATTTTCATAACCAAGCCATCTTGATGCAAGTGCAAGAAGATGGGCAATATGGAGTATTGTATTTTAGCACTCGTCCACTACGAGGTCCAGAAAAAAAATTATTCAATAACTGAGAAAGAGGCCCTTGCTGTGGTTTGCACATTTTCCAGAAATTTATGCAATTTCTTGTTGGGTCAGAGATAATTATGAAATCGGATGTTCTTGAATCATAGTTACCTCTTTTAAATAGTCAGTTAATACAATGGATCCTCCATCCAGTATTGTAGAGGGATAGAAAATATGGTAGCAGATGCATTGAGGCGGAACCCAGGCATCTCATTATCAAACCATTTACAGATTGATATCATTATAGCAACAATGTGAATGATAGAGGATGAATCTGTAAAAGAAACTTGAGACATTTAAGGGAGTGATAGAGACAAGATGCGATTGAAGATAGAGGAAGCAGGATGCAAGATATTGTTTGAGCAAAGGGATATGATATTTGGCAGATGTAAAAGAAGACAAAGTGGAGAATGATAGTACTCAAGGAACTACAAGAAAGATTAATTAGTTGTAGTCATTGTATATATGGTCACTATGGAGTAGACAAGATGCGATTGAAGATAGAGGAAGCAGGATGCGAGATATTGTTTGAGCAAAGGGATATGATATTTGGCAGATGTAAAAGAAGACAAAGTGGAGAATGATAGTACCCAAGGAACTACAAGAAAGATTAATTAGATGTAGTCACTATATATATGGTCACTATGGAGTAGACAAGGTGAAACATTTGGTAAAGACATTGTTCTACTGGGTGGGGATGAGACTGCAGGTGACATGAGTAATAAAGGGGTGTGAAACCTGTGAGAAGATAAAACTGTCAAACAGATCTTCTGAAGGTCGCTGTCAAGGCATTATTCCTCAGAAACAAAATGACCTGGTGGCAATAGATTTCTGTGGTCCACGACCTAGGTACCGAAGAATGAGATACATCATGGTAGCTTACGATGTATTCTCCAAATGAGTAACCGCATACCCAATAGCTCAAGCCAATGCGAAGACCATTATTAGCACATTAGAAACGAAGTACTTGATAAAGTAGAGAAACCTAAGGCCACATTGTCTGATCACGGTACACTCTTTGTATCTGCAGAATGGCAAGGCTGCTTGGAAAGTATTGGGAGTACTCATGTCTTATCTATCAGAAACCCTCAGTCTAACCTGTGTGAATGGGCTATGAGAGAATTAGGAAGGCTTTTCAGGGTTTATATTTCAACAGACCATAAGGGGTCGGTGAGACAACTGCCATGAGTTGTAAATTATCTGAATTGGACAAACAATGACTCAATGATGGTCAACCTGTGCTGGTATTATACAAGTGAAGATTACTAATTCCTCCAGAGCAAGGCGGCCTGAAGACAGACCGGAAGAGAGCACAAGAATTACTGGCACATTGTGCTGAGTAAGGGCATGAAGACAGGGGATAGGGGCATTTAGGTTTAGAGTAAGGGATCAAGTATGGGTCAGAAATAACCCAGTCACTCATGCAGACAGACACATTTTCAAGAAATTTCAAAATATATATGAAGGGCCATATCGCATAGTAAAAGAGAATAAGATGAATACTTTTACACTGGCAAATGATAAAAGGGAAGGAGGCACATATAATGCAAGGGCTTTAAACCCATATAATCTAAGACGGTGAATCAAGATGGTGGGGGGGGGTGACTAGCAAACAGAACTATACTATGAACATTAAGTAGAATAAACGCCAAAATATTTAGTTTATTCTCATGATTAACTGTGGGTGGTCTTGCAACCGTGCAAGGTGTGTTGGTAGTTGAATTAGATTTTGTGGAGAATGTAAGAAAAGAAAAGAAAAGTAGGTTAGGTAGATTTGTATTTATATAAATAAAATATATAATAAATCATCATTTGATTGAAATTACAAAATTTCTTTTCTTTGAGGCAGTACACGTGTTTTTTTTTAATTAAAAAAAAAAAAAAGGCGATTGATTTTAAATATTGATAAATGTTCTGCTAAGTGTGACATTGTGTGTGACATTGGCAATTAAATATGGCCACGATAGTTATAAAAAAGAGAGAACTTTGATAGTAAAAATCTAATGAAAGATAAAAAGTTTGAAGAAAGAATTGTGGAGGTGTTCAACATACACGTGTGAAGAATTTTTCAAAGAAATATAAAGGGGATAGACATGAGAAAGCTTTTTTTTCGTATATGCGCTGCAATATGCCTCAAGATAGTTGCCGATATTCAGATGGGCAAATAGAATGCCTATATGCCGTCAATCTTCCTTTACCTTGAAACATCCTTGTAATGATTTAGAAGAATGAAGTCGTCACCTTCCTGAAATGAAAGCTTCGTGTTGAAGTTAAACCTAAGCTGCGAATCATCGAGAAAAAATCTGAAGATCATATTTATCAAAAAAAGAAAAGACTAATCTATGGAACAAATCTTACCGGTAAGAAATCAACTTTGAACTTGTAATGTTTATTGAAATAACTTTCTGAGATATTCTATATATCACCTAACGAAAAAAAACAGAGAGAGAAAAGTAAATAAAATTTGGCGGATCACTATAAATATGATTAATGGATCCCTGAAACCTTTATTGCTATTATATTACACAATTTTTTTCTATTGTTGATTAATTTAAAATAAATATACCTAAAATAAATAAAAAAGAAAAGAGATACAATGTGTCATTTGTTCAGGTCTAGTAAATGCATTCTCTCAGCAGTTTTCTTTAAAAATTCAACTGCTGATACCAATGCATTTTACTGTGTAAATTAATTATGTTGGTATTTTTTTTTTTTTTTTTCAATAAAAATGTTAGGGAATTGTTATTTTATGTTAGAGAGAGGGATTTTGATTCAGGGTAAAGATCACTTCATTGTCGATTTAATAGGGATGTTTAAATAACATCCCGGCGCCCAATAAAAAAATGAATTTAAACTATTAAATACGACTATGGAAGGGAAATTTAGCCTATAATTTAAATAGGTTAATTTGTTTTGTTTTTTTGTTTACATTAAAGCTTAGATAGATAATGCTAATCACTGCATATATCTTAGTTAATACGTTATAATTAGGACCGTATTACCGGGAAATATACAACATTTACACTAAAACTTAACTGGTTAGATTTCACAACATGGATTAGGTGTGAGTGTGGTATTCACAACACATATATATATAAACCTAAACACATCACTGTTTGCATCTAATAAATACATAATTGGTGAGGATTACAAAGAAAATATAGTAGAAGTCATGGCTTCAGTAGCTATAGCTTCATGCTGAACTGTATCAGATAGAGATGTAGGTAGAAAATTTGAAGTTATACCATTAAAAAGCTAGAATTTATATATACTCTAGCATAACCAGTCAAAAAACCTGAAGATAAGAGCTATTTCAGTGGGTATATGTGTTGTAAATTTTTTGTCAATAATTAATTAAACTAATGATCATTTATTGTTTGCCATTCCACTGGTGTAATTTATTCTAACATAATAAAATTAATAATCTCATATGT
This sequence comes from Epiperipatus broadwayi, assembly GCA_028023455.1. Lineage (NCBI taxonomy): Eukaryota > Metazoa > Onychophora > Udeonychophora > Euonychophora > Peripatidae > Epiperipatus > Epiperipatus broadwayi. The sequence continues at coordinate 1,015,738 of JAQFVV010000086.1, read as the reverse complement.
CAAGATACATCGTGGTAGAGAATTGAATTAGTGTATGAAAAATTCTCAAAATAAATATCAAATCTGTAGTACAAATTACAAATCATCGAAAAAGTAAATTGCATAATAAATAAAGTAGTTCCAGAGAATACTGCAAAACAATATTTGAGTAAACATCAAGTGTTCATAATAATGTATTCCTAACAGGCAAGAGTGGAAAGCAGGCCAAGAATAGTGATGTGATGAATCAATTTGAAAGCCAAGTGCAAGAATTTAAAGTAGCCATATTAGTAAAACAAAGTTGGTTAAATAGAGCATTAAACATTGTAACACATATACAAGAAAACTTTTAAGCTGAATATCTTAGAATGAAATAGTTTATGATGCAGTGATTAACTTATCTGTCAAGTGTATAACCTGAGATTTGGGTGGTATTTTAAGATTTTTTTTAAAGATAACTGAGAATTTCAAATGAGATTAGGATTTTTTTTAGGTAGTGGGTGATAGCTGTTAATTATCATACAATTATTGATTGATAAGTGGAAAACTTAAAAGTTGAAACACAAAAAATTTCATCAACTTGCAGTTGACTAGCTAAATGAAAGAGTTTCTTTTTCACCATTCTTACACATAGAAATGCCAGAGAGGTTTGCAATAGATTATTATTTAGGCCTGTTTTACTAGTTTGCCAATATTTTGATGAATTTTGAATATACATCTGGGTCTCGTTTTACGCGATAGATAGGTTCCTCAGAAAATGCGCAAACGAAATCGCGCAAAAATAGACGTAACTTACCTTGAAAAAGGGGGATACGGACTGTGATTTTTCAAGTCGCGTAAAAGCAAAGCACCAATGTAAAATTACTTTAAAATTCGCGCAAAAAAAAAAAAAGAAGAAAATAAAATATGACTAATAAAAAATTTCAAATTTGAGAAAAATTGATACAAGACAAACTTTTTTTAACTATAATATTTAATTTTATTCAAAATAATATATTTTTATACATAATTTACAGTACAGTAATTTACATTTTTCTATACACGTTTTAATTATTATCGCTATTTGCCAATAAACAGGTTCGTTTGCAAACTGGTAAAAAATCAGATTCTTCACAAGAGGAAATACAACTAGCACAAACTTCACACTCATGTTGTGTTAATGGTTTTCTGGTGACAACGTAATTAGTAATTAATCTTTGAGATGATGATTTTATTAATTGTTTATGAAACTAACAACTAAAAATTAAATTCTTATTTTTGTCTTTAATTTTTTAATTTTCAATTCCGTTTAAAAATCAAATTACGTTTCACATCACATTAATTTCAAGTCGCCATAAGTAATTTTTAAATTGTTAATTACAATTAAAAATCAGATTTTAATTGTCAAATTTAAGTGTGCCCACTGCTATTACTCACCTTTTAAAAATAAACTTGCGGACACTAAATGATTAATAATTGATTATGTTCTTTTTTAAAAAGCAAAAACAGAATGTGATTTAAAATGCAAAATTAACATGCACAATGTTTGAACAAATTTACATTATAATCTTGTAAAATTTAATGTGTGTATACATAAAATGTGGAAATCATGATTTTAATTTCATTATTGCATACAATCTTACTATTATAAAGCACTGAAAATATTGAAATTACTAAGATGAAAGTCGAATTCCAATAATGTGCTATTATTTTCAATATGACGTAAGTGTGCGAAATTTATTATTTAAAGTAATAATGCATTATCGGAGTTCAACTTCCAAAGAAACATGAATCGCGTAACTTCAAAATCGTGTTAAATAAGTCTGCTTAAAAAGAGACCCAGGTGTACTAGATTAATTGTACAGTGAAAGCATTGAGATGTATTTTTTGTTTTTCTTATCTCTCATATTTCCACGCTCTCTTTCCTCTTTTATCTCCTGCTTTCACTTCCTTTCTTATTCTTTTTCTCTTTCTCACTCTTGCCTTTTATTCTCCTCTCTTTTACTCCTTTCTTTTTTCTTTATTTTTCTCTCATCTAACTTTTACTCTAACCTCCTATCTTTTCACTCCTTTCGCTCTTTTCTCACCCATCCTTTCATCTCACTGATATTTCCTCTCATTCCCTTTTATTTTCCTTTCTCATTCTTTCCTCTCATTCACTCTCCTATTCTTTCTTTACTTTTCCTTATTCCGTCACTTTTTCCTCCTTTTTCTATTTCTCCTTTTTTTTTTTCTTTTTTTCTACATGCATACACATGTAAATATATGTATGCACATATATATGTAATACTGCAATAGTTTTTTTTTGGATAAATTTACAGAAATATATTTGCATAGACAATAGTATCTTGTTGAATTAAATAACGCATATTATAATAGATAGGGTTCAACGGTTAAAAAAATATCACTTACAAGAAAAATGCAAGTGTTATTCACTCTTAATGAATAAAGTAAGTGATGAGTTAATTAATTGAACTGTTAAAGAGAGATCTAAGATATATTTATCATTGTCAAAATGAATTATTCTCTGGCTCAGCTCCTGAAAAAAACTGCTTAATGATCTTGGTTTATTTTGTTTTGCAGATCATTTTGTAATTATCTAGATGACATTTTCTTTTAGAATGTAAAAGTACTGATAATACTTTACAATTATCTTGTAATCTCTTACATTCTGTAATCATTATTTCATATTCTCACTTAGTGCAAAAACTTGGATGAACATGGGTTAAATATACAATCATATATATGATAAATACATGGTTCTGAGATAGAACACAAAATTGTATAAGAATAATAGTGATTTATGCTGTAAAGTATTTATCAAATTTTAATAATAACTAGTGAGGAAAAGTAGTATAAAAATTCTGTGATAATGTAAAATACACACATATCAGTGGCCCGATAATAAGTGCTTGAATATGTAAAATTGGTTGCTCATTGTTTAATGAATATACTTAACTCTTGTAAGTAAATTAATTTTCTGGATTGAGATATATCTAAGAGTTACTAATGCTCCTATTATCTCTTCAGTAAAAAATACAATAATCATAAGCACTTCCTAAACTAATACTTTGTAAAAGATAATATAAATTAAAGAGTATTTTCAATTATTGAAAAATTATACATAATAATAATTTTAATCAAAATTACCTCAAATTTAAGACTAGCCAAAAAAAAAAACATAAACCTCTAAAACACAACCAATCCTAAGTGTAAAGGACTAAAAAAAATTTTTAGCTTTAGGCTTTTAAGGTTTAATAATAATAATTTGTATTGAACAAAATATAAAGGTTTTCATGAACTCATTGATTTGAATGCAGATTTGCATATATTTTTCTCATCAACTGTTAACAGCAAAAAATGCACTAAGAAAGAAACTTTTTGTAATTGAGAAATTTTTTTGCTTTCAATTCTCTAAATATAAATATCTTTCAGTAAAAAATTGAGGGATAAAAAAAAAAAGGACTCTTCAAAGGAAATCGAAATTGCTACTGGGCATGATCAGCATTGCCTTTTAGTAAATTATAAATGAATTTATAGTCTAATTTGTTTATTTTTTTTAATTATTAAAACCAAAACTCGTATTGGATTTCATTAATGGGGAGTTATTGTTTTCTGTTGATTAATATTTTTATTTGCAAAGTTGTCCTTTTGTAAATTTGTTTTTGGTAAAGTTTAAAATATATATATAAAGTAAAAATACTTTTTATTTTATTTAAACAATAACTTTACTTTTAATGACAAAAAAATTTTCAAAGTATTCATTTCTAGAATATTTTGCTTAATTAAAAAAAAATCCAAAATTTATATTATGTTGAAGCTTTATGTGTTTCTTACTGGTTTACTTTTTAATCATTTTGATGCACCTAACATGTATCATGTCCCTTATTGGGTTTACTGTTAATTCTTCCTTGGTAGTTCCTTGTTGACAAGTCAGGATTCATTTATTGTGGCACCGAACAGATGACCGACATTTACTCTCTCACAGGACTGTTAATTAGGGTATTCTGGATTTATATTCATTTCCTCCTAGTTTCTAGTAGAGTCTCATAAACTATATAATGGTTTTCCTCAGTAATCCATCTGGACAATGATACACTTGTAGATATTTTTGGTCTCAGCTATTGGAGAAATATATTGAAAATTATTGCTTCCCAATGCTGGGCTGGTAGTTACTTCACAAAATTTTTTTGCATCTTCCTTTAAATATAATTGGGCAAAGAGTTGTGTAAATGAATCTATAAGAATAATGATTAATTAATAATTAAGCTAACCTCTCAATTCTTTTATATCTCACTCTTCTGGTACATAACCTCCAACTCTCCAGTACTCATAAATCAACAACTTGTTTTCAAACTGCTAATGGTAGTTTTCTTCTTAATGGGCAAATGTAACAAGGTATTTTTTAATTGTGATTTTAATTCAATTCAATAATTTATTGGTAAATTTTCCTAATTATTTTTTTTAGGGTTCAATTACCCTTGCTCTCAAATTTATAGAAGTTAATTTTATAACATTTTTTAATAAATATATATTTTATATAAGCTTAAAATATCAGACTATAGTAAGTTCACATCATTAATTATGTAGTATGGCTTTAATAAATTAATTTCAGCCATGATTTACTATTTCCACAAGTTCTCTTACTTTATATGTTTGCCAATTATACTACTAATGGACTAATCTGTATATTGCATAATAAAGCTATATTACACACAAAGAATGAAATGCCTCCCTTTCTGAAGCTTGCTTGTGAAATAGCCAATTCATTATTCCTTATGAACACACTCTACAAAATTATAGAATAATGAATTTTTAATCTTTAAAATATATTTAATTTTAGGACTTGAGTTCAAACTTAGTAACATTACATAAAAATTTTGTTAGCTTATTTTTTTTAATTCTAAGATTATCTAAATTAATTTAAAAGTAAAATAATTTATCTTGTTATTAAGTGCTTTTAATTAGGCATCATAATATAAAATGACCATATATGTTTTTAATAAATGATGGACTAAAATTTATTATTTTTATTTTATATTGTGGAAAATTTTAAGATTAATATTTTTTTATTCGTAAGATGATATAATAAAGTTAATGATATGTATATAATTTAAAGTTGTAATTATAAATTTTATTAAACGCCCATTATTATATTAAGTAATAATTTACTAAGGCTGTAACCTTAGAATTTTCAGACGCTTATTTCTAAGGTTACAGCTTTAGTAAATTATTACTTGATATGTATATATTAAGTTGGGGATATATTAATAAAAGTATATAAATAGTTTTATATGATGGCAATAATAAAATAAAATATGTATTGATAAATTTATTTGTTGACATTTTATTAACTGCATACATTTTAAAAATAAGATTTAAACATAAACAAATAGAATACTAAATTATTGTTAAAAGTATGATATGCATGTATAAGATTTTATATGTTTTGGGATAATTGAAAAAAAGCATTAAATTTTACATATATATTATATTTTAAAATATTCAGTTTATTTTAAATAGGTATTTAAAGGTCATAATATGTAGTAAATGTTGAATGTATAGAAAATTTTAAACTTTATTAAACTTTTCAAATACAAAGAACTTGTTAGTAATAACACACAAATAGACAACACAGTTTCGTAATTACATGTTTTGAGTAATATTATTCTCCACTCTTTTTCATTGTTGCTGACCTGACCAGTGACAGAATTCATTAAGATTCGCATGTTTAGATTCTCACATATCAAATTTTAAGATAAATGCTCTAACTTAGTTGGTTAAAGCGTTTGCCTTAAATTCAAGAATCTAAAGGTGGGAGTTCGACTCCTATGTGAATACTGTCACTGGTCAGGCCAGCAACAGTGAAGAATAGTGGAGCATAATACTACTGAAAACATGTAATTACTAATCTGTATTGTCTATTTGTGTGTTATTACCGACAAGTTCTTTGTATTTGAGAAGTTTAAATAAAGTTTAAAATTTTCTATACATTCAAGGTGAAAATAGTCCAACATATTATCACATCTAATATACTATCATCACATACCTTCAGACAAATACTAGTGTATTTAAACATTGATTATAGTATATAAAATAAATGAATAAAAAGGAATGTCTATTTTATGTTTTTAAATATATTTTGTTTTAATTTGTAAAATTATATATTTATTATTTTTAAAACATATTGGATTATTTATTTTTATAAAGTTTTAAAAAATATTTTAACATCCTGGAATACTAGTGTGTTAAAAAAAAAACTTTTATAGAGTGGACAGATGGATACATTTGACTCTTAATAAAAAAAAAAACCTATAGAAGCAAGTGAAAGTAGAGTTTATAATATGAAATGCTATAGAAACAATATCTAGGATAATAACAGTGTGACAGTATCGGGAGAAAACTATTTAAGCCCCTGATCTTAGATTAAATTCTCATTTTTGTCTAAATAGCTAAATTGCATAAAAGTTTGCTTATATATATATATCAATAATTTTATTTAAAATTTGAAATGTATAGTATGGGCTAAATTTATAAAATGTCTGCTCAAAAGGCTTCAAGTTATTTTGAGAAGTGAAATATAATAACATCAGATAAAGGGCCATTTCATTATGATAAGCTGTGATGTACTTCATAAGGATATTTTGAATAAATTAACAACTGCTGTTGCTGTTATATAAATTACGCTATATTAATTGCTGTAAAATGTTAATTATGTAATACTTCTTTAAAAATAAAAACAGGTCGTCAAATGGATAATTTTAATGAAATACCAATAAATTGGAATAAATATGGATTAAATATAATGTCTATCTGGACAATATAATACATTGTGGGGTTTTCAGCAGAATATATAGATTTTGAATTATAAATTATTATTAAATTTTTTGTGTGTGTTTATATAAAATGTATAAGGATCAAAAAATTTTGTTATGTATAACAAATAGTGAATTTTTGAATAAGAATTGCAATTAGATGGGTATTCTTTGTGATTTGAAAAGTTCACTAGATAATATATTCTTTTTATAAATTGTTTGTTTTGAGAATGCAGGTATTTGTTTAGTATACAAGAAAAATATCTCATCATCAAAAAGAAAAGGTTAAAGTAAATAATAAACACAGAGGCAAAACTTTCCATTCAGTAGCACAACTCGGTGTAAAAGACTAATCAATGGATGCAAGAAGGTTTTTGCATAAAATCCTTTTCTAGTGCCCAGTCACCCAATATCCCCCCAGATTAGTTTCTAGCTTGTGGCTTTCATCATTGAGGAGCCTCAGATCTGAGAGTACTGCTCCTAGATCTTATGATCTAATGCAACTTTCCAGCAGCTTCCTTTTACCTTATTACCTAACTATAAAGTTTTGAGTCTGAAATAAAAACAATGTTTCAAGCTCATTCGCTTGTATTATTATATAGACCTGTACTCAGTTCAGCATCCATACTTTTTGCTGTTTTTGGTTCTTTAGTAACCACAGTCATAATCCTATTGGGCAGTATTGGTATTAAACCACTAAACATTACATGATCACCATTTTTTATGCTTTCATAAGCTGTTTACACAGAGGCAAAACTCTCCATACAGTTGTGTTCTCAGATCCAAAGCTCCTCACTGATGAAAGTCATATGCTAGAAACTAATCTGTAGGCTATAGATAGGGATTTTATGCAAAAATCTTGTATCCATTGATTACTCTGGCTTGCACTGACTGGAAGTATTGCATGGAGAGTTTTGCCTTTGTCTAAGCATAAAGAATGGTGTTCATATGATGTTTAGTGGTTTAAATGGTAAACAAAAATAAAAACAGTACATTTATTAATGGTAATTTTGTTTGTTTAAATAAAAATATTTTTTGTTTTTTAATTTATATTTTAAAAGATCTTCATATATAAATATTTATGGATGATATTAATGAAAGTGCATATTTAATTCATATCTATAATATATTTTATGAAATGTAAATTAATAAGCCTACATTTATTTTCATAATAAAAATAATAAGCAAATTAAACATATTAATTAAGTTTTGCAAAATATATTTTTATTAATGTATTTAGCAATATTTGTGCGAATATATATTTTTGGTTTTACATCTATAAAATAATATAATATATAAATAGTAATCAAATCAAGTGAAAACTATTCAAAAAGCAATATTTTATTTGCGTCTTAATTTTACATATATGTTTTATTCAATAAAATTGTTTATATTAATAAGTTTTCATTTTTGTTAGTAATGAAATTATTGCGCTTTATTTATTGTTTCTTCATATCTTTATATACATTGTAACTCGTAACGATTTCTGTAAAGGAATCCCTAAAAGTTAAATAATATTATAAATTAAGAAGATACTTATGGAATAAATAATTTTAATAATGCAGAAAAATTTAAATATTTATTACCTATTTATAAACATAGTTTGAGTTCAAGTAAAATAGCTTTATAATTTAAATTATACATTACTAATCTAAAGGATTTATTTCTTTATATTCCATTCCACTTTAATCTAAACCTTGTGAATCTATTATTTTTATGTATTATTATACTAGCTAGTGTTAGCATTAGGTAAACATTCTAAATGTTTCATTTATATAAATATCATTACATCGGACAGCCTTATTACTACTAATAATTTTTTTTTATACTATTATATATTTTTTATCCCATTATGAATGATTCCATGCACAAAACCTTTCCCTGTTGATTTAGCTTAAGAGTCAAAGTGCCCTGAATTATAAATATTAATATAAGTATATAGGCCAGAGCTGTATACTCTATTTTGTACATTAATTTCACTTGCAATATTTTAATTTATTGATTTTTGTGTTTGTATTCAGCAGTAGTGGAATTTTACAAAAGCTTCTTTTTTTGATTAACAATATTTTATTTTTTACTATTTATTTTTTATAATTTTTAATTTATTTTAATTCTTTGAAATGTACTATTATTGCTCTTATGTAGTACTTATATATATATTATTTAAGCAACTAATTCTATTTTTAATGCACATTAATAGTCTAAAAGGTTTATTATAGATCTTTATAAATGGCAGATTCATATATAATTATCCAGCATATATATATACAAAGAAATCAAGTCACATGTCTCATGACCTAATTTAACAAGCTTGTATTACAAATGTTATATATAGATCTCATAAATAAACTCTTAACAAACTTTGCAGAATATCCCTAACCCCAGACTGGTTTCTGCTACTGGCTTCCTCAGTGAAGTGCTAGGATATAACAGATAACTATTAAATAGAAAATCTGAAATTTTCAAACATTCATATGTTTTCCAATCCAACTATCTAACTTACATAGCCATATGGTACTGAACCAAGTTCAGATACACCATATATTAATAACTTTAGCAATATAAAATCACCAAAGCCTTAGTAGCAAAAAATAAAATTACAAAGAAATCAAGTCATATATCACATGATCTAATTTAACAAGCTTATATTACAAATGTTATATATAGAACTTTCAAATAAGCTCTTAACAAGCTTTGCAGAATATCCTCTACCCCAGACTGGTTTCTGCTACTGGTTTCCTGACATGCTAGGATATTCAAACAGATTAAAAATATCAGAACAAGGCCAGCACTTTATCTAAATGGATAACTATTAAGTAGAAAATCTGAAATTTTCAGACATTTATATATCTTCCAATCCAGCTATCTAACTTAAATAGCCATACGGGACTGAACCAAGATCAGATACACCATATATTAATAATTAACAATATAAAAATTACCAAAACCTTAATAGCAAAAAATAAAATTACAAAGAAATCAAGTCATCACATGACCTAATTTAACGAGCTTGTATTACAAATGTTATATATTTTTTGTTAAATATTATTTGCAAGCTCTATATATATATATAACATTTGTAATACAAGCTTGTTAAATTAGGTCATGTGACATATGATTTAGTTTCTTTGTAATTTTATTTTTCGCTATTAAGGCTTTGGTGATTTTATATTGCTAAAGTTATTAATACATGGTATATCTGAATTTGGTTATGGCTATTTATGTTAGATAGCTGGATTGGAAGATATATGAATGTCTGAAAATTTTCTACTTAATAGTTATCCATTAGATAAAATGCTGACTTTGTCCTGGTATTTTTAATCTAATGCTTGAATATCCTAGCATAAACCATTCTGGGGTTGGGGATATTCTGCAAAGCTTGTTAAGAGCTTATTTGTGAGCTCTATATATAATATTTATAATATCAAATTTATTAAGCACAAGCAGATAACATTGTAATAACGTGAAAGCTAAAACCTTCGAAAGATACGCTTTAAACATGCTTATCTGCTTGCGCTTAATAAATTTGATATATTTACATTTGTTACTATCATTTCATTAGATTTGAAAATTGCTTCATAGTAAATCGAAAGATTTTGCGTTGTTTATTTATATTTAATATTTAGTGAATTAAATGTGAAGGTATTTTAAGCTTCACACTCTTAGTTCGAAATGCTTGAGTCTGGCTTATATGTAAATTTAAGCATAGAAGAAGGTGGGTCCCATCTTTTTTTTATAGTTCTGACTTGTGTTTTAGAATTGAGAGTTCCACGTGCAGTCATTATTACATCTGATTGGCTGTCACATAAGCATGTTTAAAGCGCATCTTTCGAAGGTTTTAGCTTTCATGTTTTAACATTTATAATATATATATATATAATATCCATAATGAATTAGTCAAAACATTATGGATCTTGATATTAAAATATTACTACAAAAATGAATATGTTTTAAGCATTTTCTATTAGCCTATTTCTTAATTAAGATATTTTATATAATAACCAAATTGTGAATTATGATAATGCAAAACTAAAGGATTGGATTTAGGGGAATTCCTTTTATCACTTGATATTTTATGCACTGTGATTGAGATTAACATATCTTCTCACTTATTTCCTGTTGTGTTAATCTATTAATTAAATATATTATGATATCAGTGTCCAATAGATTTAACAAAGATTTAGCATAAAATTGCTTAGGAAAATTAATTAATAAAATAAAACAGAAAGATTGATATAATGTAGGACAAAAGGAGTTCACCCTTATATTTATCTTTTCATGTATATGTATTTTAAATATTATTTATTGACCAGAAAATATTAATAAATATTATTTTTATTCTGTATCTGTTTAGATATCACTACTTTACTGGATGTCAATAGTAGTGAGAATTTGTTTCTGCATGCTAAACCAAGGATTGAAGTATATTAGGCTCATATAGAGATTACTGCTCTGGAATTAATCTCAAAATCTCATGACTGGGAATTCACAAATTTTGTGAATTGATATTTTATGTTAAGCCAAGCTTCTGTATTTGAATCCAGAATATATTGTATAAATTATGATCATCACCATCATTTTCAACTATTATTGAACCATTGCAGAATGAAGATCTTTCCAAGTTCAATCTATCTCCCAATTTCTAGCTTCTCTTCTCTATATCACCCCAGCACCCTTTTTGTATTTCATCCATCCAATTCACATGTGATCTCTTTCTAAATCTTTTACAATCTCTTGGAATCTATTTTAAGATTTCAACTGTCCATCTAATTATCATTGCTTCCAGCAATATATCCAGTCCAATTTTTTTAATTCTTTCTATGATATCAGTAACACCTATTTGTACTCTCATCCATGTATTTTGTTTTTGATCTTTTGTTATTCCTAAATACATCTCTCTATACTTTATTGAATGGTCTGAAGTCTGTATTATTCTTGTTTTAAGAATTCAAGTCTCTGATTTATAAGTAAATTGGTAACACATTTATTAAAAAACTTTCCTTTTCAAACACAGACATATTTCCTTTTAATATTTATTTTTACCAAAAGCACTCCAAACAAGTGTAATTCTATGATTAATTTCATCCATTATGTTTCCATATGCGATAATTTGATAAAGATATTTGTAGTTGTTAACTTTTTCCAACTCATCATTGTCAGTCTTTATTTTCTTATTTTGAGAAAATTCATTGAACATTACTTTAATCTCTTTTTAATCCCACTTTCTTACGTTCATCTGATAACTCTTGCAGCATTTCCTGAATCTCTAATGCATTATTTGCAAAAAAAACTTTGTCATCTGTAAAATGTAGATGACTTAAATAATCTCCACTTACTTTACTCCCTTAGCTTCCCATTTAATCCACAAAATATTTCTTGCAAAACAGCTGTAAACAGTTTTGTAGATATGGAATTAATGAAATGAATTCGATAATAAAAGAAATGAAATTAATGTTTCCCAATTATAATTTTTCAAAACTTAAATGGTATTTATAAAAGTTAATGCAATAGTCTTAGATGTTCCTGGAATTCGCGAATGAAAATCCTTCGAAGATGCAATTTTTAATTCCTTCGTTGTTATACATTGAAGAAAACAATAGATCTCAAGTTGACATTTAGTTTCCTCCTTGCATGTAGATGTCATCTTTGTTACAGTTCCTTTATTAACAATTATAATTCCATTTTGAAGATATAGCTGCTATATAATTTTATAGGCATCTAGCAAAAGATGTTATTCACACATATATGTTTGATTAGACAAGCGCATTTTATATATCACACGATAGATTGGTGTTCTACTCGCTTTGCATTTTCCTTATAATGTAAAGTACATTAAATTTAGTTGATGTTTTTATAAACATGTTCTTTTTAAAATGAAGTCTACATTTAGAATTCCAATTAGAATGATTTTTATAGAATACGAAAATATATTCAAACTAGGTAATTTCGAAATTACTTTCTTTAAAAAAATATTAGAAATTTCTTTTAATAAGTATTAAATCGCTCACAATATAGATTTTATCCTATACATTATTCTTTTAAATCGAACACAGTATAAGTCTTTGTGAAGATATAGCTCAAAGAATAGAATCCTTAATCTTCTAATAAAAAAAAATTTTTTTTTTTTATATATAGCTGCATGAGCTTGCATATCATATTCTATATTGTTACAATACAATTCGATGTTAAATCACTAAGTTAACTTCATTCCCTTTAATTCGATAAATTGCATTTGTATTCCTATTATATTTATAAAAATATATAATTTAGTAAATTAGTATTTTTCATTCTTTAAAATGAAAAAAACATTGTTCTCAATATTAATCTTTTTAATATTATTATGTAATCTAATTGTTGTTGCTTTTTTATAAACATTCTTCAGAATATGACAATATCCTGGATTTATATCTTTGTGATCCAATGCTTTAATCACTGAAGAAATGCTTATAGAATCAAATGTCTCTTTATAATCTACCATTCCAAAGCATAATGGCAACTCATGTTCATTGGTTCTTTCCACAACTTCTCTCAATACTTCGGCATGATCCACTATACTAAAACCACTTTTAAATTCAGCTTGTTCTTTTGGATGATTAAAAATCAAAGTTCGCTATAAATGAGTTATAATTATTTTGGTAAAAATTTTGTATAGAATTGATAAAAGACTGATGGGTCTGTAATTTCTAATCTTCTTTATTACTTTTCTTAAATAGTAATATTAATACTGCATTCTTCCAATCATCTGGTACATCTTTATCATTTAAACATTTGGTATATAACTTTGCCAATTTTTTTCTTCTATTTTTTCATCTCTTTTTTTAAGATATTGATTGTCACTCCATCTTTACTTGTTTCTGTACATGCAGAAGAAATTTTTCAACATTGAAAAATTTCTTCTGGAAGTACAATAACAGGTTCCTGTGGGTGTTGTAGGAGATTCTGATGTTAATTAGGTCACTGAGTGACATGGATAGCAAGTATAATAAAGTATTTTTTATCATTATTATTTATTTAATAATTACATTATTCCATTCTTCATAAATTTAATTGCATGTCTCACTTTTTTACTTCAAATCCTGTTTAGAAGAGATAGTAATTGTAAAAGATACTTTTCCTTGTTATTTTATTGCTATTTAATTCTTGAACTCTTCCACACATTTCATGATGTCATCTCTCCTTTTAATAATAGTTCCATCTTTTTTTCTTATTGCAGAAATGTTTCATACTAATACCAAGATGGTGTTTTACACTCTTGATACTTTTATTCTCTTTTATAGGTTTTTTTTGTTAGTTCACAATACTTTCTTATATCATTATCAACTTCTTTTCACACCATTTTACAAAATTCAAAATATTCAATTTTTCTTAATGCATCATTTTTATATATTTTTATATTCCTTCTTTTCTTCATAAATTTGTTTGTCTCAGTAGAAATTTTACTAATCAATTATTGAATGTTTGTAGCAGTTTGTAAAGCTGTATCAGTTATCTTCCTATTGATTTTGTTCAAATCTGAATCATGTTCAAAATTTGTTAATATTTGAAAATGACTTGAAATTTCTAATTTAAATTCATTAGAATGTTTCTGAAGATTAGGAATATCAATTGTAAATATTATTTTTCTTAATAATTTTTGTCTCTCTAGCTTTGCATTAACATTATCTTACATCTCACTAATCGATGATCACTTCCTATGTTAAATTTATTAACATTATAATCTTGAAATACATATTTTCTAATAGTCGAAATGTAATCTATCCTTCGATATTATTTTCGTTTAACATTTTTCTCAAAAAAAAAACAAAACAAATCATAATATAGTTTTTCTTTTTCTGTAAATTCTACAATTCTGTGACCTCTTTCATTGCTATCACCATAACCAAATTTTGCTATAGCAATTTCATCTTTTAATTGTTTATCAATTCTATCTCAATTTGGTCTAATCAAAAGCCTTTTGTACATTCATATAAAGATCCTCTACTATGAGAACTTTTTGGGGCATAAACCTGAATTATTTGCATTTGGTATTTACTATTAAGTTGAATAACTAATCTTACCACTATGTCTATTACTCTTATTAATTCTTCACAATGTTCCAGTTTTTATTTATAATGAATCCTATTTCATTTGTACTTCCAATATTTCTGCGAGTACATGCCCATTTTTTTAAGTCGTCTCTTCACCTTTTTTTATAACTTCACAAAGTCCAATAATATCCCATTTAATATGAGACAGTTCTTCCATTTCTTGCAATCTTCCTTCGCTTGAAATGATCTGCAGTTGTAAGTATCTAAATAAAATGTCATCAAATGGCAACCTGGGATTACATCCAGGATTATGTTAGCACCTTTGGCTGCCAACTGCTGCTTTGATTAGCGACTTTACAGCCAGCTAGCAATAAGGGCCATGATTTATTTTTATCTGCCACAATTGTAAATATTATAAGAGAAAAAAAATTATTCACATACTCATTCATTTTGCTTTTAAGAAAACTCAAATGATTTTAGTTAAGAGCTATCAGACAACTGAGAAGAAAGACAGTTGTGTGTGTGGGGGGGGTGCTTGTGATGGCAGAAGTCATAACTACCTGTTTTATTTAGTATTGTAATCTGTTTATTATTTTTGTGTACAAATTTATACTTTTTGTATTTGTTAAAACTTTGATTTTTTAATACAGCATTGCACCCTCCTGGAGAAAGGTACAAACTATGATTTCAAGATGAAAACATGATATTTTGAATCCAAGCTAATTCACCTGTATAGTCATACAGATCTGAACTCAATAGAGTCTTTATACAATCTGAAGTCAGATTTTTTTAATAATCAGTCACCATCAGTCTATAGGCAGGATTGGTGTAAAACCACTAAAACATTACATAATTACCATTTCCATGCTTACACAAGCTGTTAAAATAGTAAACTTTTCATACAATAAAACCATGCAATGCAAACCATATTAATCAGTGGATGCTAGAGGGTTACTGCCAAATCTGATAGGGATTTTATGCACAAATCTGGCATCCATTGTTACTATGATTTGCTTTGGGTGGCAATACTGAATGAAGAGTGCCATTGTTAAAACAGCTTTTGTAAGCATAGGAAATGGCAGTCATTTAATGTTTTGGTGTTTTTATATCGATCTTGCCCATAGAATGATGGTGACTGCAGTTATTAAAAAAACAAAGATACCAAAATATATAGATACTGAACTGGATTCAGATATATATGACTATATAAGTGAATTAGTTTGGATTCAAAACATTATTGTTTTAATTTTAAGATTGTAGTGTTATGGTTAACTAAGTAGATACAAGGTGCATGCTGGGAGGTTGCCTTAGTTGCTAAGATTTAGGTACCTCAGATGCAAGGCTCCTCACTGATGAGAGTCATAGATGGGGATTTTATGCACTAAGGTGGCACTACTGATGAACCATTTGTATTGTTTAACAGCTTGGGTAAGCATAGGAAATGGTGATCATGTGAAAAGATAGATAATTACCAGTAATTTGTCCACATATTATGATATTTTTCTCACTTTTAGTATATTTCATTGGGATTAAGCATTCAAAATTCTAGAATTATGGTTCTTTTGACTGCATTATTTTTAACATTTAATTTTATAATGGGTAACTGGGTTTACAATTTATGCATCTGACTTTATTTATTTGGCAGTAGTGTTAAATTGCTCTTTAATCTATTCAGTGCTTAATGTTAATTTGTAATATTTTAAGCACAAAAAGAAGTTTATAAAGTCTTGTGATATTTAATTATTAAAAGTTTCATTACAATTTTGAAGAAACCTGTATTTGCTTATAAGTAAAATCTTTAAAATGTACAATTAGGAAATTAATCTCTGTGCCTTAGAAGTAAACAAATATGTTGGTTTAATTTCAAAACGAAGAAATACTGAAATTTCGAACTCATATAATAAATGAACTTGGCCATGAAATGGGACAAAGAAATAGATTATTGATGAAAGCTAATTAACTTGAAAACTTATCAAATGGCTGTTTAATGTTCATTGACAAGACGAGTTAACATTTAATAATTTTTATCATTTGTATATCAGGATTTGTTGGCATTACTACTTTTCTGTTCATTGCTTGGTCTTGCCGTAGTAGCTATAATAATGATAGAAATTGCTACTCTGTGGTCAATTTTCATTCTAAAAGAGACTAAAGATATTAAAAGAATGTTGTTAATTGCATATATGATTTTAATACTTAATCCAAGAGTTTTAAATTGTGTTTTTTTCCCCAAAGAAAATAACTGAAGACGTTGAAAAATTTCTTCTGCATGTACAGGAACAGGTTCCAGTGGGTGTTGTAGGAGGTTCTGATGTGAATAAGATAGCTGAACAGCTAGGTGGAATGGAAAGTAAGTATTATAAAGTGTTTTTTATTATGTATTAGTTAATTATAAAGCTTAGAAAAATGAATTGATTTTTAGGGTATGAACATTAAATAGTTAAATGTTCATTACTTGTGAAGTTATGTTATTATTAATTATTGTGTTAGGGTGAAACCTGTAGCCAATCATCAGCAAACATTAGCTTTGTAATCACTAATGCATATTAACATTAAAAATAACTTTTTAATGTTTTTTCTTTTTTTTTCTTTGATCTTTATGGTGAAGAAATATTTCATGTATTAATTCAATATCTCTTTCTTTATTTGTATAGAAGCCATTAATTATCATTATGTTTTTGCTGAGAATGGTCTTGTTGCTTTCCGGAAGGGTCAGCTGATATCTAAAATGGCAAGTTTTTAATATTTTTTAAGGTTAGCTTTTTGATAAATTATTATTATTAGGGGCTTCTAAGACTTATTAAGATTTTATGCTATTTATTGAATATAATACTTTTAAATTATGCTTCTTTTCAATAATTCTTCCTTTATATCTTTTATAATAGTATTTATTTTGTACCATGTGTGATATGGCATCAAGTTTTATAGTTGTTGGTGGATACATATACCTAGTTTTTCATATAATCGGTTAATGGATTCCTGTAAAATGTATATGGAAAATCACAATATAAAAATGGCAGGTTTTTGGAAAACAAATATACCAAGTTTAATATACTGTGCATTAAAAAAACAACAACAAACAAATCTAATAGAAATGCTAATACAATATGAGATATATATATATTGAACCGAGTCCGAATAAGAAGATGGATATTATTTAATTGGATTTAAATACCTTTTATACTTATAATAATTCTTTTTAATAATAATTTTTAGAATTTAAAAATTTATTAAAGTTTTAATATTTACTTTACTATGGGAACGGACAGCAGAGAGAGAATACCATTGATAACATAGCTATCAACAATACCCATGGTCAGATCAAGCCTATGCAAAGCATAACACACCATATTTGATGACCGTGGCCCAACCTTGACTACTGGATTCAAACTCCTGCCATCCAAAGCATTTTATTTGTTTTGAGGATCAACCTCAGGCACCAGTTAACCATAGGTTATATAGTTAGCATGCTTTGGATGACAGGCACACAATTTAATGCTTGAAATATCCCATGACTAGCTTTTATTCTCAGTTGTAAAGGGTGTCTTTGGCACGTTTACCCAACACATATAATTATTTAAAGACTAATTTAGTGGTGACATAGTTACAAGAGAGAGAGAGAGAATCAACCAAGTAATAATAAAGCAAAACAATATTTATTTTATACATACCCATATAAGTATAACATAATATAATAAAGTTTATACAAGCAATATTAAAGTATAACATAATATAATAAAGTTTGTAGTCCATTAGAGTTCACTCATTAGCACATGTATGTCTAAACATTTATAATGGAGAGAAAAAAAAGTATATTTAACCAGGTTTTATACTAGTGCACGACATCTTCATTTGTTCAGTTTTCTATTTGTTTCCTTTACTTGTTGACTACCAACTAGTTGGCCTTTTGATTTCCATTGATGGGTTCTTGTTTCTTTTCTGTTCTTCAAGTTGACAATGGGGGGGAGAGAGAAAGATATCACAGGTCAGGCATTGGTTCCAGGTTGAGAACCTCTGATGGTACTGAGGACTTGGGCTCGAAGCCTAGCCGAACACTCCTACTATTCTTTAGATAAGTCGGCTTTCAGTGATGAATGGGTCGAGGAATGAGCATACTGGAAACATGGATAGCTTTTCCAATGACCTTTTCTGACCGTCTTCTCTTTTTTATTTTCAATTGTAATACTATTACGAAAGAGCATTTATAGTAATAGCAATATTACGAGGTTCTGATATGTCTGACTGCTTCTGCTTCTTTTTTTTAAATTTTTCTTCTCTCTTATATTTCTCCCTCCCGTTATTTTATTTTTATCGTGACTGAGATCAAGTTTAATTCTTGCATTTTTCAGCTATCTAATCTCATTTCAAAATTAATCTAACTATCTTCATTGTTTAATAAAATAATTTGTGTGATTTTAATTAATTTAATTGTTCGTTCTACTTTTTTTTTTTTATCAGACAGTAATCTTTTACTAATTACATTTAAAAGTTTTTTTTTTACAAATTAACTTTTGTTTTGATTTTTACATTTATTTGTTATTGTTTCTTTTTTTTATACATACATTTTTTTTTTTTTTATAATTTATAAAATGGAAGAGCTAGTTTCAATCTTTATTTAAAATTTATTTCTCCCTGCCCCAATCCTAAACCTTTTTACTCTATTATTTTAAAAAAAAATTTCTGCACGCAATCATTCATTTTTGATACAATTATGATTTCTTTAAAAGAAAGCTGTCTTTATTACAATATATATATTTGTTTTAAGTAATAAATTTTATTAAAACACAACATATTTACATAATTACAAGATAAATTTCTAGTTAAACAAAAAAAGTAACCGTATTATCCTTCACTTGTCCATTACACACATTGCATAATGTTCATTTAATTTTCCTGTCACCTGTTAATTGTCACTGTTTATGATTTAGATCCTTTTTCTTCAACAATAACATTACAATTCTGTATTATATGTTTTATTCCCAGATTTTACATTTGAAGAGAGCAATTCCTCTCCATACACGCTGGAAGGTTTTTTTGGGGCCAATATTTTAGGCATAAGTTAAAGTAGTTCTCCCAATCTTTATCCATTTTTTTTTAACCAATTGGATTTTTTATTATCAAATAAAAGTGAACATCTTATTGCCCCCAATGATTTCAACGTATGGATTATTACATTCGCATTGTGCGGGTTAAAGTTTATAACATTTTTTCATAAGATATTTGAGATTTATTATAGGCTTGTGAAAGACCTTCATTCTAATTTCTCTAAAGGTATAGCAATCTTCAAACAAGTGCATAAAAATTTCACTGCCCCTGTTACACATAATACAGGTTTCATTCAAACTCAATCCCAGTCTTTTATTAATATAGATGGTTGTAGGTAGAATCCCATTGATTAACTTAAAAATAAATCTCATTGATATCTGAGTGATATATATTGAGTGAAATTTTTTTAAAGCATTTTTCATTGAACAGCTCAACCAATTATTTTCATTTTAATAATTTGCTTTTTTTAAAAATCTTTATATCTAATACCATCTAGGATGGTTATATCAAGTTCATCTTGCAAGTCTTTATATGCCATCAACATATCAGTAAGATACGATCTTTTTTCAGCTCCAATCCATTAATAATAAATATGTCACCATTTGGGAGATTAAATGATTGATCTTTGGCTACATTCATATAAGCTTTAATAGTAATAAATCGAACATAAGCTTTTGGATCAATTAAATTGAGTTCATCCTTATTTGTTGGAAGCTGTAAAAGCGAGGTAGAGAGGAGATAGGTTTTCTTTCCCCATATGAATTTTTTGCCATCTGTATAATCTTTAGGCATGGGCCGTAATATCCTAGCACTCCCATTGCAAGTGCATTAAATATTTTGGTTTTAGTTATTTCATAGAGTTTAAAAGGCATAAAACCATTAATTCTTTCCTCTATTTTCCTTGTGACTAATTGGTTTAATAGTCCATTCATCTTTGTTTTTGATAAATATAATGGAAGGACTTAGGCAGGGCTACAAACTCATTGTGAATTCTTTTCCCTGTTGCCAATTGCCAAGCTACTGATTTATTTACTTGAATTAATGCTCCAGTTGCCTGCTGAAATTTTTTGATTATATTCATTACAACATCAATATTCTAACAGTTTTCAAAAATTATTATAATATCATCTATAAATGCTGTGACATTTACTGAAACTCCCAATGGGGATAGGTAAATTCCATTTATTAGTGCCTCTATTTCTTTTATCATGGGATCTACATAAATTGCAAACAGCAATGCTGCCAAAGGTGATCCTTGCGGAATTTCTCTATCTGGGGCAAAAAACTCTGATCTTTTTCATAAAATTTTTATAAGAGATTCTATTATTCATAATGTAATTTTTTATTGCATTCAATAAGAATTGATCATCTTCTATAAGCTCCTTTAGGGTATTAAATAGATAAGACCAGTTAACGAGGTCAAAAGCAGATTTAAAATCAATTTGTAATGCAAAATATTGTGTTAAATTATGCGTCCTGGCATACTTGATAGCTTCTTGGATTTTAATAGCCACATTTACTGCTCTTTTGTCTTTTACTGCATGATGCGCTGTTGATATCTTGTTACTGACATTTCTAAATAATATTTTTGTAATATTCTAGCAATGATTTTAGCATCAATATCCTCAATTGTTATATTTCTTAGTTTTTCAAAATGGGGCATTTTCATATTCTTTTCTTTTTTAATGCTGAAGATTATTCTGTTGTTAATATATGGCCAGTCGAATTATAAAATTTTAATAAAGGGCCAATCAGAAGATAACCAATTTGCTTATACACTGATGCTGGGATTTCATCATTTGCTAATACTGTTTGCAACTTTAATCTCTTTATTTCAACAAAAACCTCCTGATGTGAGATGTAACCATTCATAGTTTGCTTTAATTGCATCGAGAATTGTTCACTCTCAATCCTTCATTTGCCCTTGATTTCTTTTAATCTCACAACCATATATTGATCTACCTCATCACCTGATATCATGGAATCTTTGTCTGTCATCATCAATGGGATACCATTGGTGTGAGAGATGTATATTTTCGCATAGTTAATTGTTGGCTTCACTATTTTGTTAAGATCTGGGATTAATTTTCTTATTCTTTGTGTATATGTTTCTTCCTGCATTCTTTTATATATATCATTGTATTTAGTTGTAGTTTCTTCACTAAATCATTATTTTCTCTGAGGCCGGATATAGTACTTAGTATTTTATTGATTTCAATAATTATATTTTTCATTTGATTTTGTGTTAACATATTATTTGTGTTATTACGGCATAGGCTTGAGATAAATTTTTTCATTTTATTCCATGCATTACATAGAGGTAGCTTTGATTGTCTTGTATAGTAGTTTGATACTATCAAATGTTAGATATTTGATTAACTGTAAAGTTTATCTGGCTCATAATGTTCTTTTTAATAGTAAAGACATAGCCTTTATCTTTTATTACATCGTAATTTTTTTATCTCCAGTAGTATTCTTAGGTGATCAGAAAAGCCTACTAGGGAAGTTTCAATGAATGGGTCTTTCACTTTATTATTAGACACAAAGAACAAATCTATTAGTGATGTATACCTGCTGTTAAAAAATGTGTAGGCATCCTTACCATATTTTATTTTCAAGAGATATACTGCAAGAGCTTCTAGTTTGTTTTCCAGGCTTTTAGGATTATCCCGGTATGAGCAATTGAAAAGTCATGTCCCATCACAACAATGCCTAGTTTCTGCATTAACTTATTTTGTATACCATGAATTAACTTAGGGATATCATTACCTTTCCTAATCGAGTACACCGCAATTTGGTAATGAAGCCTATCACAAAAGGTAAAGGAAATCACTATAAAATTTATTTGTAATATGATTATTTGTATGTTTCTTATACTTGAGATCTCATATTTATTAGTAATGTAACTTCCTATGCTGATTTTGTATTCATTCTGTACAGAAACACATTTGCCTTTGCAAGTCTTTCACTAATCCAAATTGGTGTGTTGTTACTAATCTTTGTTTCTGATAAGATTATAATGCCATATTTTTGGGAAGCAATGTAGTCTATAATTTTAACCACTTGATCACCTGCATTCATTCCTCTAACATTCATAGATATTATATTTAGTGATTTCTTCATATCTTGGCAATTTAATAATCATTTTATTAGCGTATTAACCCCACATCCTCAACTTTTCCCTTAGTTTTTAATTCATCCTCTTTCTTATCATAGGAGTTATTGTTTAATGCTGCCAAATTAATATTCAACATTATTTGGTTATTGCTATTATTATCTTTCGTAACTTTATTAATCTTTTGATGTGTATTTCTTTTGAGTGTTTTGATACTATCCTCATTACCATTTACTTGTTTGTTGCTAAGTTTGTTGTTTTCGTACTATCTTCATTATCATTTACTTGTTGGTTGATAAATTCTACCCATAACCATGTTTTCGTTTGCATTTTCCATTTGTGAATCTGTGTTATTCTCATCATATGAATCTATAAGACTATCAATACCTGTGACATCTCCAACCTCCAATAATTCATTTTGGCCTGGTAACAATTCAACTTCATCTAATATGTCCATATTTTTTAAGTTATCAATTTCTTCTTCATACAATAAATGCTTGTCTCCTGTGTTACTAACTATATTAGCCCATGTCTTAAGTGATGATGATATGTTACATAGGTGATTTAATCGGTCAAATTTATTACACTTCATGCAGTTAGCAGTGTCACAGCCTGCTGCAATATGTCCCGCTCGATTACATTTAAAATACAATGGTGATCTACCCTTTATTATTATGGAAATGGGGCATTTGATCTTTTGTTATTTTATGTGGTATCTGTTCTTTCGTTATCCTTTTCTTTAATTTAAGTACTACTGTCCATGAGTTTGACGGAATTTGAAAAGCTGTGCCCAGTGTCATTTCTCTTTCCATATTTATTATCTCAGCATAATCCCCTAAATGGATTTAAAAAAATTCAACATTGAAACTTGGAGGTGTATGCAGTATTCTTCCATAGACCAATGGATTAGGATTTTTTGTAACATAATAAATCTTTTTATTTTGAATTTGCTTAATTATGTTTTCAGCTTTATCTTTTTGTTCTTTATTGAAATATTTAATCAAAACAAACTCTCTAGCGGGGAAAAAAGAAGTATATTTGTCCGTGTTAATGAGTTCATGAGAATATAGAGCCTTTAAGTATTCATCGATATCTGGTTTATCAAGTATATGTTCTCCTGTTATTATATTAGTTTGAATAACTAAGCTAAAAATTGATGTACTTGGTGACATACACTTTACAAATATCTTTTTCTAGTATTCATTTAATTTCACAAAAGATTTTGTGGTAAGTTTCTTGCTACTTATATTATTAGCATAGTTATCATTAACGTCAATAAATTGAGTTTTATTCACTGACTCTTTTTGATTATCTAATACATCTCCTTTTTTAATTATTTTTGATCTTAATCCAGCTTGTTTTAAGGCATCAGATTGTAAGCTCAACACTTCACTTGAGTCAAAATTATTATCACTATCCATTTTCCCCTTTTTATTATTATTTAGCATTACACACTCTCGATTTTCTAGTCGAGCGTTACTACTTAGGCTTCTCTCAGTTTTTTTTGCTAATAATTGCTTTTTCTGTAAGTGCTACATTGTTTTATTGATTTATTTGTATGTTGTTTTAAATTATTATTATCATTTTCTTCTCTATGTTTATTTAAATTAGTATCATTATTAGTTTTCTTTAATTTACTTTCTTTTCTCAGAAACTTAAATGCCATTTTCTCATTATGATTTTTATTTCCCTCCAGATTATTTTTATCTAAGACTTTAAATTTATCTTTAACTTAACAAATACTTACTTTGGTGTTCTCGTTCTTTTTATTCTTTCTCACCTTTTTAATTTTAAAAAATCGTCCCTGTAAATCAAGCAGGAAAGATACTTGCACTACCAGCCATTACTCAAAGCGGGAGTTACAATATATATATATATGGCCAAATTATTACAATACACACTTCATCAAAAAACTTATCTTTTAAGAGATCTGTTGCAGGCTGACAAAAGGCAACATTTCATCTTTACATATAGGGAAATATTTGTAAGAATTTCAAGTCATAATCTTTTTTTTTTTTTTCAATTGTTTTCTTTTAAAAGTTTTGTTAAATAATTTCAAATTTATAGTATAGATGTGTGATTTGTTGTGTTATTTATCAGTAAAAAGTTCAATGATAAGTATAATATTTAAAAGTAATATCTTCTAAAAAAAATAATATTTAAAATAATAATATATAAATTTAAAAAATATAAAGATACATGTTGCATGTTAAGTATTTAGAATTGATTATTTTTAAAATAAAATACAATTAAAATTGACTAGATAATATAAAAAAAAGTCTGTTTCAATCAAACTAAATTTTTTGTAAATTTATTGTATGTTTAATTTGTCATAGAAAATTAGTATATATATATTGAGACAGTAATCATGTTAATAACAAAATTATTTTAAACATTTTGTGATTGGAAAACTAAAGGTTAAATTTTAGCTCATTATGGATTTTTATGTAGGTTTATATTACATATGCACACATTGATAAAGACCTGTGTTTATAATTAAGTTTAGTCAATTTTATTTTAGTTTGAAAAAAATACTGAAACTTTTGTATTGTAACTAATATTTTTTCATATAAATCTGTTTTAAATTTATATTACAGGAACATTAGTAATAATCTATAAAAAAAAATTTTCTCTCTTATTTTCTATTTTTTTTTATCAATTAACTCTTAGAAAATCAATTTTTTTTTATTATTAAGCCTTGTTTTTGATTTTGAAAATGGATTTCAATTAATGTTTTAAGTATTATCTGTAAAGAAGCATTTATCTAATTAAGGAATTTTTGGTAAACTGAATGAAGGAAAATAATTACTGGTTTAATAATTAAAGGAATTTTTGATAAATTGAATGAATGAAAATAAGTACTGCCATATCTAATTTAAAAAAGGATCTAAGCAGGTAATCACTGGCTTGGGTTTGTTAATTAAAAAGTTTTTAATAAATGAGTGGGCTTGTTAATCAAAAAAAAAGAATGAATTAATGAAGTCATTCTGCTTCTATTTGTCATCTAACCTGCTTTATCTTGTGATCATTGACTTTACCTGCTTAGCATAATGTATCCTGGGCCATTACCAGTAATCAAGAAAGAATGGAAAACAAACTTCTTTTCTTTAATATGTAACCTTTAGCCATTAAATGTCCAACTTTACTTGCTGAATTTAAGCCAATATCAGCTCCTCAATATAAAAAAAAATTTTATAATAATTTTCTACAATGTGGCAAACCAGTAAATGAAGAAACTTTACATATAAACCATTAAGTAACTTTTTTTAAACACATAGTATTCAATGTTTCTAGAAACTATCTTTTTACCTGGGATTGAAAGGTAACCTTTTATTTATGACCTATTTTATTTTACTCACTTTACCAACAAGCCAGTATTAGATATATTCATGCATTTATCTTTTATATTAAATCACTTTTAATATTTATATTTTATAACATCTTTATAACTAACTTAGTGTATCTGATACAAAACATGATAACTTTACTTTAGCTTTAAGAAACTAGTTTGTTTTTTAAATTTTAAAATTATTATCTTTTCATTGTAAAGAATTTTTTTTTTACTATTATTAAAAAAAAATGCTTCTGCAATTGTTACGATGCAGTTTTGGATCAACATTATTTTTAAAGAAAAGTTTAAACAGAAGAAGGAAAGTTTAAAAAAGAAATTTAAAATTTTTTTATTTAAGAATTAATTTAGTGTCTCTAAAGATAATCTAAAAATTATTATTATACATATGTGTTTAACACAATGTGCATGTATCTGTATAAATTGTTTGATAAGCTAATTAAAATTTGTTGGCAGTTTTACTCTGTTTGTGTCACACATGTCTGAAATTAAAAGAATTGAAATATATATGTGTCTGCATTGTAATTTTGTAATGGCCTGTACGTGAATATTTACAAGGTATTTAGACTGCCTTATTATTGTTTGTTTAATAAAAGAGAAATATATATGTGCGCACATCTTAATAAATCAGTCATTGAATAATTATCAAACTTCCAAGATTGTATTGTAAATTTTTTGGTAAATGTGTTATTTATAGCTACCAAGTACCAAATGTACTATATGCTCATATTAAAATAGTTCATGACAATTCAAGTGCATTTTAGTTAATTGAACTTTGTCATACTTAAACTGTCATATTTGAACTCTCTCATATTGAACTGGATTATATTGGAAATAAAAAATTGTTTTGTTGATTGTTAGATTTGTTTCAGCATTTTGTTTACTGTTATCTGCTCTGCCAATTGATATTTGCCAAGAATTTCTGCTGTCCACAATCTAGAGGCAATTTTAGTTATTTGAGTGATGATATAGCTGTGGTAGGCATTTATACTTGGTATCTTCACCAACAAACTATTTTCTAGGCTATAGATCTAATGGCATCCTCTGGTGATGGATATTAGGTGCTTGCTGTCCATTACAATATGCTATAGATTTTACAAATTTGATGAAGACTGTTGGACAGTCAAAACTATCAGCTAATTTGAGAGAATGGTATAATAGAATATTGCACTGTGTAAAATCCCTAGTAGAAGGGTTACTATTGTTTATTTAGGGACATGAAAGTTGGATACTGGAAAAATATAGGGAAAATAATGATATTTTCAAGCTTAGATATTTTGGAAAATACGTTTGAGAACATTATAGATAAAGGAAAATGAATAAGTGGATTTTTGATCAATTTAAACCAAATGTTTACTTGAAATGTGAATGATTAACATTGAATTATCTTATTTTGGATATATTTTGAGATGATGTAAAAAGTATTTAAGGTTCAAAATAGTTGGTATGAAAGAAGAAGAGAGTGACAATCAATGTATATGGACTCTTACCATTATAATAATAATAAGATTGAAAAACCATATAATTTATAACTTAGCTCAATACTTCTCAATCTTTTTGATATGAGAGTCCCCTGAAAAAACAATAATATATTTCTCCGCCTCCATCGATTAATCATATATTTATAAAGTAATATGTATATAGTGTAGTATGAAAATGGGAATAATAAAAAATTTACATTTCAGAAAAATCATTGTATATGTTTAGTACATTTATAACAAAGTAGCTACATTTTATTATTATTAGTTATATATATATATATTAGTTTTATGTTTATATTACATATATAAATATGAAAAAACATGAAACAAAATTACTAACTATTAAATAATAACTTTTATTCATTTTTAATAAGAATAATATTTAATGAAATGGATGTGACTAGATATTAATATGCTAAATATTTGAAATTGCAATTCTTATTTTTTTTTTTCTAATGTTTCTTCTGATATAAATTCTCTATTGTTTATTCTTAATTAGCAAAAATGATGAAAAAACAGTTTCACATAAATAAATTGAAGCAAGAGGAATCAGAATATTTATCACTGTCTTAGAAATGGAATGATGAATTTATCTGCAAATCCAAAATTCTGATATATCAGAATTATGAATTTCTGTTTCAAGTGCCATATCAGTTCTGATTTCTATTAATTGTTCCTGAGATGACCGCTATGGATGTTGAAATTCTAGTTGAGTAAAAGGCAGTCTTACCCAATCATGTTCCTCGTTTTCATCTAAATTGGAAAATACTTTTTGAAAAAAATCAATGATGATTAATTATGATATTTCTATTATTTTTAGATATCAAAATATTATTTTCTTCAATAAATTCATGAAAAGATGGGAACAGTTTTGTATTAACATTTTTAAAACTATGTGACTATGCAAATAGTTTACTTTGGAAAGCTTGCGATTGTGTATTTAGGCATAATAAAAGATATTTTGATCTTGCAGAGAGAGATTCAATTTTATTCACTTTTTTTTAAAAAAAGGGTCATCAAATAAGAAATTAACAACCACTTTTGATAGCAAAACTGCGTTGCTAATTTATTATGAAGTAGAAAAATTCTCAATTCTCCTTTTAACTATAAAACCCTTTTGAGAACATTTCCATGAGATCACCATCTCACTTCTGTATGATACAAAAGTGTTTCATAATCAGAATTCATCTCTTGGCATAAAATACAAAACATTCTTGTATTGCTAGCATTATTTCTCATGTAATTTATTATATTTGAACTTCTGAGTACTTTACTAAGAGATTCTTCCATTTGTTGGAAAACTACATTTTTTCTGTTAATAATGTAATGAATGTGTCTAGCATTCTGGTCTCTTACAAATCCTGATATTTTGCCAGTCATGACGGCAGCATCATCAGTGCAAATTCCAACACTTTCCAATCAATTGCATTTTCTATAAAAAAAAATTATTTATTTTTTCAAATGCATCTTTTACTTTGGTTGTACCAAGAAAATTGTTTGAAAAATCCATCTTCATGAATTTGAAAATTATGCAGATATCTCACAAAAAACCATCAAATTAGTATTATCTTATTTATGACATTAAAATAGACAAAATATTATTGGTAATAGAATGTATCCTTTTACATGTATAATTGGGTAGGGGAATTTTCGTTAATGGTTTTGGAACCATGATTAGTTTCAAAAATTTTTATTGCTGCTGGTAACATGAGGTTTTTGCCAACTGTATGAGGTTTTTTCATTATAGTTACCAAATAAGCAATTTCAACGGATGCTATCAGTAATTTGTTATTTGATTTAGTTTGTTTTGAAATGAGTGCTGATTGTCATTTAAATTTTTCAGCCTTTCTTTGGAAAAAGTCAACTGTTTTATTTTTATATATAGCTTGAATGGTTTTGAAGTGGCAGTTAAGTTTAACTGACAACATGATTCTTTGATAATTGATTTTGGAAAATTATGCACAATGATTTGTTAGGATCATTATTCAATTGAATAAATCCATATTGTATATATGCAGCATCATATTTTCATTTTTTTTCAATTTGATATTTTTTGTTGCTTACCTCCAGCTTCAAAAGTCAATGTGGATTGTGGTTCTTCCAATGTGACTAGTCCAAATGTCTTTGATTGGCCAACATTATCATTCTCTGTGATATCTTTGAACTTTTTCTGATTACTCATATCCATTTTAATGGTTGATATGTTAAACCTCAAATAATTCAAATCTCTTACTGGCTGATTTGTTGAATTTTCCTTGCTATGTATCCTTATCTCCCATGAACAGGCAAGAGGCATACGGTGGGCAAATGATAGACCATACTCATATGTTTCAACAATAGTGAGCCAAATATTCACATACATTCACACAAAAATTTCAGGTACTTACCTATTAGTTTGGTATTAACTTTCTAATTGTGTGATCTCGTAAAATATCTACACAGAATCTTCTGACAAACTTAATCCATAAATTTTGATAAATGATTAGTTTATATAATCAAATTGTATTATTGTTTAGGATTTCACGAGGCTCTTACTTGCCAAAATCTTATACTCTTATAAATAATGTTTCATTGCAAAAACATAAGTTATATATACTTTAAGCTCATATGTACATATATATTTTTAAAATACATAGACGTATATATCTATCTTGATATATTATAATGGATCGGATATTGGATGATTTAATCTGCCCACACTTGAGCATCCAAATGTAATGGAAATGTATACATGTTTTACCATTTCAAGTTGCCACTATAAATATAATGAAATCAGATATTGGCGAATGAGTAATCTGTAATATTATCATCACCACACACCATCAGTAAATATATACTTTTAATTAACTGGCCAAAACTATTTCTCAATGTGAATGGCTTATGGGTAACATGATGATAAGATTTCTGGAACATATCAGACATTGTAGTATCCCAATCATCACATGATAAATTAAATCCATTATCATTCATAATGCTAATTTTTATTTTTTTAATTTACATATGTATAACTAATTTTAGAAATCACACACATCTAAATTTATATTTTAGATTACATTATATTTAGATCTATTTTGGAATGCTACATGGAATAAAAAAAAATAATTTAATAAAATAAGAGAATAAAATAAACATTATTATTACAAACACAGTTTAAATCTCAACTACCTAACAAACAAATAAGTAAGCATTATCTTAAGTAGACAATAGATAAATTACTGCCAAAATATTTCATCCTTAATAACATTAATTCTAGTTATTTATCCATTGTCTGATATATATAGATAAATAATTCACACAAAAAGAAAATATAAATATAAGGAAAAAGAAATATATCTGGTTATGTGTGAGAATTAAAATAATTAATTTGAAGATATATGAAGGGGGGAAAAAATTAAAATCTTATCTTTTTTTATTAAGCTCAACTAACAAAAAAGAATTAATGTACATACTCATATATATATATATA
Source organism: Epiperipatus broadwayi (assembly GCA_028023455.1). NCBI lineage: Eukaryota > Metazoa > Onychophora > Udeonychophora > Euonychophora > Peripatidae > Epiperipatus > Epiperipatus broadwayi. The sequence goes on along the minus strand of JAQFVV010000086.1, from coordinate 984,481 downwards.
TCAGTTCATGCTTTACGTGCGCACATGTAGTTAAACTAATTTAGCAAGTAATTATCATAGATCTCACAAATAGGCTCCTGTTTCCTTTCTTCTTGAAGATATGAATGGCTATTAAAATTTCCATAATTCTTTTATTAATCTATATTTTTCTAATCGAACTTTCATTAAAATATATACAATAAAGTATTTGTGTGTAGATCAGGTTATCATAGTTGTGATTATTATATTTATCTAAACAATTGTTTTTCATTTTAGGAATACCCAATGTCCATGTGATTTAAGCAAGTTCATACTTTCTCACATATATCTTTGCAGATGACACTTAAAATTTTTTTTTAGTTTTTCATTATAAAGATTATGATAAAATAGTGAATATTTTTTTTTTTTGTATTTGAAAACTTGCTTCTTATTCATTAGTAATTATCATCAGTAGTCAAATAACAATGCATAAATGATTTTTTAATTGTGACCTTGTAGAAGATAATCATTGTGATTACAGAACATTTTTGTAGCCTATTTAGATTCCCAAAAGAAATATTATTTGATCTACTTATTGCCAAAAACTTATAGGAATCGATTCATTATATAGCTGACCATCCAAATCCTAGATACATTGTGCTGGAATTTAAAACACAAGAATTAAGATATAGTTTTCAGAAAGAAATTGAATCGCTATGCATTAGTAGTAGTTGATCTGAATAGACACAACATTATAAATGGTACACTGAAGAATGCCTACTTAAACTACAAAATTGAAGACTTTGTTAAGTTAATGGAGCCATTTGGACAATTCTTCAATCTCATCCATGACTGTTGCCAAGTACACCGGTATCAATATACGGAAACAGTTTCTATTTTAGAGTTAAGATATATAAGAATGTAAAACCAAAAGACATACCCTCTCAAATAATGACCCGGGAAGCAACATTGTGTTTGATGATTAAAGGAATACAGCCCCAGTGTTAGCAATGCAAAGAGCATGCACATCTAGCCAACATTTGTCCTAGAATACATTGTACCCCATGTAAAATAAAAATGACCCCATTTCATCAGTGTTCGAATATAAATAATGGCTTATCTGAAAATGCATTAAATAGTATCTCTCATACAGAATAAACAGCAGAAGCTGAAAGAGCCATCAGGTCAAGACAACCATTAAATGATGAATCGGAATTACAAATAACGGAAATCTCCCACAATGCCAGTAGTCTCATCCCTGTCGATAACGTAATTAATTCTGTAAATGATCATTCCGAATCCCAATTTAATATTTTAAACAAAACAGCTCCAGGGATAATGGAATCACTTTCATAATTTATATCAATAAAAGGAAATTCAAATGTATCAAACAATCTGTTGACTGGTTGGCCCCCACATAAGAGAAAGGAGAATAAAGGGCAGACAAAAGATAATGATAATGAGGCATCATTTCCAGAGTCAATGGTATGACAGACTTTGCAAAAAAAGTTAAAACCAATATTAATAATGAAGACACTGTACAATTTCTGCTGATGGTGAAATTTTTGTTGAGGAAGTAAATGGGTCATGCTTGAATAGATTAAATAAAATCATAGATTCTCCCTTTATAACAAGTAATAACCTAACTGTGAATGTAAGTCAATCTAAAATAATAGATAAATAGAAGATAATGGACTTGAACTTGTTACTGAGAGCATAATTAATTTTTGTATTTATCTTAGTACTGTTTATTCTTGTCAATTATATTTTTGGTGTTTTTATTTTAAGACATGGTGGGTTCAAAAATAGGGGTCTTAACTCCACTAATAGAATTTATCAACTGAAATAATGGTATGATACTGTCAAACCGCATCTAACATGTCTATTGGAAACCAAAATATATAATGGTTCACTTATTGATCCTTACATTTATTTTGTAAATAAAGGTTTTGCAGCTTTCTTTAAATCTTCTAATTCCCTCTCTTTGGGTACTGGGATTATTATAGATAAACTTAGCCCTCTGGCTCTTTTAAAATTTATTATATTGATGAATACTTTACAATTATTTCATTGCGAAATAAAGCAATGGTGCTAGATGTAATTTTTATATATATTCCTCCTGGACCTACAATTATGAACAGGTTGATCCTCATATTAAATTCCATGCTTGGCTCCCTACCCATGCATATTTATGGGTGATTTTAATTTGTCATATGAAAAATTTGTTAAAAAGTGGTCACATCTTCTTTTTTTCCCACTAATGAGTGAGGAAGGATTTTTTTCTAGTGGTATCATTTCCTTTAATAATAGAAAATATTCTTCACTAATTGATCTCATGTTTTATTTCCCATCAATTCATCACCTTATTAATCTTGAAATTAAAAATGCACCTTTTTCAGACCATGCTGTACTTATCACTAAAATTAATGTTAATTTCAATAATAAAAATTTAATATCCACTGGACTTACTAGTAGAATGTTATTACCCTCTAGAACACCTGAATTGTTATTTTCAGAAATTTATATATATATCTAAATAAACTGAGTAAGATTGAAATGAATCCAGTGCAGGCCTGGACTGCATATGTAAACATTATCAAACATGATTTACCATATAATCAGAGCCCACTATCATTGACAAGCCTATTGGAACTAATGGATAAAATATACAAAAATATTATTCAGACTCCATCCTCAGAAAATGAATCAACAAAAATAAAAAAAAACCTTAAAAATTTATATAATGGAGCAGAATCACCACTCAAAGAATATCTAGCAATCAAGAAGAGGAGAATATTTATTGGGCAATCACATATATGGGCTTGAAACTATATCAGATGGGCATTGGATCACCCACCTTTAATCAGAGTGGTAACAGCCATTCAAATACAAACAGGGACGGTTAGTGAGATTTATATGCTGGAACCGACCTGTTTGTATTATAGGAATAGATTGCAATCTGGAAACACTTATAACCCTGCAAAAAAAGCTTGTTGAGTCAAATGAAAATAAATTTAGCCCTAATGAATTTACAAGGAAACTGGAATTCATGGCTGAATCTTTGGCCCCTTAGCCTACATGGGATACCGTGCTTTGTATATCATCTAAATTCCTTTACTTCTAATTACCTAGCAAACTTTCTATCAAAAGAATTATACACAATGTAAAATCTATATCCTATATAACTGGTACCATTGTTTAAAAAAAAGAAAAAAAATATCAACCATATAAAAATTAAGATCGATTTCAATGAGTCTATTGGGGATTAAGATGCTGGAGGCTGTTCTGAAAGATAGAATAGAGCCATACTTTTTACCTATGCTGTCTAAGTATCAATTTGCAAAAAAAGACTCATCCACTAATCAAACAGCCTTTATTTTTAGAACTGTTACTGTTGTAATTCAGCTGAATGTTAAGCCTGCATTTGATACAGTCCCTATTGACATCCTGATTAGCCCTCTAGCTGACACAACTATATCTAAAGCTTACCTTTATGTTTCAACAAATTTGCTTCAGAAGAGTGAGATACATGTAACTTAAATGGAAAAATATCACCACCTATTATTCCCAATTGTTCCATTTCGCAAGGTTCCCCATTGAGCACACTTCTCAATATACACAAACCCTTTACTAATAGCCATTGAAAAAGAAATAATAGCTATGTATACTCTGGACTTAAACACCAGTATTAAGTGTGTTGCTTGCATGGATGATATTACAATTTTCCTATCATCCAGAAAGCAAATCCCAAATGTAATAAAATTGTTAAAACAATGCACTGATAAATTCAAACTCATATTTAATATGGAAAAATCATGTGCATGGCAAATTTACTCAGGGTGCAATATTATAGAACATTTTAAAGGAAAACCTAGCCTTTGTGAAGGTTGGATGGGTATTTAGAGTGATAGGTGGATATCACTATGAGAGTGAATGTAAGAAAATTAAACTTTATTTGAACTTTCCAAAAGAACAACTTAATAACCATGTTGTCTATTTGTGTGTATACTAACAAGTTGTTTGTATTTGGAAAGTTAAAATTCTAAATCAACATTCACTCATAGATGGTGGAAGTAGTCCAACATATCCCATCTAAAATCTAGCCTCTTTATAGGCTTTCCATTTTACTTAAATCCTATACAAATGAGAAGAAGTATTCAAACCGACTAACAAATAAAATAGAACACATAATCAACTCACTAACAAAAGCATATTTCTCTATATGCCAAAGTTTTATTATATAACATGATAATTATGACTAGAAAGATATATTATATACCAATAATAAAATTTACAGAGAAATTTATTAACCATAATCATACACTGCTGAGAAAACTTCTCTGAGGTAGAAGGATTTTACCAATCTCAATCAGAAAGTTCAAGTGTCCTTTGGCAAACAATGGCCTTAGTCTTAAGTCAATAAATGTATTTGAAATACAAAAATCACTTAATACCATCTCAAGATGTTTCCCTACCTGAAAATAGCATTTAAAATCACATTTACAGATAGACCTCCACTTACAGGATATTTAAAGGTCATTAGAATCTTGATCCTAAAAATACAGAATTTTGTCTGTATTCCCCCAAAGAATAAATATCAATATTGGGAAGTATACCTATTATTTTCCCCAGCCACACAAATTCATGAAGGACCTATATTTGAAATTGCAAACAAATAACTATGTCACAAATTTTGGTCACTTGAGCTAAATTCTTGAATCTTCTGGTTAAGATTAACTTAGAAACTTCACCTACCAAATTTTTTTACAAGTATAAAAGATAGATTCAATCAATAGAAGATTGCTGTAGTTTATGTAAAAGAGAGTCCAAAACCCAATCTTACATTTTTTTTTTCATGTCCCAAACTTTGACCAGATGAGGGCGAAAATACCAGTCATATTTAAGAATGAAAAAATTACATATTGGATATATGTTTAAGGAATTTGGTAAAGGTCTTTTTTCGAATGTACATGCTAATATCTTTGTTCTCTATGCTATATGGTGTACAAGATGCATATATGTATATGAAAACAGTCCAGGAATACTAAATGCTTTTAGAAATAAACTAGAAACAATAAGAGGAAGGGACAGAAAGATTTCTAAATACAAGGTATATGTAGAAACCTGATCGAGACTTTCAGTCCTCAAAGCTATAGCATGATACTTGTCTCATTAATAATATCTGGTATATTTTTTTAATTTATCTAGTGTTTATGATTTAATTAATGTTGTAAAAAAGTAAACAAATGTTTGATTTTTTTCAAGCAATGAATAAAGTTCCTTTGAAGCATAAAAAAATTAAAGTGATTATTTATATGCAAATCAAACTATAATGCAAGCAGATTAAAACAAATAACAACAACAACAACAAAATTCCTTGGATTTTTATCCTTTGTTTTTCTTCTTTTTTTAATTGACATTAACTTTTATTTCAAAAAAGTATAAACAAGTTTTATTCTGAAATTTTTCAGAAGAGATATTCAAGATAAAAACTAAAAGAAAACAAAAATATTTTAATAAAAAAAAAAGTTATATGATTTTTTGGTAATCATCTGAAATCCGGGCACGGCCTCTTGGGGTGTTGATGCTATACAAAAATCAATCAAATTTAACGTTACCGGGCCACCGCAACTTTTTTTTTTTGTTTTTTTTTTTGATTAAACAAATTTTTTATTTCATTTTCAACATGATTTATTTTTTATTAAACAAATTTTTATATTCATTTTCGTTGTTTTTTTTTTTTTTTAATCTGATATTTTTCTTTATCCAACAAATTTTGGTAATTTAATTTTTTGAATTTTAAAACTTTGGACTGTTTCATAACGAAAAAAGTTGTTTTAACCATGCCAAAAAAATATAATGGGATAATTATTTGGGACTTGTTTCGACTTTGTTCTACCTTTTTTTTTTTTTGTTGTTGTTGACTAAATTGTTTTTCTTCTTATTAAATCAAAACTAACTTTTGTGTTGTTGGGGATTCAAAAATTGTTTTGAAATCCCCACTCCCACCCTCGGATCAATAATTGTAACATAAGTCAATAATTTTACCTTTTTTTAAACAACTTGTTTTCACTTTTTACTTTTATTTATATTACGTTTGAATTAGCCTTTTTTTTTTTTTTGCTTCTACAATAAACAACTTTTTGGGGGGCTTTCGTACTGTTATTCTTAACAAAAAGTTAACAAAAATAGTCATTTATTTGAACTCCACTTGTTTTAATCCTGATGAAAAAAATAGAATGCAATTCTTTGGGTATTATTTCTAATTTATTCAACCTTTTTTTTTTTGGGTTGACCAAATTGTTTTTCTTCTTATTAAATAAAAAGTAACTTTTATGTTTTTTTGGGGATAAAAAATTGTTTTAAAACACCCATCCCCACACTCGGAAAAAGAATTGTAACAAAAAGTCAATAATTTACTTTTTTTTTTTTCAACAACTTTTTCTCACTTTTTACTTTTATTTATATTTCGTTCGAATTACCTTTTTTTTTTGGCCTTCTACAATAAACTGCTTTTTTTTGGGGGGGGGGGGAGGTTCATACTTTGTTATTATTAACAAAAAGTCAACAAAAATAGTCATTTATTTTAACCCCTGCTGCAAAAAATATAATCCAAATACTTGTCAATTTCTAATGAAGTGAAAAAAAAAAAAAAAGGACACAAACTTTAGACTTTTTTAAATTATTTATTATTTTAGTGCTGTAATAAAAAGTGGACATTATGTGCCTGAAAAAAAGGACACAATCTCACACACTTTCTGTACTCGGCAATTCTGAAGAAAAGTTTAAAAATTACACGTTCTTCTCAGACCTTTTAGTGGTCTCGTATATTTTCCACGCTGAAACGTGACTTAGCGTGTGAGCTTTGTCGAAGCATGTTCGAACATACACTTTGTCAATTTTTTACATATTAACATTTTTTAGGGAAGGGTGGGGACCATATGACAATCATTAGTAATTAACAACATTATTTAAATAGAAATGGCATTACTCTACTATGAAGATTTGAAAGTTGTACTGACTTGAAACTCAAACACCCTCAAGCGATACGGTAATTAGTTACGAATAGAACAAATATGCGTAAATAGTTTCGAAGCACAAAACGGGCCGTAATATTTTTGTGCAATGTCATGTAAAGCGGCCTGCCATAATAGGTTAACTTTTTAATAGCCTGAAACGCGATATTGTGGTTGTCACCTTTAGATTGCTCTAACTCAGCCAATTTTTTAGTTACATTGAAGAAAAAATACCCGTATTAAAGCTTAGAGCAAGGCCTATAAGATGCTGCCCTCTTTTGAATCATTTTACAAGTAAAAAATCAATACTAGGAGGATTTTAAGTTGAACAAAAGAAGAAGGCCAGTTTTGATTGGTTGGATAATCTATTCCCAATCTATTCCTAATTCTTATTGGCTGATGATTCTGTTAAATATTTTTTCACCGCTAAAATGAAAATATATGTTTTGGAGTGTTTTTTTTATTATGTTTCGTACATATTATAAATAATTTTCATAAAATCTAATATTTCTAATAAAAATATAGTTATTTTACAAAAGTAGTAAGGTTTTATTAAAAAATTGTATACTTTACACGATTGTAAATTGAAAAAGAAACCAGCCGTAGCAGCAATTTTTGACATCTTGTCAAGAGGTTAGATTGCTCCAAGCTGTTTATTTGATTTTCAAACAAAGATTAATGATTTAGAATATTTTTCTGGCATTATAATGTATTTTTGGTGTATTTTTTTAATAATATGCTGAAAGTATAATTATTTTGAGAAAGACGTTAAGATTTTTCCTAAAAAATTCTTAAAAAATTCGTAACGTGAAATCTGGGAGGGATCTAAATGACATTTATAATGCTTCTAATTTGCTCGTAATGTTTTTTTTTGATTTTTCCGCTTTTGAATATTTCTATAAAATACAAATAAAAATATATTTTTGAAATAACTTTCGTTTACTTCCTTAACATTACAAATAATTAATATACTTTTTGAAAACGAAACTAAAATTAATATACATTAAAAGATGAAAATATTTGTATCAAAAAGTTTGTCACTTGACCAATTAAAAGTTTCAGATTTTACTTTGCTGGACCAATAACAAAAGTGTTCTATTTAAGTGTTAATACAATATTAAATGTTGTATTAGCCGTAAGGCCGGCCGTAGAAACGGCATTTCAGATGATTATATGATTTTTTTCTATTATGGCTTAATAATCCAGAATACATTATTTTTTTATTATAATAATAATGGAACCATATAATTATTATATGTAACTTAATTAATATTTGTGAAGTTTTTACTTAAAATTGTCTTTTTTTAAAAAGAAAATATCTATTTATTTTTAATGGGTAAAATTTATGGATTTGAATCTAAGTACTATAATGTACTGAAAACAATATATATATAAGTGCAGTATTATAAATTGGTATCATATCAAATTTAGCTATTTTTTTCAATAATATACTATGCTCTCTCATTATAAATTTCATATGTTTAAAATGTCCAAATGTTTTTAAAAACTTCCATATTAAAAGAATGTATATGTGATCATTTTGATGCAGTGGTAATATATCCAGCATCATGCCTACAAGGATAATGTTGAAATTTTTTTATATTTCTAATCACATTTAGGATTTTTTCCTTTTTTACATAGACAGTTCAGAGTCAACTTAGTTAGTTATCCATTATTGTTTAGCAATTCATAACGAGAGAATAAAATAATACTGGAAGACTGCAATTATAACTCAGAACTAAACAAACCTGTTACTGCTGTCTTTTCTTTACTATTCCTCAATAAAGAATTATAGGCAAAGTTTTATCTTATGATGAGCCATTTAAAGGCTGTTCTATCTATTTATTATCCTAAGTATATATATATATTAATATTAATGAATTTATAGTATTATCTTTGGGAATAATAAAAATAAAATAGCTAAGTAGCTGACGTTTCAGTACAATAATAAGTATTTTCCTAAGAGCTTTTTTCTCAAATCAAGAATGTGTGTGAGATTTAAAAACATTTTTTTTTTTTTTACTGTTCTCAAACTTAAATTTTATTGATTGAGAAATTTTAAAAAGTATTTTATTCTCCAATAAATATTATTAACTTTCTTCAATTTTCACTTCTCGTTTATGCTTTTGGACCTTTTAAAAATCTCTAAGCTTTCCTTTGCAGTCTGGTCATATTCAATTTTTGCCAGAATATGTTTTATTAAAGTTGATATCTTGGTTAGTTAATTTTATGCGTGAATAAATTTCTCTGATTGTCAGATCATAGAATAAATATAAGAAAGAAAGAATACATTTTGGCTATTAGAGAAAAATCCAATTTATCATCCATTTATTCACACATAATATTAATTAACCATGAGATCAATTTGAATAAAACACATATTTTGGCAAAAATTGAACAATGTGACCAGAGATTGCTAAGGTAAGCTATATAGATTTTTAAAAGGCCCAATAATGTAAATGAGAAATATGAATTGAAGAAAATTAATAATATGTATTGGAGAATAAAATATTTTTTAAAACTTCTCAACCAATAGAATTTGAGGAGAAAATAATAACGAAAAAAAAAAGTCTTTAAATCTGACACACATTCTTATGATTTGAGAAAGAAGAAGTTCTGAAGAAAGTACTTGTTATTGTACTGAAACATCAGCTATTTTATTTTTACTACACAGAACTTCTGGAAATAATACTATGAATTCATCATTTATCGCATGAGAATTTTAGAATTGACATTAATATTACTATATATACATTCTGTATATTTATTTTTGTACAGGGAAAAAAACGAATAAAAATTTACTGGGTTATGTCCACTGTCTGCCACCTGCTTTTTTAAAAAAAATAAAATAATATTTAAAAACTAGTGTTAACTTTCCCCATCTTCACCTTTAAGTTTTTGTTCAGCAGAAAAAAACTTTCTTTTAACTAACAAGTAAACAGAATTCATAATGATTGTATAAATATGACATTTATATCAATGAGCAACATCACTTTGCAGATATTCATTTTAAAATGCTAATATATAAAAATTTATTTACTATATAGTGTTTGCTAAATTTTTGATGTGTACATATTCAAAATTAAATAAAAATAACTGACTGACATAATAAAATCTGAAGTTATGAAAGCTAAAAATCACTTTGATAAATTTATTTGAATAGTAGAAATTGACAAATTAGAGGAAATGGATTAACTGTGTTCTGCATGTACAGGCTGCCTGCTGAAAACTAGTGTTTAATGAATATGGATCTGTAAAGCGCATGTGCATTAACCTGATCGCTAATTTACAATTACAACTTATTAACATAGCGCTATATAAATAAATACCTTATTAACATATATAGATAAATTTATTTTTTAAAAATTATGCTGTAGGAGTTGTAGATACTTATTAATTCAGTATGCTGTCATATTGCTTCATAAAAAATAATCAAAAAGTTTTTTGTTTGGGATTTCTTAAAAAGAGATTTGATACAATGATAGAATAGTAGATTGGAGTTCAAGGTTTATTGATCATGATCCAAATCCCTACCATTTCTAATGTTTGAACATCTTATAAACTCCAAGCAATAAATCATTTGGTTATCATTTTATGTCTTGTTTCAGTCAGTTTAAAATGATATCATATTACCTATTTTATTAGAATTATTAATTCGAGTATACAATAAATTTTTGATTTGTTATCTTGTTTTTTTTTTTTTGCTTTATGTCATATATCACTTTTCGTATATTATCCTTCTTATCTAGTTGCTTTTTCTCTTTTTTGTCAAATAGTATCTAATCTGCTCTAAGTATTTTATCAAATATATGTTGTCTGTATAATATCAGCACTTTAGTTTTCTGCTTATCAAGAATTATAATCCCGCAGGTATTTGCTCTGCATTTCAGCTGTGATCATAGTGATTTGTATTATTACCTGCACTTAGTAGCATGACCATGATTTTAAATCGGGTGGGTAACCTCTGGCCTTGAAAGCTTTCAATATGGCCCCTGAACATTTTCAAAAATGAATATAAAATGGCCTTGTATAAAACTTCTATTTAAACATGTGCATTTAAATTAAGAGTTTAAATAAAATAAAATATTTTTTCAATTACCTCAAATGTTTCAACAAATTATCTATATTGTGTGGTCTATCTGACTCCAGATTTAATCTCTAAGTTGCTGGGGACATTTTGTTTGCCTTTAAAGTGATTTTTGCATACTAATGGTATATTTGCAAAAAATAAAATTAGAATTTTACTTTGTTTTATTATTATTATTTTGCATTTTTTTTTTATTTTTATGATAACTACATTAAGTAAGATATAAAAAAAATGTCACAGAAAATTACATATTTCAATAGAAATGAATCAATCCATTTTTTTAATAGAAAGAATAAATCCATATGCCTGATATGACTGGAAATTATTTCAATTAATAAAGAAAACTTTATTAAACATTTTAATTAAACAACATTGTTGGAAAAGAAATATTAAAATAGAAAACTTGGAAAGGAGCTTTATGAAGTGGTTGACATCTCCCTAAAAAGTCCAAGTCAGAAAATTCTGTGATGGCAAATTATATATTTTCTTATTTAAAAAACAAATCAGAAACTTTGAATTCATTTTCTGAAGGGAAGTTTTAAATGATTGCATCCCAGCTGCAGTAGAATTAATCTGTCCAGAACATAAAAAGAAATTCCAGAATATAAAAATATCATGAAGAATAGTTACAAGGCAAAATGGAAAAATTATCATTAAATGTGGAACAGTCATCAATAATAATAATATTATTTTATTTTTAATTCACAAAAAAATTATGGCCTTTATTTAAAAAGGACAAATCGAAATTGGCTTGCTAGCTGAAAAGATTGCTCACCCCCTAATGATTATGGACAAATTAATTATATGTTTAATCACATATTAAATAAGCTCGAGTATTTCTTTTACATCAGTTCTTAATAAAACTTATCCCACTGGCAGCAGTGTTGGCCTTCATGATGGGATATAAAAACTCTCCTGAATTTTTTGAAATCACTCGCAAATAAAGTTTATTATTAATAAGATTAGATTTCATTACATGAAATTATATATTTATTTTTAAATATATATAATATTTCTTTTAATTATAAAACACACTCAGATATAAATAATATACCCTAGACATGTTTGAATATATATAACAAAGTGAAATAAATAAATAGCTATTCACCCATATCATTGCATAGAGAAAACCGACAATCATTTTGTTATTATATAGTATCCCATAAGAGAAATCTCATCAAGTGATTCTGGAAATTAACATTAGATTCATCCATTTCTAATTTTAATAATTGAATATAATAACCATTTACATATAGTAATTAACTTTATGGGATACAGTTCGTGGCATATATGTAAATACACACTTTAAAAAAAATTTTCTCTTTTTTGAATAGAGTCATTGAAATGTCTGCATATATAATTTATTATAAATAATTGTATTTATTGGAAGATGTGCACAAATTATTTTTTACTCATAATTACTCCTTAAAATCATTCTAGAAAACTAATAAAGAGAATGCTGCAACTTAAATATATTGCAAGACACGTATATAAATTGGGGCATTAGAAAGAACTGATATAAGGACGTGAGAGAGCTACTCCTGCACAGAAATGAGATTAAATGTGTTGGAATCATTTAATGGCGCTGAGGCAGAAGAAGCAGCCATTTAAGGTTGGACAAAATGATTCTGAACAAAGCGTAAAACTTTAGAATTCTTTTATCCCATCTGAAGGAATTAGTAGCAGTTATTATTATTGTTATTATTATGAAGTTAAATTCAAATGTCTAAATGTGTTTTAGTTTAATGACTGTCTTAAATAAATGTTAATAAACACTATTTTGTACCTGTTCTTCATATACTGTATAAATTATTACCACTATCTGACTGGTCTTTAGGGATCCTCAGAACATAGCAATCATTAATTTGCAATTTAAATATTAAGTCACTATGTTGATGTACGGGAGTGGGGGTGGGGGGTTGATATTCTGGACAAAATACTATATACTAATAAAATCAGGTGATTAGTTATTTATTGATTTACATTGTATGGTTTGATTAATCAGTTTGTTAATATTATAATTAATTCATTGATAAATTTATTTATAGCATTTATATTCACATAAGAGATTTAAAACTAATACTACATTACAAAAAAAAATGCTTAAGTGATCTCAAGTCATCATGCTTGCTTTATGATTAAATTAGGTTTAAGATTTTTTTTTTTAGACTTCTGGTATACAATAAAATATATTAAGAAAACTGCTCACTATTTATATGAGGAATCCCATTTAGCTTTTTGACCCTGTAGCATCTATGATTTATTGAGATGGCAGAAAAAATAATGTATTGGAATCGAACAATGGCTTCTAAGTTTTATTGGTTGATTGCAATACTCTTGCCTCATTTGACAACCTGTCATCAAGCATAGAATTTAACATGCATGTTTTTGAAATGGTAACTATAATAACTACATTCTAGTTCAGAATAATGCTAAAGAAAACCATTGTCTGAAGTAAATATATAAATTAGTAATGAAATATATCTCGTAGATGTTTGTTTAATCACCATATGGTGCTTTTGGGAGATCATGCAAGAGTCATTCCAGTAAAAAGAATATGTTTTTCATTCAAGTGGAAAGGGATCAAATTATATTTGCTTATCAAAGTGAAGTAAAATCATTAGTTACATTCGACAGAAGATCTAGCATTATTTGTACACGAAAGCGGTGATAAAAAAACTTTTTTTTCATATTATCAGACTAAGTCTCTCCTCTGCTATTATCATTTTCTCAATTCAGAATTGATTCTAGAATCTTATCCTGTTTATCCAACTGGATAAATATTTAGAACAACATAATGTGCAAGGAATCTATTAAAGGTTATATATTGTGAATTTTGGCTAAATACATAAACAAATTCTTTAATTTACATTAGTGATGGTTCAAATCCTCTCACTGAGGAATCAGAAAAACTAGTAGCCATAAGTGATTTTGGAGAAATGTTCTTATATGATTAATAAAATTGATGTTAACTTGATGGGATTTAATAATGTAACAACAGTCTGTGAATTTAAATTTTGAAGAAAGTCCATAAAGTTTTTTGTAACAAATAAGTAATTAGTATTAATAGCTGTTATAACATTTATGAAAGCAAATTGAATTGATGTGATAAGTTCAGTAGTAAAAATTAAAATATAATTTATACAGAGTAATAGCTTCTATAATTTTATAATACTCTATACTTAGTAATTTAGCATTTGGTTATTTTTGAAATTTTATCCACACACATTTAGACAAGCTATACTCAATTTGCAGCCAACCAAGCTTTTACATATGGCCTAAAACTCACACTCATTAATCTAAGTTTTTAAAATCTTGAGATGTATGGTATTTCCCTATCCTTTGTTTTAATCAGAAACCACACTCCTGAACTATTATTGCGTAATTACATCAATATGTGATAGTTTTGTTTCTTAGAATTTCAAATTACAACTGCAAACTTGTGACTATTTTGGAACATATTGTTTTATATCAAATTATAATTTAATTATTCACAATAGCAAGAGTATTTTCAACACAAATTAAAAATGTCTGATAAAAGTGTATTTAAAACCACTGGGAAGAAGTATATTCTTATTTTTCTCCTTTTTCTTTGAATTTCTTCATATATTCACATATATTGCTTGCAATAACTCCTCTCATATACATTTTAATGCCAAAAATTTTTTTAATGATTCCTTTATTTTTTCTGACAATTTTGACTGTCCTGCAGTCTTCATCAGACCTACAATATTGAATGATATTAACAGTAACCACTATTTCATATACATATAAAAATATACATACATGCATGGCTGCAGAAAGGAGTTTGCTATTAACTGAAAGGAGACCCTTTGATTCCTCTTGGAGGCCTTAAAGGAACCGAGCAGGGCAAATTCCTAATGTCCACTCCATACATTCTTGTCATCGCAGCTGTTATTACTATGTGATTATTCATATAGTATACGAACATGGATGGGCTGCTCACCAACACGCATTAGCCAGCGTGGTGAGTTTATTGGCTTTTTACCTCTGAGTTTAAGAATATTTTTTCAATATATACAATTATGACAGACAAAAATAAATCATGGCCCTTATTCCCAGGAGGCTGTAAAGTCACCAACCAAGGCAGCGGTTGGTGGCCGAAGGCGGAGGGTGCTAAGAATCCCCTGATTGCGGACTCAGGCTGCCATTTGATGATGACTTTTTATTTAGGTACTTACAACTGCAGATCACTTTCAAGTGAAGGAAGATTGCAAGAATTAGAAGAAGAACTGTCTTATATTAAATGGGACATTATTGGACTTTGTGAAGTTAGAAGAAAAGGTGAAGAAACAATTGATTTAAAAAGTGGACATATACTCTACTATAAAGGCACAAATATTGGAAATACAAGTGGAGTAGGATTCATTATAAATAAAAAATGGAAGAATAACATTGTGGAGATTGATGGTGTATCAGACAGAGTGGCAAGATTAGTTTTACAACTTAATAGCAGATACCAAATGCAGATAATTCAGGTTTATGCCCCAACAAGTTCTCATAGTGATGAAGTTATAGAAGATTTTTATATGGATGTACAAAAGGCTTTTGATCAGAGTAAACAACATTTTAAAATTGTTATGGGAGACTTTAATGCTAGAATTGGTAAACAAATGAAAGATGAAAATGCTGTAGGTAATTTTGGTTATGGTAATAGAAATGAGAGAGGACATAGACTTGTGGAGTTTGCAGAAAAAGAAAAACTTTATATTATGAATTCTTTTTTTTGAGAAAAATGTTAAAAGGAAATGGACATGGAAGCATCCAAATGAAGGTACAGCAGAATTGGATTATATTTTGACTAACCGAAAATACATATTTCAAGATTGTAATGTTCTTAATAAATTTAACACAGGAAGTGATCACCGATTAGTAAGATGTAAGATACATGTTAATGCAAAACTAGAGAGACAAAAATTATTAAGAAAAACAATATTTACAGTTGATATTCCTAATCTTCAGAAACATTCTAATGAATTTAAATTAGAACTTACAAATCGGTTTCAAGTATTAGTAGATTTTGAACATGATTCAGATTTGAATGACATTAATAGGAAAATAAGCGATACACTTTTAAAAACTGCAACAAAGATAGCTGGTAGAAAAAAGCAGCAATTGACTAGTAAAATTTCTACTGAGACTAGAGAATTTATGAAGAAAAGAAGGAATATGAGGATATACAACAATGATGCATTAAAAAAGATTGAATATCTCGAATTTTGTAAAATGGTGCGGAAAAGAGTTGAAAATGATATAAGAAAGTATAATTGTGAACTAGCAAGGAAAGCTGTAGAAGAGAATAAAAGTCTAAAGAGTGTAAAACAACATTTTGGTATTGGTAGGAAATTTATATCTGCAATAAGAAAAAAAGATGGCATTATTACTAAAAAGAGAGATGACATCATAAAATGTGTAGAAGACTTCTATCAAGAATTATATAGTAATAAAGAACAAGTGCCTCCTATACATATTATATCTTCTGAATTGCCCAGAATTTTGAATGAGGAAGTGAGACATGCAATTAAATTTATGAAGAAAGGGAAGGCTCCAGGTAATGATGGAATTGTAATTGATATATTAAAAGAAGCAGGTGAAGAAATAGAAATTTTTTTAGCAAAGTTATATACCAAATGTCTAAATGATAAAGATGTACCAGATGATTGGAAGAATGCAGTATTAATATTAATATTTAAAAAAGGTGATAAAGAAGATATTAGAAATTACAGACCTATCAGTCTTTTATCAGTTTTATACAAAATTTTTACTAAGATAATTACAACTCGTCTACAGAAAACACTGGATTTCCACCAACCAAGAGAACAAGCTGGATTTAAAAGTGGTTTTAGTACAGTAGATCATATCCAGGTATTGAGAGAAATTATAGAAAGGACAAATGAATATGAGTTGCCATTATGCTTAGGATTTGTAGACTATGAAAAGGCATTTGATTCTATAAACATTTCTT
This sequence comes from Epiperipatus broadwayi, assembly GCA_028023455.1. Classification (NCBI taxonomy): domain Eukaryota; kingdom Metazoa; phylum Onychophora; class Udeonychophora; order Euonychophora; family Peripatidae; genus Epiperipatus; species Epiperipatus broadwayi. Next base: position 967,434 of record JAQFVV010000086.1, on the reverse strand, counting down.
CAGTGATTAAAGCATTGGATCATCAAGGTGTAGATCCAGGATATTGTCATATTTTGAAGAATATTTATAAAAATGCAACAGCAACAATTAGATTACATAATGATAGTAGGAAAATCAACATTGAAAAGGGTGTAAGACAGGGTGACTCCATATCTCCAAAACTTTTTACAGCAGTGCTGCAAGAAGTATTTTGTGGATTAAAATGGGAAGCTAAAGGAGTGAAAGTAAATGGAGATTATTTAAGTCATTTAGATTTTGCAGATGATGTAGTTGTTTTTGCAAATAATGCTTTAGAGCTACAGGAAATGTTGCAGGAGTTATCAGATGAAAGTAGGAAAGTAGGACTAAAGATAAATGTTAAAAAGACTAAAGTAATGTTTAATAGATTTTCTCAAAATATGAAAATAAAGATTGATTATGATGAGTTAGAAGAAGTTAACAGTTACAAATACCTTGGTCAGATTATTAATACAGATGGAAATATAATGGATGAAATTAATCATAGAATTAAACTTGGTTGGAGTGCTTTTGGTAGAAATAACTTGATACTAAAAGGAAATATGCCTATGTGTTTGAAAAGGAAGGTTTTTAATAAATGTGTTTTGCCAGTTCTTACTTATGGATCTGAGACTTGGACACTTAATAGAAGAGCAATACAGAGACTTCAGACCACTCAAAGAAGTATGGAGAGATGCATGTTGGGAGTAACAAGAAGGGATCGAAAACGCAATGTATGGGTAAGAGAACAAACAGGTGTTACTGACCTCATTGAAAAAATTAAAAGACTGAAGTGGAGTTGGGCTGGACATATTGTTAGAAGAGATGATAACAGATGGACAATTGAAATTTTAAACTGGATTCCAAGAGATTGTAAAAGACCCAGAAAGAGACCACATGTGACATGGATGTATGAAATAAGAAAGTGTGCAGGGGTGATGTGGAGAAGAGAAGCCAAAGATAGGAAAAGATGGATTGAACTTGGAGAGACCTTCATCCTGCAGTGGATTGATAATGGTTGATGATGATGATGACATACATACATATGTATATCAAAAATATATACATATTCTCAAAAACTTAACATATACATACACATATATAATCCATATCATCCACACACACATATGTAACATATATATATAAATACATATATATAAAATATATACAAAAAAACATCAAATACACAATTTTATATATTTTTTTTTAAAAAACGTGTTTTTAATTTTTTAAAAACTATCTTTTATTACTTCTTATCAATTTACTAACCTTTATTACTTCTTTATCAATTTAACTTTATTTTCTACTTTTATCCTTCATCTTTTCTTCATATCTATCATTTTACATTATTATCTAATATATTTTATCATCTTTTATTTTAATACCTATAAATTTAACTTTTGTCATTTTATTATTTCTAATCTTATTCTTTGTTAATACTTTTTATTTTTATTCTCTTTAATAATTTTCTCATTCATTTAAACTTACTGATCTTAATCTCCTCTACCTTTTAAAATAACTGATTTTTTTTTTTAATTTCTTATCTTTTTTTTTATGTGATGTGATACACTGTGACTTCTTAAACGGAGTCAGGAATCTCTCAACAACTATGCCCAGAGAAACTTGTTAGCCATTTTACCTTCCCTTTCCATTCCCTACCCTAAGTTCTCCTATAATCTGTTTCATCCCATTTCCACAACATAATCTTTTCAACTCTATGGTCTTTATATCTAAATCCTTCTTATCTTTTGCCAACCGAGCATAAAAATCAATAACCCACTTTCTTCTGTATAATCATTTTGTTCATATTTATTCTTCCATAACTTCATTATTTGTACCCTTTCTGTTTTCAAGCATTTACATTCAGTTAACAAATGCCTAATATTTTCTATGCCTTCCTTATGCAATTTGCAGAGTAAATCACCCATATTTTTCCATTTACATGTATATTCTCTTGTTGCTAAAGATCCTGTTCGAACCTTAAACAATAAACTACTTCCCTTGCTATTATCATAAATTAACTCACACCCAATGTTCCGTTTACTTCTATATATATTTAAACTCTTTTTGCTATCCATACTAGTTTTCCATTTCTCCAACTCCCTATTCTTTATTAATGCATCTATTATTTTATCCCATTCCTTACGACTATAACTCTCAACAATCCTCCTAACACAATTATCATACCTTTTGTACAAGTATACTGATATAAATTCTTTATCCAAATCTTTTGCATACCACATTACCTTTCTCACCCATCTTGTTGTCTGCCCTTTACTCGCAATCCAATTAGAAACTATTTTAGCTATTCTTTTATTATCTATAAACTGCAACCTACCAAACATTTTCATTTTACTTTTTGCATCTCTCGTATAAAAACTTGACCATCCCATTTCTCCTTGAATTGCCTCCCTTGCTATTCACACATCTGCATCCAATACATGTCTTCCTACTTCCCTTACACTTTTTCTAAATAATCTAATACCCCTTTACTAACACATAAAGCATCATTACCATATGTTAATCCTGGTACTGCAACTCCCATACAATTCTAGCTATATCATATTTACTATATGAAAACACTGTTAATTTCTTTATCAATCCCTTTCTTTTCTTTGCTTCATTTAACTTTTTTTCCCCATTCATTCAAGCAATTTTTCTGATTACTTAAGGTGATTCCCAAATGACTATATCTATTCGCCACACTTAACTTAATATCCCCCAATAAAAATTCTTTGTCTTCTTTTTCCCCAGTATCAACCATCATTATATTTGATTTTTCTTCACAAAATTTAAACCCCATCTCTTTACCCACCCTTGCACATGTCCTCAGCGTAACTCCCATATCTTCTGTTCTTGCTACACACAAAAAGACATCATCCGCAAAAAAAAAGACCTGACAAAGTATATACTCCCTTGCCACCTATTAACGGTATCTCTATCCCTCTTCCTAATCTTTCTATTGCTCTGTCCATTTCACTCAATTACAACAAAAACAAAATAGGTGACATAGGGCATCCTTGCCTTAGTCCCACCCCTTTTTTAACTTTAACTGATTCGATATTCCCTAATTGATACGAATAGTAATTATTTTTATATAATTTCTTAATAATATCCACTAAAGCTTCATCCATTCCCAAATTTGCTAAACTTATCCATAATCTAATTTCTATTTACTCTATCATATGCCTTCTCTATATCCATAAAACTCATATATAACTGTCTACCTGTATTCCTACTCATATCCATAAGTTGTGTAACTACAAATAAACTATCTTCTATACACCTATCTGATCTAAAAGCTCCTTGCATTTCCCCCACTACATTATTCCCTTCCATCCATTTTGCAAATCTTCCAGCCACCATATATGAGAAAACTATATAAACCTGGTGTTACCGCTATCGTTCTATAATTGTTTAACTTTCTATGATCATTACACTTTCCTTTAAATAATAGTCTTACTCTTGTATTACTCCAACTACTTGGAAAACTCTTCTGTGCCATCTAATTAAAACAGGATAATAGCTTTACTTTTGCCCTATATCCTAAATTCATTACCATCTCTGCTTCTCATCCATCTAAACCTCTTGCCTTTCCACTTTTCAATTTCTTCCCTACCTCATTCAGTTCATGTTTTGTAAACCTAATATTCCTATTACTATTATGTTTTCTATCACCCTGTCCTTCACATCTAACATCTTTTCTATATCCATTACATATCTATTTAAGATTGTCTAAGTCTTCTGTAAATCAACACTCTATTCCCTCATCATCTAGTAATACTATCTCCCCCCTACATTTCTTCTTTTAATGTAATTCCCAAATTTTTTACTCCCATCTCTTCCACTTTTATTAATGTCCTCCAACAATTTACTATTCAATTTCATTCTCTCTCTATAATTATCTTTTTAGCCAACTTCTTTTTTTCTAAGTACTTTTCCCATTTAGCATTAATATCTTTTTCACTTTCCTTGTTCTTAATAGCTCACTTATATTCTCTGCATGCTTTTTTCCTTTCTTTTACCAATTGTCATTTTTTTTAATTTTTATTTTGCAGTATTCAAGGTCAAGGTATAAACACATACAATGTATAATGAATATGTAAATAATAATAATTGTATAAATATAACGAATATGTAAAAATAATAATAATTGTATAAATGTAGAATAAAAGTAATAACTGTAATGTATAATAAATATGTAAAATAACTATATAGTAATTAAGAATAACGATTGTGTAAAATTGCAATGTTGTTAAATCATAGAAAGTTGTACAATAATAGAAAGCCCAGCTGACCTTATAGGGTCAGAAAACTATGTAAAATACCATATATGGTGAGAAACATGAAAAACTGTGTGTATGCGAAAACGTAAGTGAAAACACCATATATGGTTAGGAATGTAAAAGACTCCAGAAATCTTGAAGAGTATATAAACCCCCATAACCTGATCTAATTGTTCTGAGTATGTTCTGAGTTTTAATTATAGTCAGAGACTCCTGCCTCTGCAAGTCCAAAAGCAGGACTAGGGAATTTATATGCAGGTCACCATGACCTTTTATTATTTTATTCACCTTATAATAGGCTATGTATATAGTTAAAATTATCCTTATTAAACTATAATCTTACCATCTCAATTCTGCCTTTGTCCATTTATTTACTTGCTGGTCATAAGATACAGCAATTGGCACAGTAATGACAGGAATAGAACCTCACAGCAATTGGCACAGTCGGAACTGGAATCAAATCAAAGAAAGTGGCAGTTAATGCAGGAACGGAACTGCATTAAAAATTGGCTCGGTCATCATAGGATCTAATCTGCAAATAATTGCCTAAATAGCAAGCTGAGACAAAGTATAAGTAGATTCAAATTAATAGAGAAATGGCGAGCATATCGCAAGTTTCTATTTGCGAATTTAATGTAAAAGATCCGAGTGATTGGCCACTGTGTGTTCAGAGAATAAAAAACTATACTAAATAGTATTACGGAGAATACTGTAAAAGTAGCCTCATTACTTTGTTTTGCAGGCGAGAGAGTAATCAAAATAGCGAACAAACTATGTGGAAATTCGCCGGGGACACAGAAATATGATGAGCTCATAATACGGCTAAATGAATATTTTAATCCCCAGCCATCCAAGTTGATTGCTCGATTGCACTTTAGAGGCAGAAGGCAAAGAAAGAATGAGAAAATAAAAGAATATGACATTGGTTTAAGAGAGATGGCAAAGCCATGCCTTTACGGTAAATATTTAGAAGCTCTTATAGAACAACTATTATATGGAATAATTGATGACCAGTTTAGACAGATCTTACTGGCAATAAAAGATTTAACTTACGAAGAAGGTATCAGACATGGAACAACTTATGAATTGCTGCTTTACCAAGCAAGAGAGTTCAGAAGTTTCACAAGACTAGAACCACTTCAAACTAAAATATTTAAAATGTTTGGGGTTAAACCCAAAACCGATAAACAAATTAAATGTTTTTGATGTAGAAAAATCGGTCACAAAGCCCGTGATTGCAGTTTACCAGAAACTGAAAGATATCGGAAAATAACCGAGTATCCCAAAAGATGGTACCACCACACAAAGTCGTGCAGAGTGATGGAAAGTAGCTATATAAAAAGTGCTACTATAGACGAATCTGATCAAATTATGATAATAAAAAAATCGACATAGAATCGCAAGTCAAAAATAATTACCCCAGCTTGTTCAAAAAAGAACCAGGAAAATTAAAAACCTCGCCTGTAGATATAGAGCTAAGAGACAGAGGAAAACCTATTGTAACAAAACCTCGGAAAGTACCTATAGCACAGCAAAAATTGGCACATCGAAACCACCATCAACAAACAGTAAATTGGCAAAGCCCAGCAAAGATCACCAGCAACCATCTCAACTCAAAGACTATGTTAGGTGAAAGACCATACTTCTGGAGTGGGGGAGGAGTGCAGTATTCAAGGTCAAGGTATAAACACATACAATGTATAATAAATATGTAAATAATAATAATAGTATAAATATAATGAATATGTAAAAATAATAATAATTGTATAAATGTAGAATAAAAGTAATAACTGTAATATATAATAAATATGTAAAATAACTGTATAGTAATTAAGAATAACGATTGTGTAAAATTGCAATGTTGTTAAATCATAGAAAGTTGTATAATAATAGAAAACCCAGCTGACCTTATAGGGTCAGAAAACTATGTAAAATATCATATATGGTGAGAAATGTGAAAATACTGTGTGTATGTGAAAACTTAAGTGAAAACACCATATATGGTTAGGAATGTAAAAGACTCCAGAAGTCTTGAGGGGTATATAAACCCCCGTAACCTGATCTAATTGTTCTGAGTATGTTTTGAGTTTTAATTATAGTCAGAGACTCCTGCCTCTAAGTCCAAAAGCAGGACTAGGGTATTTATATGCAGGTCACCACGACCTTTTATTATTTTATTTTGCCTTATAATAGACTATGTATATAGTTAAAATTATCCGTATTAAACTATAATCTTACCATCTCAATTCTGCCTTTGTCCATTTATTTATTTGCTGGTCATAAGACTCAGCATATTCTTCTGAATATTCTCACCTAAAACCTTATTTGCCACTTTTTTTATTTCATCACACCAGTCCTTATACTCATCCCCAATCAACTCTTCCATGATTTCTTTAACTTATATTTTATATTCTTCCAACTTATTTTTATCATTCACTCTCCATCCACTTCTTTCACTATTATTTTTATTTTCCATCACTTTATTAACCATTTCTATTACAATGAAGTTATGATCACTAGTACATACTTTCTCTTCATTATCAAACACCTTAATTTTTTGTACTTTATTCATTCACTCTTTCTCTACCAATACATAATCTTTTGTGTGAAATATATTATTTTTAGACCATGTGCATTGTCTCTCATAAATATTTGAATTTAACTCCTTCTATTATTAATTTTCTTAACTTTTAATTCTATTTGAAAATTTAATCTTACAAACCATTATATTGTAACAGGATATATATTCGTTTCATTTAATTTTTTTTGTAGATATCTAATAATGAGCTAAATGCACAAACATTCAAAATGCACAAATAATGAGTTATTAATAAGTTTCGTTTAAATATTAAAAGTAAAATAAGCTAAAAGAATTTGTAGAATTGAAGTAAAGATTCTAATCTTAAAATAACAAAAACCTTTTAGTCTTAAAAATAACGATGAGAGTGATTTCTTTCTTAACAAGAATAAACTAAGAAACAGATCCTTAGGGCAAAATGATCATTAAAAGGATAACGAAATAGATAAGAGTCAAAAAAGAGAAACAAAAGACTTGCTTCTCCCCCCTCCAAAGTTATATATGCACACAGACCGCAAAGGAAAATTCTACTTACCAAAGAACCAATGAACTACATTTATGAAATATGTCAGATGGATCCGAGGATTCCAAGATAAAATGCTTTGGGACTATAAAAAGAAATATTCAAAAGAAATCGGAAAAATTTGTCATTGTGGAAAAAGAAAAGAAACTTAAAAATAGATTAAAGTAGGAGAGTTGTTGTCATTGCTATAATGTAATCCATTCATTTGCACTCCCCTCAGTCCGACTGGCCAAAGGCAGCTTTCATCTCTGTGTATCCCAGGATAGAACCATCTTCGTAAACCGTCATTGTCTGCAAGAAATGGCTCATGCATAAACTTGAGATCTTCATTGCGAGGGAACTAGCCCAGAGAAAGGAAGGAAAGTATAAATTATTAATGATAGAATGAGCTATAAATTTTCGGTGCTGATATAGTACGCGCTCGGCGGCCATTTTGAATTTGAAAACAGCCAAAAACACTGCTGGCACATGCAAGCGATAAATGTCATCGACTAGAAACACTCATTTTTAAAAAAAGTAAATCGCCCGAGGCACTGTAATTAAAAAAGGTGTTGGGAAGGGACTACACTTAAAAAAATTGCGGGAAACGTCACATTAAATAGCCTAAGGTAATACTATCAAAAAAAAAAAGTGCGGGAAAAGGAAAAGAGGTGAAAATTAAAAAATGCTTTAAAATAAACCAAAAACGCTAATTTATATATATAGTCATAATCAAACATTGCAATATTTACAAAAATCCATTAAAATATAGCGATCACTAGAAAAATAATATAATGCTATAAATCAAACCTTACTTTAAAATAAACCAAAAACGCTAATTTATATATATAGTCATAATCAAACATTACTTTAAAATAAACCAAAACCGCTAATATATATAGTCATGATAATCAAATATTGCAATAGTAAATGTCAAAAGATTAACCCTATGTTAAGGCATTTTTTAAAAAAAAAATCGTAAATGATATTTACAAAAACCCGTTAAAATATAGCGATCATTAGAAAAATAATAAATGCTATTTTAAAAATATCAGTCCGGTCTATCAACGCTATATACTAAATCAGTATTATAATTTTAAAAAACAATATTTAAAAAGTATAATGCTATAAATCAAACATTGAGTTGTAACGTCACATTGAATAGCCAAAGGTTATACTATGGAAAATAAACCAAAACCGCTAATATATATAGTCATGATAATCAAATATTGCAATAGTAAATCTCAAAAGATTATCCCTATGTTAAGGCCCTTTTTTTTAAAAAAAATCGTAAATGATATTTACAAAAATCCGTTAAAATATAGCGATCATTAGAAAAATAATAAATGCTATTTTAAAAATATCAGTCCGGTTTATCAACGCTATATACTAAATCAGTATTATAATTTTAAAAAACAATACTTAAAAACTATAATGCTATAAATCAAACATTGAGTTGTAACGTCACATTGAATAGCCAAAGGTTATACTATGGAAAAAAAGAGCGGGAAAAGAAAAAGATGAAAATTAAAAAATACTTTATAATAAACCAAAAACGCTAATTTATATATATAGTCGTAATCAAACATTACTTTAAAATAAACCAAAAACGCTAATATATATAGTCATGATAATCAAATATTGCAATCGTAAATCTCAAATGATTAACCCTATGTTAAGGCATTTTTTAAAAAAAAAATCGTAAATGATATTTACAAAAACCCGTTAAAATATAGCGATCATTAGAAAAATAAATGCTATTTTAAAAATATCAGTCCGGTTTATCAACGCTATATACTAAATCAGTATTATAATTTTAAAAAACAATATTTAAAAACTATAATGCTATAAATCAAACATTGAGTTGTAACGTCACATTGAATAGCCAAAGGTTATACTATGGAAAAAAAGAGCGGGAAAAGAAAAAGATGAAAATTAAAAAATACTTTAAAATAAACCAAAAACGCTAATTTATATATATATAGTCATAATCAAACATTGCAATATTTACAAAAATCCGTTAAAATATAGCGATCACTAGAAAAATAATATAATGCTATAAATCAAACCTTACTTTAAAATAAACCAAAAACGCTAATTTATATATATAGTCATAATCAAACATTGCAATAGCATTTATTTAAGTAATTTTTTACTAATATTTTAAGAATTTAAAAAAAATTACCAACTCTCGATCGGATGGATGGTCGTCCGCTCAGGCTAAATTTGGTTCTTCCTCTTCATTACTGCAATACCACAAAACATCAAATTATACTTTTAAGATTTAGGTTTATTATTTTAAAGAAGACGCCAGTAAACAATTAATTTATTCAGGAAATATCGCAGCTTGATATGGTCTCTTTCAAATTTATTTTTAAAACTGTGTACTTGGGTCTGACACAAGGTATCTATGACGTAAGATAATTTCCAAGAATTATAGTTCGGATTGGGCCTTTGTCTTATTAAGATAAAAGAAAGTGTTAAGTTAAACTTTCAAATTAAAAAAAAACAACAACTGTAAACCAGCTAATGGACTTTTATGCTTCAAGCCTAACATCGTTATGTATATAATCTTATAATAATGTATTTTGATGTCTAGCAACAATAAGTGAATACGCAAATATAATTAAAGAATATATTTTATTAGGCATTCATAATACTGGATGGGGTGGGATGGCAGCTGACATGATAGACTACGTGGGTCGACTACGTCGAAATACATGCACTAGAAAGTAAAAAAAGAATACACCCGTAAATAAATTAAATCATTAATTTATTTTTATATTTTTTATTATAAATGACCAAATAATTTTATTTGCGTCTTTAAAGTGTTAAAACTAAAATCTTAAAACTAATACATGTATCGGCACCCATATATATATATGAGTACAAGTTGTGATGTATAATATGTTACAGTGCGATTATATTTTTAAATCATTAATTTATTATAAATTTTTTGTTATAATTAATTTTAACCATCTTTTGCATTTGATGACTAGTTAGGCTTGAGGCATAAAAGTCCATTAGCTGGTTTATAGTTGTTTTTTTTTAAATTTGAAAGTTTAACTTAACACTTTCTTTTATCTTAGTAAGACAAAGGCCCAAATCCGAACTATAATTCTTGGAAATTATCTTACGTCATAGATACCTTGTGTCAGACCCAAGTACACAGTTTTAAAAATAAATTTGAAAGAGACCATATCAAGCTGCGATATTTCCTGAATAAATTAATTGTTTACTGGCGTCTTCTTTAAAATAATAAACCTAAATCTTAAAAGTATAATTTGATGTTTTGTGGTATTGCAGTAATGAAGAGGAAGAACCAAATTTAGCCTGAGCGGACGACCATCCATCCGATCGAGATTTGGTAATTTTTTTTAAATTCTTAAAATATTAGTAAAAAATTACTTAAATAAATGCTGTTGCAATGTTTGATTATGACTATATATATAAATTAGCGTTTTTGGTTTATTTTAAAGTATTTTTTAATTTTCATCTCTTTTTCTTTTCCCGCTCTTTTTTCCCATAGTATAACCTTTGACTATTCAATGTGACGTTACAACTCAATGTTTGATTTATAGCATTATAGTTTTTAAATATTGTTTTTTAAAATTATAATACTGATTTAGTATATAGCGTTGATAGACCGGACTGATATTTTTAAAATAGCATTTATTATTTTTCTAATGATCGCTATATTTTAACGGGTTTTTGTAAATATCATTTACGATTTTTTTTTTTAAAAAATGCCTTAACATAGGGTTAATCTTTTGAGATTTACGATTGCAATATTTGATTATCATGACTATATATATTAGCGTTTTTGGTTTATTTTAAAGTAATGTTTGATTACGACTATATATATAAATTAGCGTTTTTGGTTTATTTTAAAGTATTTTTTAATTTTCATCTCTTTTTCTTTTCCCGCTCTTTTTTTCCATAGTATAACCTTTGGCTATTCAATGTGATGTTACAACTCAATGTTTGATTTATAGCATTATAGTTTTTAAATATTGTTTTTTAAAATTATAATACTGATTTAGTATATAGCGTTGATAGACCGGACTGATATTTTTAAAATAGCATTTATTATTTTTCTAATGATGGCTATATTTTAACGGGTTTTTGTAAATATCATTTACGATTTTTTTTAAAAAAAGTGCCTTAACATAGGGTTAATCTTTTGAGATTTACTATTGCAATATTTGATTATCATGACTATATATATTAGCGGTTTTGGTTTATTTTCCATAGTATAACCTTTGGCTATTCAATGTGACGTTACAACTCAATGTTTGATTTATAGCATTATACTTTTTAAATATTGTTTTTTAAAATTATAATACTGATTTAGTATATAGCGTTGATAGACCGGACTGATATTTTTAAAATAGGATTTATTATTTTTCTAATGATGGCTATATTTTAACGAGTTTTTGTAAATATCATTTACGATTTTTTTTAAAAAAAGTGCCTTAACATAGAGTTAATCTTTTGAGATTTACTATTGCAATATTTGATTATCATGACTATATATGTTAGCGGTTTTGGTTTATTTTCCATAGTATAACCTTTGGCTATTCAATGTGACGTTACAACTCAATGTTTGATTTATAGCATTATACTTTTTAAATATTGTTTTTTAAAATTATAATACTGATTTAGTATATAGCGTTGATAGACCGGACTGATATTTTTAAAATAGCATTTATTATTTTTCTAATGATGGCTATATTTTAATGGGTTTTTGTAAATATCATTTACGATTTTTTTTAAAAAAAGTGCCTTAACATAGGGTTAATCTTTTGACATTTACTATTGCAATATTTGATTATCATGACTATATATATTAGCGGTTTTGGTTTATTTTAAAGTAAGGTTTGATTTATAGCATTATATTATTTTTCTAGTGATCGCTATATTTTAACGGATTTTTGTAAATATAGCAATGTTTGATTATGACTATATATATAAATTAGCGTTTTTGGTTTATTTTAAAGAATTTTTTAATTTTCACCTCTTTTCCTTTTCCCGCACTTTTTTTTTGATAGTATCACCTTAGGCTATTTAATGTGACGTTTCCCGCAATTTTTTTAAGTGTAGTCCCTTCCCAACACCTTTTTTAATTATAGTGCCTCAGGCGATTTACTTTTTTTAAAAAATGAGTGTTTCTAGTCGATGACATTTATCGCTTGCATGTACCAGCAGTGTTTTTGGCTGTTTTCAAATTCAAAATGGCCGCCGAGCGCGTACTATATCAGCACCAAATTTTCTTTGATTTAAGATCTCTGAACTTTATTTTCCTTTAAATATGAACTATTAAGTGATATAATGATTTGTAGACTTTCTCTGATGACCAAATCTGAACTTTATTTCCATAAACTTTGCAATGTTAAAAATTTCTTATCTAAAAGTTAACGTAATCTTCATAAAATATATAATATACTTTTTTTAATGCTTATTGTAAGGTCTGTTGGTAATATGGCAAGAGGTTGCAATCGTAAACATAAATTTAGATATAAAATTGAACACATTATTTGATTTGAAAATAAGTTAAATACATTCAATTAAAAAATTTTAAAGAATAAACTAAATTAAATCAATCTTAATAAACTTGTGTGCTTAATAAATACATTTTTGTCTGTTCAGTCTGGCAGTCATCTTGTTATTTAGTATACTTATTTACTGCCTTGCAGAAATAAACTTGAATTGTTTATCCTTAGGCTATATTTATCTCAGTAAAAATTATATATATGCTAGTTAATCTCTGCTTGTATGTTGAGCTTTTGACTTGACTAACGGTATGTTTAAATTATAGTTTACAGATATGTACCTGCCACTGTTATAAATTTCTAGGTTGGAAATAGCTTAGTGGTACCCTGGTGGGCAGGTAGTACACAAATGGTGTAGAGATGGGGGGGGATAGAATTGAGATTGCTGATTTGGACAGATTATTGGTAGATCCTAAATGTAGAAATCTATGAAGGAAGTTACTATAAAACTGGGATAGAATCATCCAGAATTAATAATACATTTGTGCTATTTCTACAGTCGGTTTTTTCCTCAATTCTTTTGAATGACCCATAGATAGGGAAAACTTCATCTGGTGGGGGGGGGTTAACTCAGAACTCAATAGGAAAACTTCATACAGGGAGTGATCCGTTTGTAAAGTGAATGTGTAAAAATTCTCCAGTTAAAGGCAATAATTAAGATTTATGTTATGCTGATGTGTAATTTTCTGACTGCAGATAGAATGAGAAGGAAGAAGATAGAATCCTTGACTGTTAAAAGGAAGAAGTTAGAATCACTTACCGTTATATATATAAAATATGTTAACAATTTTTTACCTATATTTCACATATTAAACCTTTTATATTCTTATTTTATTTTTATTAATAATAATCCTATGAACTTATATTTTTTATTCAAACCTCTATTCATATGCCTATACAATCCCTATACGTTGAGCCAATAATTTTGATCGGCTCATGTTATATTCTCGGTGTGTATGTAGATATATGTATATACACAGATTGATTAGGTAGAAAATAGCGAATAAAAGATGGGTGTCTAGAAAGTTTTTTTTTGATATTGTGTATTAGTTTTTTAATGGGATTTTAAAAAAAGAAAAAAAAAGAAAAATGGTAGATGAGTTATTTTTTTAATTGGATTGAGAGATTAAATCGAAAGTGGTAGAAAAAAAAAAAAAATTAAAGGAATGCAATCACTGGCTGGGAACATGATCAAAAAAAGGACAATGAAGAAAAGGACTATAAATAGAGAGAAAAGTCTATTGTGTAATTAATTATTAGTTTTTTTTAGAATGAAAAAAGAACTATTGTATTAAAAAAAAATGGAAATAAAAATGATCGAAGGCTAAACTAAATAGAATCCATCCCCAGCTGGGCACTGACCTATTCCTAGATCTTCATCGAACTGTGAAACCACCTCAAGGAACAACAAACCATATAGGAGAAAGTGGAGCTAGATGTGGAACAAAATTAGTTGCTGAGAATCAACTCCCAAGAGATACGAAGAAAAGCTTATGGACATGCACTGATCGATCAGGGTAAAGGAAACTTTGTTTATTGATTGAACTATAGACATTAATGAACTCTAAACATAGTTTGAGGATTGCATTTAACCATTAATGAACTATGAGGGGATTTTTTTTAAATATTAATAATATTTATATCTACATTAATTAATTTGTTTAGTTAAAATGCATAAATTATTCGTATGTTTTAATTTTTCTTTATGAATGGTTTAATTAAATTTTCAGGACTATTGGGCGAGGTTATCGGAATAGAAGTAAAAATGATTTAGAAAGCAAAATGAAAAGTATTAAGGGTTGAGAAAATATTGAAAGAGAGGGTAGGCGTTTGTGTTATAACTTACTCCTAATAGTAAGTCACTTAGTCCCTATACCGGTCAAGATTTGGATCGGTTTGGACACTTATTTAAGTAAAAGCGCATGTTCCTTTGAGAACGAAATATATATTGCTCTTCGCCTTTTTTTTTTTTTTAAAAAAAGAAAGATTACGTTAGTTATGTCAAAAGTAGAAAAAAGAGGAAAGGAAGGTGGGGGGGGGGGGTTAGTGATTTGTTTTGTTAATAGTCTTGAATAAAAGAAAAATAAACTATAATAAAGTGTATCATTGGCTAAAGGTTATGAAAGTGTTTTTGTTTTTTGCGTTTGTTCTTTAAACAATAAAACCTATTGTATTAAATCCGTCCATATTGAAATGGGATTGTGGAGAGGAATTTGGCTTGATCTGTCATACGTTTACAAATTATCAACAGCGAATAGCAGATTTTTCTAATTTTGCGTTTCTAGGTTCTTTTATTAGTGGTGCCCTCATGTGATAATGATTGCAGATTTTCCAATATTTTAAATTCTCAGTGTACAATCAAAAAAGTAGTGGCACAAGTATATATACACTAATCTTTTATTACTAATGATATTTGTATAAAAATAATGTTTTTAAATTTGAATAGCGATTGGGGGGGGGGGTAAACATTTTTTATAGGAGCATTATTAGTAATAAAAGATTAGTGTGTATATATAAATAGAGGTTTGAATAAAAAAACTTAAAATATATAATTTTAAAATAGGATGCATTTTAGCATTATTAATAATAAAAATAAAATAAGTATATAAAAGGTTTAATATGTGGAATATAGGTAAAAAATTGTATATATATATTGTAACCCTCTTCCAACATCTACCTTTCTTAACAACAAATACCCGGGGGCACCAATTTTATTGATCATAGAATAAACTACTAGTCTGATTTTGCCTTAAAATTATTAATGAGGCTCTTAAATAGTGTTCTACCTTACCTTAGCTCAGTTGGGGGCTATAGAGGTCTATAAGGTGTAAAATGCAGATTAGATCGGGGAGGAAACATTGTGATTAATAGGAACAAAACATCTATTAAGTTCTAAAGGAAATAAATAATTGGAATTGGTAAAGTTCTACCATATTAATTGACAAGTTATAGTCTATACATCACTTCCTCCCATCATCCACATGCATGGAAACTATGTTAGAAAATTAAACTAATGAATAAAATGTAATGTTGATTAACTATACTGTATAGCAAGTTGGAACTAAATATAAAATAAAACATAACATTACTTAACTTTTTATTGTACAGTAATTTAAACTAAGTAACTGAATTAATGTCTAATCTAAATTAATGTGAATATTTCAGGGAATTAATTTATTGCATGGCTTAATTTTAAATCTATACTTTCCAACAACTACTAATTACTATTATAAAAATAATGATACAAATTAAGCAATATCCTAACAAAATAACGGTAGTTAGATAATGAAAGAAATAGGGTGCATTTTGATTTCAATTCATCATCTAAATAATAACTGAATGATAACATTTTCAGATAATCACTAAATAATCAACATTTCATACAGTGTTTGAATCAAGAAAAGCAACATCATCAGATCTGAACATGTTCATCAGTAAATTATGGAATAGTGCAATCATATATTAGATATGTAAATTTGTGGAAATATGAAATACGAATGCATGTCAAAGAAGAATTCTAAAGACAACTTTAAATAAATAAAACATTTATTTACAAGGTAATTTAAACAAACATTTGGTTTTATAATTTACGCATATACATGTTTTGGATGTTTCTAGCATCAGTGGTTAAATGGTCTACATAAGAGCAAATGACATAAAGATAATTTTCTATATGTTATTTAACATATGCCAGCTATAAATGCATTCTGATAGACTTATGGAAGAAACATTGGAATTCCAGTACTAAAATAATAACAAACTAAACTTACTGATATTTTACTTGCAAAATTGGCTCAAGCTATCAGTCAATTCTGATAAACATATGACACAGAAACACTATAATACTACACTAATATAATTAAATATAAATTTATTCTATATCTGGTATTTTATTTTCAGCACACTCAAGCTATCAATCACTTCTGATATGCTCATGAAAAATAAAACTCCGTTAAACACTGGCATTAAAATTATAAAGTAAAACTAAAGTTCTTGGCATTTTACTTCAAATGCACATCAAATAAAATAAGAAGGGGTTAAATCTGAGAGTAAGCGTAAAAATAAGAGTAAGAGGTCAAAATATACTTTACAAATTAAATGAAATAATTCTATTAATTAGCCACACTTTGTCTTCTCTTGCTTGCTCATTCAAATGAGGATGGAACATTATGAGAGTTAATGGTATGAAATCTAAATAATTAATATAAAATGATTTGAAGCAATAATTAAAGAGTTACACATTAATAATGGATTCCTCTATACCTTCTAAATTAATAATTTATGCATGTGTCTGAATTATGCTATCTGTTATAAAATAATTAATACAACTAAATCTGATTGGTTTACTTATGAAATTGGGAGAAACATAATACGGTTGATGACAATGGCCAACCAAGCTTTAATACAAATTCTACTTCAGCTGCTTTGTGAGAAAAATCAATTCTACTTTTATTTTCCTTTTTTTATCAGCAAACTATCTCACACTTGGCTATCATTAAAAGATAAAAAACATTCCATAGGGCACATAAGGGTTAAAAGACTCCTAACTCTAGTCATTTAAATAACAATACACAATAGCTCCAAAGTCTAACTTTTGAGGCTTAAAACAAACTGGTATGGACTCTGTCTCATCACCAAAATAAGGGAAATCTACTACTTAGCTTCTCATACTATAATTCATAAAATACAACTACTAAGTCTGGAGGATATAATCTACTCCTAACAAATATTTCAACAAGCTAAGGGGGAGTTTTCTCAATCCCAGACAATATACTAATATAAATAATTTCATTCTGCATAGCTACTAAATATAGTTCAATTTAAGCATAATAAAGAAATAATAAATTCACACTTAAATAAATCTCTAACTTTCAAGTTCTCTTGGCACATTTTCATTGTCCGAAACCGATGGGCATTAAATTATTTTTACTTTCAATTCAAACATTATAGTTAGATTAAATAACAGACACGTATATATGAGCATAATAATGCACAAACAATTTCAAATCCCAGTAGATAAAGAACTGTAACGATATCAATTAATTATAAAAATAATAATGAATAAATCTCATTTCTGACAAATATATTTTAATTTGGAAATATACCTATTATTATTAAATAAGCAAGACAAAATAACTTCTAGTAAGCAAAGACAAAATAATTCTTAGTGCGAAATTGAAATAAAAGTTTGGTTTAGGACAAACAATAAATCTTTAAATTCTGAGTAAAACAAATATTAAGAAATAATTATTTTATAACCTATTGAAAAATGCAAAGATAAACTAATTTTATTAATGAATTCTTTTCATTAATAATGGACATTTTTATCACTAACACGTGCGCATGTAAAATTATAAGCACACAATAAAACTATATTAAAATAATACTAATTACCCAGTATAATATTTTTCCATATACTTTTGATGAATCGTTCTTGAGGAGAAACAAAAAATAAATATAAAATCTTAAGACAAATTTTTACGTCTATTAAATGATAAAGCAATAATAGTTCATTCATAGTCTAAACGACATATCTTTGTCATATACTAAATGATGATGATCATGGATATTACACATATGGACAAACATATAACAATTTCCTGCAGGGAGATAGTATTAATTTGGATCCAATTTAGCAGCATTCAAATTTTTAGCAATAGCTAATGAAACTGCTGGCAATAGCCATTTATTATGGCATAAGTAGAGCAATAATTTATTATTTAATTCATTATATATATCTAAGCATTTGTTCTGAATTTTTTAAAAGACATTCACAAAGCATATAACTAATCAGTCAATAAAATCCACTTAAGTTCACGTAAGTTTGTTGATAACATATTTTAATGAATTTTGCTAATGAGGAGAACAATAAATTAAAGAAATTCACATTCAGTTTTATGCTCTTCTACCCATTCCTGAATATTTAGAGATAAATTAATTATTAATCCATTAAATTATGCATTTGTTTTTATTTTTAGATACAAATGGTAGGTAAATGTTTTAACAATATTAATAAAGCAAGATAGAGTAAATTATTTACACACATCCTTCTGTTTAAACTTCATTCCTTTATAGATAGCAAAATTTATTAATAAAGAGTCCTTGATGGGTTTAGTGACAGAGTTTGTAACTTTTCCAAAATAATGAGTCCATACATTTTAGTTACTTTAATATTGGAATTAAGATTTAAGTAAAATAATTTTGAAATATAAATATGCATTTCCATTACTTCTTTAATATTAGAATTTAAACTTAAATGGTTTATAATATAGGCACACATACGCATTTCAAGCGATGGCTGTAGAATTTAAAATAGTTAATTAAAAAGTAAGGAAGATATACCTTGTTACTGTCATTTTACATTTTTATGTTCCAGAAAATTAATAATGGTTTTTCACTTTCAAATTTGGGTCTTGGAAGAATCAGCTTGTAAAACAAAATTGTACTAATAAAATCTTTTATTGGGAGAGAAATGGTGAAATCAGAAAGCAAAGTGAAGCTAAATGAAGTCCCCTTTTTTGTAAAAAGATTTCTTTTTTTGTATATCCCAGACTATTACCCAAGCATCTGTTCTTCCAATAATCCAAGGTCATTTGAAAGTTCAAAAGTCCCTAGAAACAATTGCTCCACCTATTGCACCGAATTTTAATTAGCAGAAAAATATGCAAGAAACTTTTTGTCTTGAAAAAGAAAAAAAAAATCATTTTGTCTTTTGAAAAAAAAAAAAGTATTGAACTAATAATAAAATGTTCTGTATTTCCAAAGTAACAAAATAAAACTAATAATAATTATTTTAGCAAGTAAAATATTTAATAGTATATTTGTTGTTTAATAATTCACCAGTCCAGTGATCTATTAATTCACTTAAAACAACTAAGCTGGTTATTTAAGCTATTGGTTGTGAAATTAAATATTTTGATATGAGACATGATATTTGGTGGTACGATGAAGTACATGAATAGAAAATGAAGCTGAAAGATGGCACAAGCATACATTAACATTCACAATTACTATGCCATAGGTACTAAACTGATTTGACTGAAATGAAAGTTTTTACAATGATGAGTCGAACATATTGTACCATTTGCACTATAGTTTAGAATATTATAAGCAAATAAATCAGAAAATTATTCTAACAAATATCGATACTGTTCTGCAGATAAAATAAATTGGAATCAACTTAAACTAAACTGACAACTTCTGTGATAAGCCACCCCTCTTCCTATCATCAATTGCTCACTAAAGAAAAATATTAAACATATCAAAACCTTCAAATTATATCTATAAGTATTTTTAAACATTGTTTTTAGGTCATTAATATAAAAAAATTAAAAATTTCAGGTTATTTCATTTTTTTTTTTTTTTAGTAAGATGTTATAAGTTGTTACTGAAACAGTGCTACATAAATTTCTGGTGCCAATCCAGAAGATTACAATATATAAAGGTTTGTAATATTAAATTTTCAAATAAAATTAAAAGTTAAGGAAATTGATAATAGAGGGAGTTGAATTAAAGGAGTATATATAAAACTAAGATAAATTTTTTAAAAATCAATTATTTTAAAAGGTAGAGGAGATTAAGATCGGTAAGTTTAAATGAATAGGAAAATTATTAAAGAGAATAAAAATAAAAATTATTAATAAAGAATAAATTTAGAAGTAATAAAATGACAAAAGTTAAATTTATAGGTATTAAAATAAAAAAATGATAAAATAGATAATAATATAAAATGATAGCTGAAGGCTAAAAAGTAGAAAATAAAGTTAATTTGATAAAGAAATAATAAAGGTTAGTCTTAAATAAAAAATAAAATAGCTTTTTTAAAAAAATATAAAATTGTGTATTTGATGTGTTTTTTTTGTATATATAGATTATATAAATGCGTGTGTGGATGCATATGTATATGTGTATATATTTTACTGGTCATTCTATCTTTTGGTCACAGGGGGCGCCACCAGGTTTATCTGGGCATAATTGCTGAGATATTCTTGACTTCGTTTAAGGAGAAGCCACAATAAATCACATCATCACATGGAAAATTTAATTTACTGTGATCAAAAGTTAATGATGATTGCCACCAGCTAGACATAGAGAGATAGCAAGAGATCTTAACTATTGTTCAGACAATTAAAAAAAAAACATTAGCCAAAGTAATTTTAAATAATTTTGCATTTATTAAATTCAAAATAATGTAAATTTTAATCCAACAAAGATATAAAAATGTAACTTAGATTTCTAGCGAATTTATCAGGGAGTGTACATGAGTTTGAAATAATAAACACTCTTGCAGATAAGTTCATTATTTCACCTAAAATTTAAAAGAGAGGGATTTATCATATCTTCCTGCTGGTGATTTATAAAAACTAATTCTAGTTTCCCAATCCAGAGATAGCAAAACAATAGAGTCTTGTAGGAAATCAATGAAACAGCACTAGATGAGCTTTCTTTGGCCCGGAATAAAACATTAGGACCAAGAGTGTCAAAGATTTGCAGAACAGTTCATGGCCAGGCACCTTTAAGTCGGCAAAGGTTAATTTCAATACAAGATAAAAAGAACATGAGAAAAGAAATCTTTGAAAGAAGAAACAAAATCTCTGATTTCAGAAAACCAGAACACTACACGATAAACCACTGGCCAAAAGATTTGCAGTCTGCTAAAAACGCAAACCAAGTTTAAATTAAATTTAATGAATAATAAAGGGACGTGAGCAAAGGAAAATTACTAATATCTGCCCAAGAATTTATTCAAGGTTAGTAATAGAAAAACATTGAGCTTGAATAATAAAAACCTGTGATACACTCCCAGATAAATAAATTACAAAAAACAATAGAGAATCTAAAACTAAAATTCCAATGCACACTAAATAGAAGAATAAGAAAATACATAAGACAAAAGCATATACAAAACTTCTAGATAGGTAGCTCTAAAGATTAAGCTGAGATTTACCCTGGTTAGAATATGAAAATGTATTACCTCGAGGTAATGTAAAGTCCATCGGATTATCATTGACTTCTGAGTTATTTCTTTGGTAGGGAGTGTGGAGGCAAGTACTGAATCAGTTCTTGTTTAAGTTTTAAGGCATGATCAACAGGAACAATTTAGCATCCTGGGTTCGTCTTTGAGCTAGTTTAGCATGGTGTAGATAATATTCTTCATAGCAACTAGTTTTGGTATTCTGAAGAGACTATTTGATTTATTAAATAGAAGTCTAATATAATTTCAGAAAATAGCAAATGGAATATTCTCAATGTTCGATCCAGACGTGGACAGCAACCTTGAGAAGCTATGGCAGCACAGCACTTCAAATAGTTATAACGACTAATGTACTAAAAGTTGAATATGTATCAAATAAGCTGAATAAAGAACAGCTGAATAATAAAAAATCAGCAGAGAATATCTCGGTTCAAAATCTGGGCTATTTATATGATCCGTTCTTATCTCCTGAGTCATATTTTAATTAGTCGTTGACCAGGACAAATCTCTATGTCAAACTTAATCTTAATTAAAAATTTCAACCAAGGCAATCTCATTAAGAATTAATTAAAAATAAATAAAGGTAAAGATGTCTCAGCTTTTTAAAATTTTCAATAGATTATAAATTGAAAATAAAAGAAACAGGAATGTAATTTAAAAAACAACAACCCAAAATTAAAATGCTTTTCTTTTAAAAAGGATTAACATCTTTTAAATTTAGAATATTTTTATAAATAGGTTTTAAAAAAAAATGTTAAGAGAAAATAGATTTTAAAACTAAAATCTATTGCAAATAAAAATCAGAGAATTTTAAAATAAGGAAGTATGTGTGCTATTGCACTTACTCCTAACACATTAATAAGGAACAAAACTTAAATATTTTTCTTTTAAGACTTTATAAAAATTAGTTTTAGTTTTGTGATGGAACTCTTGAAACGGATAAAGTATCCGGTTCAATATATATGTATAAGTTTTTGAGGATATGTATATATATTTTTGATATACATGTGAATGTATATATATTTTTATATGTATATGAAGTAATGGTTATATGTTTATATCATTCACTTCAGTCGAAACTGTCACGAAAATAAAGGAATCATTAAAAAAAATGTTTGCATTAAAGTTTATATGAGGAGAATTATTGTAAACAATATATACCATTGGGAAGAAAAATATTTTGTTATACCAAAATATAAGTTCTTAATAAAATATTAACCATACTGAAACCATAAAGAAAAATACTGATCCACAACTTTTCCTTTGCTTCAATCTCAGTGGGGTATGTAAAAGAATACCACTTTAATTACTGTTCATTTTTACATCTTACTAAAGACCTGTAAGGAAAAGAATTCTTAAATGATTTGTAATTCACTGTATACATTTTTTTTAATATAATACTTTCATGTCAAATCAAACAAGGCATTGCATAAACATTTCATATACCATTAACCTGATACTATTGGTTAGGTATAACTTCTAATTACCATACAACTATTGAAGTGAAGGACTTCAAGTGCTTTTCTAGGCATGCCTAACACTTTCACTTATACCAATATTTTTATCTTGCTTCATGTGCAGGTACAGTGACACTCTGGTAGCTTGCTTTGTGTCAGATTTAATATCTAGTAGCTTCCAGTTCAATTGTGAACCTGTCCATTGTTGCCTGGTTCTATCTCCTAATGGACTCGCCAGTCCCTTCCCTTATTGGAAGCAATCAGATACTTAGCATCTTCACCTATTTGTCTGGTTCTGTGATTAGTTATATTTTATCTGTACATATATTCATTGATCTGTAGCTATCAATGTTGTCTGATCAAGATAAGTATTACTTGAAATTAAGTTGAGCCCTTACATTTCCTCTCCATGGCTAAAATTAGGGTTGTCTGTTTGGTTTCTTCAGGTCTAGTTCCATTATTATCAGATTTGCTGTCTTCATTAATAATGTCTGGTATTTTTATTTGTAGATCTATGTCTTCAACCATAGGTGTCATGTCTTCATCATTTTGCTCTGGGGTCTTTGACTTTACTGCTGGCCAGTGATCCACAGTTCAGCTTTAGGGCTTTTATGTCAGTGATGTTACACTAAAGTTTGAACAACTACTGACTGGACCTTTTATCTTAATTACAAGTGGTGAAATCCATTTGGTGATTACACCACACATTTGATATAAGACTTGAGTGCCTATCTGGACTTCAGTATTTATATTTTCAATTTTTTTACTAGATTGATTAAGCCTAAAAACTGACAGGTGAGTTTTCAGAGCCCTGTTAAGTAATAATTCAGTTGGCATTTTGCCATAACTCAGTATAGAATGCTGTACTAATAGCATCCTTGCAATATTTAGCTGCCTATGATAGCATTTTTTAAGCATTTTTATTCTCTTAAACCCCAGGGTGGAATGGTGGGCTGATAACTATTTCAATGCTTTCTGTGTGGCTATTGCTCTTGGAGGGAAATGTTGGGCTGATCACTATTTCAATGCTATTATTGGCAAAAAAAACTTCTGAATAGAGGTAACGTAAAGGTTGTGCAATTCTCTGACACTACAGTCTTTAGGTAGCCATGGATTGTGAATAGCATCCTAAGAATCTCAAAGATTGCTGAATAATGGAGTGGTGATACTTCCATCACTACCAGCCACTTGGAATATGCATCAACAGCTATTAATAAAAGTTTACCACTCCATAGGTCAGCATGATTCACATTAATTCTGGTCCTGGTACCCTTCTTGAGGCCACTGATCAGCTTTATTATTTTCTGACATGTTTTGTTTGATGCTGGCAATGATAAATCTTAGTCTTAATATCAAAATCTAAAGTAGCCCATCAGACATAGGATCTAGCTACCGTTTTCATTCTTACAATTCCTGGGTGACCATTATGGAAATTTTTAATCACTTGGGATTGGCCAGCTGGAGGAATCACAACTCTTGATCGTCCAACAATATAGTTATTCTCAATTGAGAGCTCTAGTTTTTAAGTTCATCAGAGTTTTTTTGTTTGGCCAATCCTAGTGAATCCATTTCAATCACTTTTGGAAACCAAAGTCACAAGTGGTCTATTGAAAAATTTATTACTAATAATTGATGCATTTAAGTCCAAGTCTATCATATTAATTGATCAACTTTTTGAGTTTACATCATTTGCAGCCTATCTAGGCAACTGATTCAATGCATCTACATGTGGATTTTTTTTCCCTCTAAGTATTCCAACTTATAGTTGTAGCCTGATAAAAAATTGAACCTTCTCAGCATTTGTAGTGAAATATGCTGAGGGATGCCTTTATCAGATGCAAAAAATTTCAAAAGTGGTCTAAGATTAGTCTGTAAATTAAAAATAGGCATAAAATTTCTTTATGCCTCTCTCGGTCTGAGCATTATTTTTCTCACATTGATGTGAATGCAAATGGCAGAATAGCAGTAATGCATCACAACTTAATATCAGCCGTGTCTGGAGCATAGTTAATACTTTTGAATTTGATATCAGCTTTTTTAATTTTTTAAAAGCTCATCATGCTTATTATCCCATTTCAATATGATTTTTATCCAACAGTCTACATAGTGGTCAGCAGCCTCAGTTTTATGATGAAAACTCTTAATTGATAAGGCCTGAAAGAGATGAGCTACTTTTTGTTCATAGGAGTCTGATTCTTTTATTGCTTTAACCTTTTTCTCTGTTGAATGGATGCCATCACCATTATTCTATATACCATGAATTTAATTTCATAATGTCTTAGGTCTTAAATCTATCTAAAAGTTTCCTTGTGGAAATGCAGAGTTATTCTGATGTTTTAGCCACCAATAAAAAATCATCAAAGTATGAGAGTATTCTAGGTATTCCAGCTGCAAATTGGTTGACAACTCTGAATTATTGCTGGTGTAACAAATATTCCAAAAAGTAACCGGTTTCTTTTATGAATAATAATTGCCACTACCTTTGCAGATTGATCATCAACAGATAGCGACAGTTATGCATGTCTCAAGATTGATTTTGTGAAAATCCTTCCACCAGACAATGTGGGCTGCTTTGTTGACTGTACATCAATAATCACCAAAAATCTACATATCACCATTGTGTTTGATTGTTGGTACAAGTGAGTCCATTCAATGACTATTGCATCCTGTCACCTTGCAAACTTAGCTTCCACTTTAACTTTCAATGCTAATGGCAGTGATCTGCAACAGCAACTTAGCATTTTTATTTAATAATAAGTGTGCCATGTGTCTCAAGTAGAAACTCAGTGTATTATCAAATGCTTCTGGACAGTCATTTTTTTAAAATTGCCAGCATTTGTGAGCTAGTTCGGTTTGACCACTGTGTATCCTATGTGATCAAACTAATCACGGTCTAAGAAATTACTATGTTCACCTGCCAATGCAACCAGAGGCCGGTATATAGTTTTTTTTGGTGTAGTAACATTTCCCTTGGCTTCACCCCAAGAGGATTTGATTGCCTTGGGAATCAATAATTGTTTTACTGCTAGGTTGCCGCAAATATTTGTTTATGTTTTTTATTAATAATAGCCCATGTATTTTTCAACACAATAGTACCTGCAAATCCAGTTCCATTGAGTTAGTGTATCAATAATAATAATCTTGGGTTTGGAAGACTGAGTTTGTGCTACTCAACTTTTTAACATTATTGATATTTAACTAGTTGGGTTTTTTAGAATGGAATTTCTCAATCTTTTTTTGTCATGTTGAATTTTTGTAAAACAAACAATGTTTACATGTTTGATACATTTATAAAATTTGCAAATCATATTTCTGAATTAATGCCTGTATTCTGGTTTGTTATCTGTAACAAATTTGTAATATTATCCCTAGCAAATCTCTTAAATTTTGTTCCAATTGGAAAAGGCTTTAAATGGTCTGGCTTTCCAATACAGTTTTAATACTGGGGCTACTTTTATTTAATGGTACTGCCTGAAATGTTGTGGATTCAGCCAGAGTTGCTTGCAAAGCTGTGTGGACTCAAAGGCAGTATTTGGATCCATTAACAAGCTGATCCTAAGACATCTTGCATTCCATTGATAAAACAATCTCTTAGTGCTTTAAGAAATCACAACTTAACACTAACTTCCTGAGTTTTGTGACAAAATATCTTGCTTTCTCATCTTTCCCTTGAGTACATAGATTGGAATGATATTTCTGCATTATTATTAAGAATTTGGACACATAGCTGGTAGTAAAAATAATGCTTTGTCAATATTAAGCTCTGCTAGGAGCAACAGTGCCACCTATGAATGCAAGATTTGTTATGGTTGTGCAACTGCAAATCATTATGAATTTACTAAATTTTAATTCAGATTTTATTTTAAATTTGATTTGCTTGATGTTATAAGAACACTTGATCCACATATAGGTTGACCAATATTCCAAATAGTTTGGATTGAAACCTTTCACTAAACCAATTTTAGCTATATTCAACTTCTTTTCTATCATGAGGGGAGAAGGATCAATTCTCACAGAACTAATCAACTGCAGCAATTCTTTTCAACTGCCTGTAAGCCAAACTGATGATTGTGCCAAATGTATTTATATGCAGTTGTAATTAAGAGACCTACTTTTGATAGTAGTAGCATGTACTTTGAATAAACGGGACATCTCCAAGACTAGTTGTGTTTGTGATCTTTGTCTTCTTGATAGTTTTATATTTTACTCTCTTTTGCTTTAGCACCGTTTTTGTTGACTTGGTACTATTTATTAGAAACTTAATCATAATTGAGTGATACATTATCTCAAGAAATTTGTTCATATATAAAGGCCATTGATCCAGAAAAGAAGGATCGAACTCTTCAATTGTTTCTTTAGAAGACAATTTTAATAATAATTCATGGCAATCATTAATGTATAAATTCTAATACTATTATTATATATATAGAGTACGTAAAAACCAAACTCTTAACAAGCTTCAAAAATACCCTCAACCCCAGACCGCGGTTTCTGCATCTAGCGTTGTCAGTGAGGTGTTAGGGATTAAAAATACTAGAACTAGTCTAGCATTTTATCAATGCCTAACTATTTGAGTTAGATAGCTGGATTTTTGGACATTTAAATGTCTGAAAGTTTCAGATTTTCTTCTCAATAGTTAGGCATTGATAAAATGCTAGCTTGTTAAGAGTTTGTTTTTTACGTACTCTATATTTAACATTTGTAAATATGAGCTTTATTAAAATTAGGTCATATGACATCTGATTTGATTTTTTATCAATTAAATTCTAATACTAGGTAAAAAATTTAAAACACATTACCAATTTGTCCAGTGATTTCAGCTTCCAGGCTTCCGTCTTTGTCATAGTTAATACTCGAATTTTTTCTTCAACAAAATGACGTATTCCATCTTATTAATGAATCTTATCATTGTCACCAATTATTCCATGGTATCTGACTGCAGAACATTTATATATAATATATCTGTTTCAATTATTTATTGATATATACAATAATAAGTTTATAACAACTATATATGTCTATATATGCAGGCTTGATTAGTAGTGAATATTGTACTGGCGTATATGGGCTACATCTCATGGTTCGAAGGGAAAATGCCTGTGTTAGTGCTTACTTTAATGGTTAATTGTTCTCTTATTGTGTGGTTAGATTCACGATTGTTATTCTGCTTAGACAACCGTTTGCTTGCTTTTTAGATTCAGTTGGTCTCAGCTATTGCACAGTTCTTCAATTTGCATTCTAATAAATTAATAATGTCTAATCAATATACTATTCTGTATCTATTATTATGAGTATTACACATCATCAGTTTTGCTGCTGCGGCTTCAGTCATCTGATTTCTAGCAGGTGCTATTTGTACTTGACAAGAGCTCTAAAGGCTGATGAGATTTCTTCTACTTCAACTGCTGTTAATCAATATCATCTTGGCTTTGACTTTGTAGACCTTTATCCAACCCTCTGTGACAACCTATATTAATGCAATGACAACTTGTCTGTTATAAAAGACGAACAACTAATTAACCTGCCAACTTAATTCTCAACACTATTTTTTACATGTACTTAAGATTGATTATTTATATATTTCATTCAGATTGAGTTGACCATCATTATAATATCTCTGATCACAAGAAACTCCTCGTTTTCTGAATGGTCTTTATTAATTACTTGTTAATGGTTAATTAAAAGTAACTACAACTGCATGTTTCCCTTGAGACTAAACATCTAATTACCTTTGTAATGAATCCCCTATTACTTTATCAGAGCTTTAGTAAATTAGTGGTAAGAATAGATAACTATAATTTAGTAATATTAATTATTCTGTGTTATGTTAATTTTCATTTTGAGGATGCAAGTCCTTTATACATACATAGTAGCAGTCTTAATAAAAGCTAAATGAGATGGTATTGGCATTTCTCCAGAAAACTAAATGGATCATTTCAAATTATTTACTGCCTTATACAAGGTGTTTAAGTGCAGATTTCAGGATTTAAGAAATATTAAGAATTGTCTGGTTTTTTTGTAGAAAATGTCTGATTCCTAGAAACAGTAATTAATATACAATTAGCTGCATTGGATATGATTTTGCAAAGCTATCTGATGAATTCACCAAGCTCAATGATATGAATCTAGAGATTATTTTTTTAAAAAAAAGTGGGAGGGAAAAAAATGCAAATTTTGGAAATTAGTGCTTGAAAAATATAAGATTGCAAAAGTGTGCCCAAATGCTGCTCGCATTGTTCGCATCAACCTCCCTTTATGAAACATTCTTTTCTAAAATAAAATGTATTAAGAATAGCATGTAGCAATTTTGAATGATTAAATGTTTGTCAAATCACATTAATTTTTAAATAAATGCTTGGATATATTTAGGTTTAAATTTTACAGTATCATATGAGGTATAATGTATTATGTAGCCCAGGGGTTCCCAACCCTATGCCCGCGGGCACCATGGCGCCCGCAGACCATTTTGTGTGCACCCGCCGCTATCCGAACACAATAAAAAATTATTTATCTGATATAAATAAATTTAATTTTTAAAATTTCTTATAAATTATTGTATTATATTGTAATCAAATTGTAGGGTATACTATACTTTTACAGTGTAAAAATATAAACGTTAATTATAAGTTAAAATTTTATTTTTGAAATAAATATTTTTTTGTACATTATATGTATTATATAACAATATCCAACTATAAATTTACATTGAAAAAATAAATGGTGCCCCCCCCCACCTGGTTGAAAAAATAAATGGTGCCCGCAACCTGGCCGGTATTATAGAATGTGCTCTTAAGTGCAAAAAGGTTGGGGACCCCTGATGTAGCCCATATAACATACAAAACATGTATGAGGCTGAGGGGGGGGGGATTGAGTATGGTTGATTTAGACAGTTTACCTACTTTGTACTAACAATAGTTATTTTAATTGATTTTAATCAGTTTTTAATTAACTTTAATTTTTTATTTTAAAAAAGAAAGGTTGGGGACCCCTGATGTAGCCCATATAACATACAAAACATGTATGAGGCTGAGGGGGGGGGGATTGAGTATGGTTGATTTAGACAGTTTACCTACTTTGTACTAACAATAGTTATTTTAATTGATTTTAATCAGTTTTTAATTAACTTTAATTTTTTATTTTAAAAAAGAAACTTTAATTTGGACTGTTATTTTGCAGAGTATACAGCAGTATATTGGAGATGAACGGCTTCAAAAATTTATCAACTATTGTTTGCGATATATGTCAGAAATTATATTGCCCTGTAAAAGGTAAAATATTTCAAACAATTTAGATCATTATTCAATTTTGTTTTATTCTTTATTATTTTTTTTCAAAGAAATATAATATTTCCAATCAATCCAACTACTTTTTTCATTTCTGAACCTTTTTTTTAATATGCATTGGATTTATGGATTTAGTGAATTTTCCACTAAATTTGTTACCAAAGTAGAATCAATTTTATCTGCTTTGAAAACTGTGTGAATGATAATATGGCTGCAGCATTTTGCTACAAAAATCAAACAGTTATTAGATGCTTGTTTTAGGAAATATCATTATTGCTCTCCTCTTTCCATCTCCAAGAGATTTTTATAGAGAAACTTTAATTAGTAAAATAACAATCACTATTATATATTTATTATTAACTTATCTTAATTAATGTTAGTGATTTCTAATTTCAAAAACTTTAAAGAAAACATTGAATGGGATCATGATTTTGAAACTTTTGGTTTGTATTTAATTAATTTTTACTGTTTTTGTGCTAAAACATCAAAGATGTCTACATTTATCTGAAACTTATAACTAAAATCGGCAAAAACAATAGCTGTTAAGTAAAAATTGATAAGTGAATCAGCCCTTGTTTCTACGCTAACGCATGCAATGACAAGTAGTATGGCAAATGTTATACCATACTATTTTACAATTCAAAACAAAGCAAAACTCTCTGTGTAGTAGTATCTTGTGCTAACAAGAGCAATCAATGGATGCCAGAAGGCTTGTGCATAAAATCCCTATCTAGTGCCTACTCATCCAATATCCCCAGACTAGTTTCTGGCTTGTGGCCTTCATCAGTGAGGAGCCTTGGATCTGAGAATAGATCTTAGGATCTAATGCAACCCTCCAGCATCCATCTTTTAACTCTATTTAACTACAAAATTATGAGAATGAAATTGAAAACACAATTAATGCTTTGTTTTGAATTGTTTAATAACAATTATGTGCTAGTATGAGATAGTGATCATGTGATGTTTAGTGGTTAACACCATACTATTTTATTAATACAAGTATATTTCATTAAGTAGTCATATGTTGTAATTATTTTATTAACACAATTAATTAAATATTTATCAATGAAATTAAAACGAAATTCAAAAAGTAATAATAATACAATAAAATAATTTTTTATATAACCTTATTTATGCAAAAAAGAATATCAAAGTTTATTGTTAGATTATATTAAAATTCACGATTATATTCACAAAATATCACAATATTCAATGTTTTTATAGACTTTATATTTTCATTAAATTTTAAAAAAACATATATTTTATATGAATATCATATGTTAATAGTGTTACAATTATGGATGCCTTTCTAATTAGCAGTTTTGTAATTAATAAATGAACATGTATTCAAAATCTGCTAATAAAGTTTACCCTTTATCTTTTTTTTTATAAAATTATTTTAAAATTAAAATTAAGAGATTGAATTTTATGCATTTTCTACATATATATATATTAGATTTTATGACACACAACATAGTGACAGTGTAACCTCCACATGTCTTTGATCATATGTTTATAATTATGTCCCTCCACAAAGTGTTAAAAGGGGATAGAAACCAGTCCTTACCTTGTGTGAGAGTGGTGTAATGAAAACTACACTACAGAAATATTGTTTATTATTTGATAATCTCTAATCTGATGAATGAGTATTAAAAATTACTAATATACTTGATAGTATATGGGTGTACACAAATATTTAAAGCTTAAAGGAAAAGGAGAAATGAATATAGACAAAATATACTTACATAATTATTTAAAATAAAGTCTGGAATATTTTAAATGTTGATTAATTGAATAATAATATTTCTTGATATTTTTGAAGTACTATAAATTGTTACAAATTAAATATAAAAAAGTTCTGTTTGATATAAATATTTTATTTGATTTTTAATAAAATTCTAAAAATTTTAACATGACAAAATTATTTTTGTCTAAAACAGATGTTTGTTGTACTACACATGTAATTATAAAATTAATTCCAATACATTTTTACTTAAAAGATTAAGAAGGAATTTTTAATTAAATTATTTTTACATATATATTTAAGGCTATAATCTTAATTTTATGCATCTTGAGTGTTTAATTTGCCACTGGAGAAACCTCTGCAAATCTTCACAAAAATTACAACTTTATGAAAATAAGATTGGCCACTCTTATCTTCAACCTACTTTCTAATTATATAGGCAAATCTAAAACATTTTTATTTGAGTGTGAAACTGTTAAACTCTTCACTAATCAAATCCACATAGTATTAAGCTTATAACCTTAAATATATATGTGCTTACGTGATTACCATGCACTTAATCAATTATTTACAACTTTACATTGTTTCAAAATATTTCTAACTACAATATCTCAACATTAAGTCATTGTATTTCAGAAGATTTCGCAAACATTAGTATTTAATAGAAATTGTGGACTTAATTAGTGAAGAATTTAACAGCTTCACACTACCAAATGAAAATGCTTTAGATTCGCCTATATAATTAGAAAATAGGTTGAAGATAAGAGTGACCACTCTTATCTTTATAGAGTTGTAATCTTGTGTGAAGATATGCAGAGATCCCTCTAGTGGTAAATTGAACACTCAAAGCGCATAGTATTAAGGTTATAGCCTTAAATATATATGTACTTATGTGCTGACCATGTGCTTAATAAATTAATATTTACAACTTTAAATTATTTTTGAATTTATGTGATTGTGTTATGTAAGATAAAAAACTTTACCAAACATTGATAATTCAGTTCTATAATAGAGTTGTAATCAGTTTCCCCTTCATATACACAATATATTGTGAGCAAAAGCTCATGTTTTGTTAATAAACTTTGATTGATTGCAGTATTAATATGTACTATTTACTGTATTGTAGGTATATATCAACAGACACATGGAAACATATGCATATTTAAATTATGATTATAGTAATAATAAATTGAGAAAGCACATTTATATATATTACATGTGAATTCATTTATTTAAATTCACCCTTTAATAGAAATAATAAAAAATTTATTGTACCATTTAACTTTGTCAATGCATTAATGTATCAGAATAATCCAATTAGATTGTAATTAAACACTTGTTCTAGATAATATCCTTTTTGTTCAATAACTTTTTCCTCTATGGAAATGTAATAGCACTTTGGTTATTAGCAGATAAAGTCTTTCCAATTGTTTTGATGTTTTAAAATTCATATTGATTTTAGAAATTTATACAGGTCTAGCTATTTGACATTACCCATTTCAAATTTTCAGGTAAATTATTTATGCAAACTTTTTAAGTTTTCTGATGCATGGCAAGAATGTTTAACCGGTTCTTTCTTTCTGTAACTTTTGTTTTATCACTTAAGGAAGATATTTTATAAATATTTTAATATTTTATAAAACTTCTAGATTTCCACTTAAAAAGTATTTTATTACACGAAATACTTTATATCAATTTTTAGAAGAAAAAAAGGCCAAAAATAAAATGTATGTGAACTCTCTATATACATATTGCCACTCAATGCAAACCAGAGTAATCAATGGATGTCAGAAGGCTTGTGCATAAAATCCCCATCTAGTGCCTACTCATTCAATATCCCCAGACTAGTGTGGCCTTCGTTAATATGTATATAGAGAGTTTTGCCTGTTTTAATAACAGTTAAGAGCAAGCATAAGAAATGTTGATCATGTGATGTTTATTGGCTTAAAATGTATGTGCTATTCAATATAACTTTAATAAACATTGTTCCTAAATGTGACTGTGTATCCTAAATTGTAACATTTAAAAATTTTGAGTTAGCAAGATACTATGAATCAAATACTTTTATTTTTTGTTTATTTACAATTTTTTGTTTATTTTTGAAATACAAGCATAATACATATACTTGGAGTTTAAATGTAATATGGAGTATTTGAATACAGACTTTCAAGATCCCTTCAGCTATCCACTCTATTTTATACAACCAATACACATGATCACACACATGTGAAAAAGATAAATGGTGTCCAATATACATATTTTGTGCTGAACCAGTACTCATCAGTTGGTCCATATCATCATCTCCTGCACTTATATATAATCAATGCTCAGTTCATATTAATATAGCAAATGTTCAAACTTTAATGGAGAGGCTATTGTAATGCCCATATTCATTAAAGTTTGAATATTTGCTATCTTAATATAAACCAGACACTATTATATATGTGTGGGAGGAATGCTGGTTCAGCATGAAAGAAGTATATTGGAGATCATTTATCTTTTTCACTTGTGTGTGATCATGTGTATCAGTTGTATGAAATAGAGTGGATAGCTGAAGGGAACTTGAAATCTGTGTTTAAATGCCCTGCATTTAATTTTTTTATTTAGATGTTTTTTTAAATAATGTAAAATTGAAATAATATATACTAATACATTACCTATCATGATTTCACTGTAATCCTGTTTTCTATTAATTAAAACGAAAAAATATTTATTTAATCTTTTGTTTATAAATGGAAAAACACTTTCAAAAGGAAGAGTAGTTGCTACTAATTTCCACCCTGTCTGAACATAAGCCTCCCAAAGATGTTTAAGCAATTTTTTTTTTAGGGTTTTGTAACCTAATACATGTGTAGTAGACACTGTTGTATTTGAAGTTTGGTGATTTTAGAAGCCAAATTTGCGTTGCGGATTATCAGCGTTTATTGTGTCTATCTGTTATTCAGATGTCATATAGACAATCTATACGAAACGTCAACCTAATCTTGAGGGATTCCAGTTATATATTAAGATATTATGTATTATATATAGAGCTCATAAAATAAGTTCTTAACAAGCTTTGAGAATATTCCTAACTCCAGACCGATTTCTCTACTGGCGTCGTCAGTGAAGTGCTAGGATATTTAAGCATTAGTTAAAAATACCAGGAGAAGCCCAGCACTTTATCTAATATATAAGTATTAAGTAGAAAATCTGAAATTTTCAGAAATCCATATGTCTTCCAAATCCAGCTATCTAACTTAAATAGCCATATGGGATTGATGACATCAGTAGCAGAAACCAGTCTGGGGTCAGTGATATTCTCAAAGCTTGTTAAGAGCTTATTTTGCAAGCTCTATATATAACATTTGTAAATACAAGCTTATTAAATTAGGTCTTGTGACATCTGACTTGATTTTTTTGTAATATAATATGTAGACAGACAAAAGAAATGTGTATTTTACATATGTATGGGAGTATAGGTGGACATAATCAGTAGTTGAAAAAAATATATGTGTACACACAGTGCCTTTTATTTAGATCTAGGAATAATGAAGGAAATAGGAAAAAGACCCACTTCTTTATAGAATATTTAAATTACACAGACTTTTAGATAGTTTTGAATAAATAAAACTAGATTGGAAAAAATTTAAGAAAACCTGTTAGAAAATAAAATTCCAGTGGAAGATTCAAGGAGGATGTTTTTCTTTATGCCTAATGGATCTTTAGTTTAGTGTTAATGGTAAAGCGAAAACCAAAAATATGTACTTAATATATTTATATAGGCAAAAATAGAATGAACTTTATTGTAATATCAATAATTGAAATATTTTAATATTAAAATATGCACATAGATATATGTACATTTAAGTCCATTTAATTATTTATTTATTATTAAAATATAATATTTTCTATAGATTTAATGAAAATAAATATAACTGATTGAAATATTTTTATGTTATATGTGCTTGTATTTATTTGTATGTGTATATATATATATATGCATATTATTTAAATCACTTATTTATATATTTCCAAATTGTAAAGTTTTGTTTTTCAGTCTATTAAAAGAATATCTAATATTTTTAAATAAATTAAAATTGGAAATAATCTGTTTGCATTATTGAGAATATTTATCAGACATTTAATTATTATTATTTTACTACTAATTAATTAATAAATTTATTAACCATTATTTTAAATTGTCATAATGAATTGAAATACTAGATTAAATTTTATGTATGTCTTTGCTCTTATTCACATGTGTCAAGCAGGATTGATTGTGAATTAAAAGGCTAACTCTGGACATTACAGTATGTGTGAATGCCT
This sequence comes from Epiperipatus broadwayi, assembly GCA_028023455.1. Lineage (NCBI taxonomy): Eukaryota > Metazoa > Onychophora > Udeonychophora > Euonychophora > Peripatidae > Epiperipatus > Epiperipatus broadwayi. The sequence goes on along the minus strand of JAQFVV010000086.1, from coordinate 930,753 downwards.
ATAGAATTCTCTTTAGAATTATTTTGATAATGCTAAAGGCTTATGTTTACACACTTAATTTATAGGTTTCATATTGATGACTACTAGTTTATTAAGGACCAGTCTCTCATGATACCAGATGTTCCTGAGCATTGATATAATGATCCAGCACTGTTTGATATATATTTAATTTTAGATTATACATTCTTGCAGCAGCAGAATTAGTGATGTTTGCTCTTTTATAATATTATACTTCATGGTTGGCATGGTATTGATGCTGATTAGCTTAATATGCCTTTTAAATCTAGTTGCAAAGGATGTCCAATGATGTTCTTTGCGGCTGTTATGATGATTGATTGCATTTACTGTAAAATAACTGCTCATTAATATATCCATATATCATCAGGTCATCTTTTCATATTATTAAAATATATGTATTGTAATAATTAATAATATAACAATTTATATATCTGTAATATTGTAGAAGCAATTACTCTTTACACGTACACTGAAATTATCATGCACTTTCCTGTCAATAATTGTTTTAAAATTATAGGGGGTCTACCTATGGCTAGAGCCTATTCTTTAAAGAAACCAACAATTATTGATTGTGCTATAATATTACAGATATATAAATCATTATATGATTATTACCATTTATATAAACTAATAAAATTTAATGTATCAAGTAGTTAAAAATTAGAAACTTTCTTTTCCCTGATATATATAAAATGAATTTGTGCAAGTAATATGCAGATTTAAAAATCAGGCTCATAATAAGTTCAAATTCTAATTTAGGCATAATCAATAGACTTGAACCATAGATGGATTACCTATGGTTTAAAAACAATTACTGATAGGAAACTGCATGTCAATTTTAGCACATGTGTGAAGAATTTTTACTTTCACAATATTACAAATATAGTACTATATAAAAAATAGCAAATAAAAGTTATAAAATTAATAGTTTGTATAGTTACAATATTTATTGTGGTATAAAGATGTAACATAATGGAATATATTTAAAATTTTCATTTAAAAATTATCTTATTTTATATATATAGTATAATAAAAATATTAAAACAGGCAAAACTCTCCATACAGTATTGCCACTCAGTGTAAGACAGAGTAATCAATGGATATCAGAAGGCTTGTAAAAATTCTCATCTAGTGCCTACTTATCCAATATCTCCAGACTAGTTTCTGGCTTGCGGCCTTCATCAGTGAGGAGCCTTGGATCTGAGAGCACAGCATGTAGATCTTAAGGATCTAATGCAATCCTCCAACAGCCACCTTTTATCTCTACTTAACTACAAAACTATGAGCTTTAAATTGAAAACACAGTAATATTTTACACACAAGCCTTCTGGCATCCATTGATTACTCTATCTTGCACTGAGTGACAATACTGTATGGAGAGTTTTGCCTGTTTTAATAACAATTATAAGCAAGCATAAAAAATGGTAATCATGTGATGTTTATTGGCTTAAAATCAATCCTGCCTAATAGAATAGTGGTGGCTATGGTTATTAGAAAACTAAAGATACCAAAATGTATAGATACTGAACTGAGTTCAGACCTATATGACTGTATAAGCTAATGAGCTTGGATTCCTAAGATCTAAGTGCAGTGCTCTCAGATCCAAGGCTCCTCACTGATGAAGGCCACAAGCCAGAAACTAGTCTGGGGATATTGGATGAGTAGGCACTAGATGGGGATTTTATGCACAAGCCTTCTGGCATCCATTGATTACTCTGTCTTGCACTGAGTGGCAATACTGTATGGAGAGCTTTGCCTGTTTTAATAACAGTTATAATCAAGCATATGAAATGGTGATCTTGTGATGTTTATATTAGAAATATGTATAAAATAAACAATATATAATAAGTTTATAAAGCTATATATTACAAAGTTACTATATATTATGTGAATATGTATTAATATTGTAAAAGAGAGTCATTTAAAAAAAAAAGGTACATTATATAACTTTTGGACTCAGACATAGATATTGCTGAAGGTATATGCATAATTTATAAGCAGTGTTGCTGTAGCACAATCTATAATTATGAAGTTTATTATATATTGTTGATCTTGTTTTTAAAATATTAAAAGTTTTTGGATTTTCAAAACCTTGGTGTTGAAAAACAGGATAAAAAAAGATGGACAATCAATATAGATAATGCATATGTAGTACATGAAGGTCATTTATCTAGAAATAAGTCATGGTCTGCACTGCTACTTAAATGTCCATTGTTGCCATTCATTGTTTAGCCTTTGAAATTGGAAGAAAGGTATCATTGTCTTGAACTATTAATATTATTTAATATCATATCGCCTCATGTGATCTCAAAAAAAAAAACATTTTTTTTCTCAGTATTTGTGAACATGTTTTTGAAATGTAAGAAAACTATTAATTATAACTTTATCTTTCTTGCTGCATTAATGGTAATAGTTTTATTATGATAAATTATCTAAATGGTTGACAAATAAGGTGTTAACGAAATATATTAATACTTGTAAATCATATATAAAAAATAATGAAAATTTTAATAAGTGAAATTAAAAATAAACAGGCAAAAACTCTCCATATAGTAGTGCCACCTTGTGCTAACCAGAGTAATCAATGGATGCCAGTTACTCTGGTTAGCACAAGGTGGCACTACTATATGGAGTTTTTGCCTGTTTACTAATAGTTATGTGCTAGCATGAGATGGTGATCATGTGATGTTTAGTGGCTTGAAATTAAAAATGTAATAAATATAGTAATTATAATTTAACAATGATTAAAATGGGCATTGTATAAATGTATACAAATATTAATGTGGAGAAAGCAATAGATATACTAATTAACAGATATAAAAAAGATAATAATAAAGATGAAAGTATAGCTATAAAACAATTAAAGGAGATTATAGAAATATATTTAAAGAGAAGTTTTGATTAAATGATAGGTTTTATAAACAAAAAGAAGGTTTACTAATAAGAGGAGCATTAAGTGGAATATTGAGTAATATTTATATGGAAGAATTGGAGAAATTAATGTTAGTGAATAATAATACTCCTGTCTTTATTAAAAGATTATGTAGATGATTATTTATTGATATTTAATAAAACACAAAGACAGTTAGAGAGGATATTAAAAGGATGGATAAAAATATTAAATTTACTATAGAAAAAGAAGAAAATAATATACTGACATATTTAGATTTAAAATTGATTAAGTCTTATGGAGAAGGGAAATATAAGATTGAAACATCAATTCATAAGAAAGGTAATATAGATAATAATATAACTAATTGGCATTCAAATACAAAATAAAATAAATACATTCTAAAATTTATAGAGCTGTAAATTGTTATTTAAGTAAATAAGATTATGTTAAATAAATTTAATAAAAAAATAATTTATAAATATTGATTATCCAAATAAATTTGTAAATGATAGTATTAGGTTAATAGACAATAAGATAGATTATATAAATAATAATAAAGAAGAGAAAGTAGTAATAATAATAATATAGATAAAATTAATTATATAGGTATAAAGACAGAAAATAACTATATAGTTTAAAAAAAGTTAAATAAAATTATAGGTAAAATTAATAAAAAATGTAACAATATAATAAATGTTAGAATAGTTAATAAAAAAAAGAAAAATATGATTAATATTTTAGAAAATAAGTATATTTGTAATTATAATAAAAATTCAGATAATGAAATAAATGGAATATGTGAAATTAATTGTAAAAAGTATCAAATTAATAATTTAAAAGTAAATTATGTAAAATTCATTATATAGAAGACTATTACAACATAAATATGATAGAAATTTGCCAATATATTTACATACATTAGAAACAGCACATGAGTTTGGAAATACTTATATACAAATGATACAATTTACAAATAATAAAAGGGATAAAAAAGTAAAAGAAGCTATTCATATTAATAATAGTAATCCAGTATTAAATAAAGATTTGGGCCTGAACAAATTTTGACATAATAAAAAAAAGTATATAATAATATTGGTAGAGATTTAACATAAGTACATTTAATTATATAGAAAATAGAAAGAGATGGTCAAGTTTTTATATGAGAGATGCAAAAAGCAAAATGAAAATGTTTGGTAGATTGCAGTTTATGGATAATAAAAGAATAGCCAAAATAGTATTTAATTGGGTTATGAGTAAAGGGCATTCAACACGATCGGTGAGAATTGTAATATGGTATGCAGAAGATTTGGATAAAGAATTTATGGTAATATACTTATACAAAAGATGGGATGATTGTGTTAGAATTGTTGAGTGTTATAGTGGTAAAAAATAGGATAGAAGAATAGATGCATTAATAAAAAATAGGGAGTTGGAGAGATGGGGAATTAGTATGGAAAGGAAAAAGAGTTTAAATATATATATAGAAGTAAACGGAATATTGGGTGCAAGTTAATTTATAATAGCAAGGAAAGTAGTTTATTGTTTAAGGCTTGAACAGGATCTTTAGCAACAAGGAAATATGCATATAAATGGAATAATATGGGTGAGTTAATCTGCAAGTTATGTTAGGAAGGCATAGAAAATATTAGGCATTTGTTAATTGAATTTAAATGCCTGAAAACAGAAAAGGTACAAATAATGAAGTTATGGTAGAATAAATATAAACAAAGTGATTATACAGAAAATGGGTTATTGGTTTTTATGCTGGGTTTGGGAAAAGATAAGGCGGATTTACTTATAAAGGCTATGGAGTTGATAAAGATTATGTTGTGAAAATGGGATGGAGCAACATAAGAGAAGAATATGGGAAAACATAGGGCAGGGAATGGAAAGGGAAGGTAAAGTGGCTAACAGGTTTCTCTGGATATAGTGGCTGAGAGATTTCTGACTCCATATAAGGAGAAGTCATAGTGCATCACATCACATGCAGGAAATATTAGTAAAGATTAAAAATAAGAATAGATTTAATTATATAAAAAGTAAAAAGAGGGAGCTACTAAGTATAACTGTAAAATTTGATAGTCAGAATAGTTAGCAGTTAAGCTTTGAAAAATATAAGTAGAAGGTCAGTATAAAATATGTTAAAAAAGTAATAAAAAATAATTTAAAATAATTAGTAATAAAAGATAAAAAGGAATAATATTATAGGTTAAAGAAAATTATACATATTGAATGTTAATATAATGAATAATAATAATGTAAAATATAGAAATATGAATATATAATGTTGGAATTAAAAATTTAAAAAAATTAATAAGAATAAAATAATAAAAAATAAATGAAATGAAAATAAAATATATTTATATGATAGTAGGAAGTCATCACCATCATCATCAACCATTGTCAATCCACTGCAGGATGGTCTCTCCAACTTCAATCCATCTTCTCCGATCTTTAATTTCTCTTCTCCACGTCAACCCTGCACTCTTTCTTATTTCATCCATCCATCTACATGTGGTCTCTTTCTAAGTCTTTTACAATCTCTTGGAATCCAGTTTAAGATTTCAATTGTCCATCTATTATCATCTCTTCTAGCAATATGTCCAGCCCAACTCCAGTATTTTAATTTTTTCAATGAGGTCAGTAACACCTGTTCTTTCTCTTACCCATATATTGCATTTTCGATCTCTTCTTGTTATTCCCAGCATGCATCTCTCCATTCTTCTTTGAGTGGTCTGAAGTCTCTGTATTGCTCTTCTATTGAATGTCGAAGTCTCAGATCCATAAGTAAGAACTGGTAAAACACATATATTAAAAACCTTCCTCTTCAAACACATAGGCATATTTCCTTTTAATATCAAGTTATTTCTACCAAAAGTTGTTTCCAGCTATATTAATAATCTGACCAAGGTATTGGTAACTGTTATCTTCTTCTAACTCATCATAATTAATCTTTATTTTCATATTTTGAGAAAATCCATTAAACATTACTTTAGTCTTTTTAACATTTATCTTTAGTCCTACTTTCACCTGATAACTCCTGCAACATTTCATGCAGCTCTAAAGCATTATTTGCAAAATCAACTACATCATCTGCAAAATCTAAATGACTTAAATAATCCCTATTTACTTTCACTCCTTTAGCTTCCCATTTTAATCCACAAAATGCCTCTTGCAGCACTGCTGTAAAAAGTTTTGGAGATATGGAGTCACCCTGTCTTACACCCTTCTCAGTGTTGACTTTCCCAGAATCATTATGTAATCAAATTGTTGCTATTGCATTTTTATAAATATTCTTTAAAATATGACAATATCCCGGATCTATGCCTTGATGATCCAATGCTTTAATCACTGAAAAAATGTTTATAGAACCAAATGCCTTTTTATAATCTACAAATCCAAAACATAATGGCAACTCATATTCATTTGTCCTTTCTATAACTTCTTTCAATACCTGGATATTATCTACTGTACTAAACCACTTTTAAATCCAGCTTGTTCTCTTGGTTGTTGGAAATCCAATGTTCTCTGTAGATGAGTTGTAATTATTTTGGTAAAAATTTTGTATAAAACTGATAAAAGGCTAATAGGTTTGTAATTTCTAATATCTTTTTTATCACCTGTCTTAAATATTAATATTAATACTGCATTCTTCCAATCATCTGGTACATCTTTATCATTTAGACATTTGGTATATAACTTTGCTAAAAATTTCTATTTCTTCACCTGCTTCTTTTAATATATCAATTGTAATTCCATCATTACCTGAAGCCTTTCCTTCTTCATATATTTAATTACATGTCTTATTTCTTCATTTAAAATTCTGGGCAATTCGGAAGATATAATAGATATAGGAGGTACTTGTTCTTTATTACTATATATATAATTCTTGATAAAAGTCTTCTACCCATTTCATGATGTCATCTCTCATGGAGACCTTAAAGGAACCATTCAGGGGAAATTCCTACTGTTCTCTCCATATGTTCTTGTCATGCTCAGGCAAATTCCTAATGTCCTCTCCATATGTTTTTGTCATTGCAGCTATTATTACTATGTGATTATTCATATAGTATATGAACATGGATGGGCTGCTCACCAACATGCATTAGCCAGCATGGTGAGTTTATTGGCTTTTTACCTCTGAGTTTAAGATCAAGAAATACCATGGTCTTTGTTCTCAGTTGCCTGATATGGCAGAATGAATGTTTCTGTAAATGATTAATATTTTTCCAATACATATATACAATTATGACAGACAAAAATAAGTCATGGCCCTTATTCCCAGGAGGCTGTAAAATCACCAACCAAGGCAGCGGTTGGTGGCCAAAGGTGGAGGGTGCTAAGAATCCCCTGATTGTGGCCTCAGGCTTCCATTTGATGATGACGTTTTTAATTAGGTACTTACAACTGCAGATCACTTTCAAGTGAAGGATGAGTGCAAGAATTAGAAGAACTGTCTTATATTAAATGGGACATTATTGGACTTTGTGAAGTTAGAAGAAAAGGTGAAGAGACAATTGATTTAAAAAGTGGACATGTACTCTATTATAAAGGCACAAATATTGGAAATACAAGTGGAGTATGATTCATTATAAATAAAAAGTAGAACAATATTGTGGAGATTGATCGTGTATCGGACAGAGTGGCAAGATTAAGTTATACAACTTAATAGTAGATACCAACTGCAGATAATTCAGATTTATGCCCCAACAAATTCTCATAGTGATGAAGTAGTAGAAGATTTTTATATGGATGTACAAAAGGCTTTTGATCAGAGTAAACAACATTTTAAAATTGTTATGGGAGACTTTAATGCTAGAATTGATAAACAAATGAAAGATGAAAGTGCTGTAGATAATTTTGGTTATGGTAATAGAAATGAGAGAGAACATAGACTTGTGGAGTTTGCAGAAAAAGAAAAACTTTATATTATGAATTCTTTTTTTGAGAAAAAATGTTAAAAGGAAATGGACAAGGAAGCATCCAAATGAAGGTACAGCAGAATTGGATTATATTTTGACTAACAAAAAATACATATTTCAAGATTGTAATGTTCTTAATAAATTTAGCAGAGGAAGTGATCATCGATTAGTAAGATGTAATATACGTGTTAATGCAAAACTAGAAAGACAAAAATTATTAAGAAAAACAATATTTACAATTGTTATTCCTAATCTTCAGAAACATTCTAATGAATTTAAATTAGAACTTACAAATCGGTTTCAAGTATTAGTAGATTTTGAACATGATTCAGATTTGAATAAAATTAATATGAAAATAACTGATACTCTTTTAAAAACTGCAACAAAGATAGCTGGTAGAAAAAAGCAGCAATTGACCAATAAAATTTCTACTGAGACTAGAGAATTTATGAAGAAAAGAAGGAACATGAAGATATAAAAAAATGATGCATTAAAAAGTATTGAATATCTCAAATTTTGTAAAATGGTGCAGAAAAAAATTGAAAATGATATAAGAAAGTATAACTGTGAACTAGCAAGGAAAGCTGTAGAAGAAAATAAAAGTCTCAAGAATGTAAAACAACATTTTGGTATTGGTAGGACATTTATATCAGCAAAGAAAAAAAGATGGAATTATTGTAGGAAGTATTGATTGATAAATATAAAATATAATAAAGATTAAAATGTATTACATATAAAGAGGTAATAATTATATAGAGATGTATATAAAGATATATGTGGGTCTATGAATATTGATTATAAGATAGAATATATGTATATATATAAAATGTAAAATTATATGTTCATGTATATTTGTATTCATGTATTCGTATTGTGTTTGTTATAGTTGTGAAGAAGGTTGTGGGGCCAATCGAAACCGTCAATAGTGGCTTATAATTATATGAAGCATTGTAATAGTAATAAAGAAAATAAATGATATAAAACTATTAATTGTAAATAAAATCATATTGCAAGAATAAAAAAAAGGTAAAATGTTAAAAGATGGAGATTGTTATGCACCTGTATTCTGTTTTAGCTTCTTTGGAATGTTATAGATAGATGTAATTGAACTTTATTATATTTAAAGTTTATATTTAAGATTAAATGAAATGCAATTTGTTGTAACTAATAATGATTAATAATCATTTATTTATTTACTTAAAAATGATTGTTTTGAATGGATGTTCACTAAAAAATACCCCATAATCAGACAGGATTTCCACAGCATTAATTAGTGATACTATTTCTATTGAGAAATATTCCAAATGAATCAAGCATGATTTTCTTGACAAACCAGCAAACTAGTAGCATCTTTTAGTGTGTCGAATCATAAAAATGTAAATAAATTAATAATTTTAACTGGCAGTTGGTAAATATAGATTGGGAAGAGATTAATATATACAACTTTAACTAATGTTTTATATCAAAAACAATGTTATATTCAGATTTTATAGATTTTCTTATGTCTGTGAATTTTTATTTATTTATTAATATAGTAACTTTGTTTTTTTCCAGAGGCACTTTTATTGAATTTCGTAGTGGATTAATTAATGTATGTCCTGTAGGAAGAAGTTGTTCTCAGCAGGAAAGAGAGCATTTTGCTGAGTATGATGATGTAAGTATAATTAACCAATCTGTTATAATTAACACACACATGCTTCATATATTAAAATATACTTTTATATTTGATTTAAATGGAAATGGAGTTCTTCCCCAAGATATGGTTTGGGCGGGAAAGTTTGTTTGCTTTGAAGAAACAAGATTTACTTTATCTTTGAATAGAACCTTCCAAGTTGAATAGATCTCAGCAGAGAAGAATTTATATGGAGAGGGACTCTAATCCAATCACAATAAGTTATTTGATACAATATCTAGTTTCTGAGAAATAGAAATACAATATCTAAAATTTGCCAGGTTGTTACTCGAATAATTTTTTTTTTTCTTGAGCTTATTGTAATATCTATGTAAATGTTTCAAACATTTATTCAGAAAAGGTACTATAATTTAGAATTTAGCAAGCTATCAATAGTATTAGATCCAAATTTTTCATTAATAAAATCATAATCTAGGTCCAGATATTGATTAATAACATTATATTCTAATTCCATTCCTGCTGATGATATGCAAGATAAATTACACCATTTTTTATTGATTCTTGGGGGTTTAACTGCTGAATTTCATGTTCAGTTATATTGTTTATTTAGTTATAGTCCAATATTATTATACAATCATTTATTTGTATGATTAATTTTATATATTGTGTTCACATTTTTATATACCTATTTCAATAATGCAACATATATTTAAGAAATTTATTTTTATTATGTATATACAACTTTTTTGTAAGTATTGTTTTCATTTTTATTGTATCAATGAACTGCTTTAAAATTAATTAAATCTCAATTATCTCAGATGTATTAGATGTGATATGTTGGACTATTTCCATCATCTATGAGTGAATGTTGAATGTATAGAAAATTTTAAACTTTATTTAAACTTTCCAAATACAAACAACTTGTTAGTAATAACACACAAATAGACAACATAAATAGAAAATTTTAAACTTTATTTAAACTTTCCAAATACAAACAATTTGTTAGTAATAACACACAAATAGACAACATAAAGTTTAAAATTTTTTATACATTCAACATTCACTCATAGATAATGGAAATAGTCCAACATATCGCATCTAATAATATACCATCATCACAAACCTTTACATAAATCTCAGATGTAACTTAACTCATTTAGACAAAAAACTACATATTCATTTTAGCAGTAAAAAATTTTATTGGGTTACTAGGCACATTGTCTCCATATAATGTATATTTTGATCACCATTCTTTATGCTTACACAAGCTGTTTACTCAGAGGCTAAAGTCTCCATACAGTAGTGCCACTCAATGCCAGCCAGAGTAATCAATGGATGTCAGATTTATGCATAAAATCCCTATCTAATGCCTACTCATTGAATATCCCCAGACCTAGTTTCTAGCTTGTGGTTTTCATCAGTGAGGAGCCTTGGATCTGAGAGCACTGCACCTAAATCTTATGATCTAATGTAACCCTCTAGCAGCCACCTTTTACTTTATTAGCTAACTATAAAACTTTGAGTCCAAAATCAAAACACAATAATGTTGTTAATTGAAGCTTATTAGCTTGTATAGTCATATAAATCTGAACTCAGTTAAGCATCCATACTTTTTGGTGTCTTTGGATTTTTAATAACCACAGTCACCATAATCCTATTAGGTAGAATTGGTATTAAACCACCAAACATCACATGATCACCATTCTTTATGCTTACACAAGCTGTTACACAGAGGCTAAACTCTCCATACAGTAGTCTTACTCTGTGCAAGCCAGAGTAATCAATGGATACAGGAAGGTTTGAATATAAAATCCCTATCCAGTGCTTACCCATACAGTATCTCTAGACAGATTTCTAGCTTGTGGCTTTAGTGAGGAGCCTTTGCACCGAAATCTTAGGATCTAATGCAACCTTCTCGCTACCTTTTATCTTATTAGCTAACTATAAAGCTTTGAGTCCAAAATCAAAACGTAATAATGTTTTCAATTGAAGCTTATTAGCTTGCATAGTCATATAGATCTGAACTCAGTTCAGGGTCCATACTTTTTAGGGTCTTTGTTTTTTTAATAACCACAGCCACCATAATCCTATTGAGCAGGAAACCATTAAACATCACATGAATATCATTCTTTATGCTTACGTAAACTTTTTTCACAGAGGCTAAACTCTTCATACAGCAGTGCCACTCAGTGCAAGCCAGAGTAATCAATGGATGCAAGAAGGTTTGTGCATAAAATCCCTATCTAATGTCTATTCATCCAATATCCCCAGACTAGTTTCTAATTTGTCACTTTTATCAGTGAGGAACCTTGGATCTGAGAGCACTGCTCCTAGATCTTAGGATCTTCTTGCATCCATTGATTACTCTGGCTTGCACTGAGTCGCACTACTGTATGGAAAGTTCAGCCTGTGTATAAACAGCTTGTGTAAGAATAAAGATTGGTGATTGTGTGATGGTTAGTGGTTTAATATCAATCATGCCCAATAGGATTATGATGATTATGGTTATTAAAAAAACCAAAGACACCAAAAAGTATTGACGCGAAACTCAGTTCATATCGATATGACTATTTAAGCTAATGAGATTTAATGGAAAACATTATTGTGTTTTCATTTTGGACTCAAAGCTTTATAGTTAGCTGGAGCATTGCATTCAATCCTAAGATCTAGGTGCAGTGCTGTCAGATTACAAGCTAGAAACTAGTCTGAGAATATTTGATGAGTAGGCACTAAATAGCGATTTTATGCACAGCCCTTCTTGCATCCATTGATTACTCTGGCTTGCACTGAATGGCTCTACTGTATTAAGAGTTTAGCCTCTATGTATATTTTAGTCTGCATGGCTTAATGCAGTGGAAAAGTGGCAGATTATGTCTCCTCACCATCAGTTTATGAGATCCCAGGCATTAAATCATTCAATGACTCTAGTGTGTATTTTCATTAATAAAAGAACATGATTTTTAATAAAGAGAGCTATTGTCAGTGATAAAATCATAATAGATAGAGGTCACCATTTTAATGTTTTGGTTTTTATATACAATTTTAAATGCATGTTAGTAAGATAAAATAAGAATTGACTGAGCATTTCAAAGAGTTCATCATTTCTATATGACTGTTCCAACATCATTGTAGTGTAATTTATTAAAGTGAGAGATTTTGTAAAATAAAATCTGACTTTGTGAGAATATTGAACTGTATTTTGTTTCTCTAATTGTCTAATAGGATTTGTGCTTTTAGATTGAAATTAAGATGGTTAAATAAAGTAACTTTTGTCGGTCCTCTCAGTTTTCAGAAGTTTCATTTGCCATAGAATGTTTTTTGCATGTGATTTTTCCTAAATTATTTTATATACTCTATGTTAATCAGCATTCTTCATGCTGATACATCATTTCATGAATGATCTCATAAAGGAGTTATGCATTTTTATGTAAAAAAAACTCAATATTATTATACTGATAAAACTTTAATTCGAAATCCCTGAGTCTAGAGCATTTTTGGATTGTGAATTTTTCAGATTTGAAGAATAGATGTTTTACATGCTCACTATATACATAAACTATGCTAAGATAGAAAAAAAAATGAGGAGCTCACTGTGGCTTATTAATTTATAGGTAGTTATTAATATTTTTGTTGTTGAAATTTATTTATACAAATTTATGAATTGTTAAAAGTTATACATTATCTTTGAAATTTCATTTGGATAATAGAATTTTTTGAATAATGGATGTATAAACCAATAGTATTTTATCTGTACTATTAGATATTGAGATATTTAAACAAATTGTCTTAAGGAATTGGGAGTTGTAAGTAATAGTAAACTATCACAGTCAATATCTAAGTATTGACTGTTGTCATATAATTTCATGGTCTAGTTAATTCTACCTGTTTCTGGATAAGGAACTTTCCATAACATTAGATTATTGGGGATTTTTCTTCTAATTTTAATTATTTTAATGAGCTTTCTCATAAGCAAGGTTAAAATAATTTTGCTTACTAAAGGTCAGTATCCTTTTACACACTTTTTTAACATAAGTAGGACTAGTTTTTAATTATTAAGGGAACGGCAGACTATTTCTTTCAGTCATTCCTAGGTCATATGATAATAAATCTGTAATTATCTTTTGTAGATCTGTTTGTTACTATTTATAATTTAGTCCCTATGATTGTGCTTTTCCACATTCTCAGTGGAGACTCAGACTTTGTCAGTGCCAGCTTCTAGTGAGTAATACCATCAACTAACTATTGTAAGCAAGATTGTTGTTAAAATTAATTTATTTTGTAAATAAGATTATTTGCTGGCACTGCAGTTGACCTCATTCTGATTCAGTCATGCTTAGTTGAGTACAAAAATTTTGAAGCAAAATATATTTTGATTGATTGTAATTCCAGCTATACATCAGTTCAAGAACAATGATCACTCCATCTTTACAAAAAGCTACTGAGTGTACTTCAGCTTTTATTGAAATTTTTAAAAATAGAACATAAAACTGAAAATCTCTTGGAATCTGTACTGGTAGTTAATGTAGAATGAGCCCGTTATACTTTAGTGTGATTGCATACTAGCATATCATTTACTGACATATTTACACACAGAGTGCAATCCATATATGCTCCAATGTAATTTCGAGACAACTATAGGCTATTCTGAAATCACTATAATTAATTAGAGGGAAAAGTTGAACCTCATATGTAACCACCTTTTAATATTGAACTAATCTTCAGTTTATAGATGTAAGTATAACTTATTAATTGTTTGAATTAAATGAAATAATTCAGACATACTGAAGACTTTCAGCAAACTCTATGTAAACCATCTGTCAGTAAACACTCAATGTAGAATGAGCCCAGCTACACTTTAGCCCCAATTCCTTTCAAGCCTGCCATTTACTGACATACTTCGACAGATATGGCAGGCTTGAAAGGAATTGGGGCTAAAGTGTAGCTGGGCTCATTCTACATTGAGTGTTTACTGACAGATGGTTTACATAGAGTTTGCTAGGAGTTTTTAGTTCTGCATTATTTCATCTAAGTCAGACTATTAAAAAGTTATATTTACATCTATTAACTGAGGATTAATTTAATATTAAGAGGTGATGAAATATGAGGCTCAGCCTTTCCCTGTAATTTGTCATAGTAGTTTCAGAATAGCTTGTCAGTAAGTGGTATACTTGTATGTGTTTGAAGCTAAAGTATAGGTGGCCTCATTTTGCATTTACTGACAGTTTATATATAGCTTTCTGGGGCTTTTCAGTATTTGGAAATAGGTGGCCTCATTTTGCATTTACTGACAGTTTATATATAGCTTTCTGGGGCTTTTCAGTATTTGCACATTATTTCATCTAATTTGGGCTATTAAAAAGTTATATTTAAAAACAGAAAATGTAATTTTGATCATAATTTATTTACTAGTGTATCGGTCAGTTTGCATAATTCATACAACTAGACCTAGAATTCCAGCCCGAGTACCTCGAGTCAGATCATGTACAAGATACATAAGTCAGGGACCCTCTCTAACTCTGCCCTACAAGCTCAAACCTAGGTCTCTTTACTTATGATTAGCAATACTGATGATACAAGCCATATTTAATTATTTCCATCTGGAAGCTCAGCGGTAAAACAAAAAGACTAATTAGGCAACTGGCCAGATCTATATAATAGTTATCGATAATAAATTGTTTATGTCTTCGGGGTATGTATAAACCTAATGTGCATAGATATATGTGTGTGGGAAAACATAATCAAAAGTATAGGCAATGACTACAAAGTGAGATTTTAAATATAATTAATTATCCACATTGTAACAGTAGCCGGGTTCAAACCCTGTTACAAAGCAGTTAAATAATATTTCCCGACTGCCTAGATCAGTGTGAGTCCTATAAATTGGATTCAGTTTGCGAGTATATATATAAAGAATTAGATATATATGTCGAAGAGAGAGATAAAGTTGAAAGTTTTTTTTTTATTATTTACAAAAAAAAAAACAATGGGAGAAAGATGTATATAATTATAGTTATTTGTTTTAAAATACATTCATAAAAATATGTTAATAAATTGTGGGAATGCAGTTATACGCAAATATATAAAAAAAAATTTTGTATTTATTTCAAATGTATATTTTTCTTTTGTTTTATCATATTTTATTGAGACTAATGAAAGAACTTTGATATGTCTACCTTGGCAATTTTGTGTCTTTTGTTCCATTATTTAGCTACTCAAAATTCCAAGAAATCTTAAATAAATGTACAGCAGAAAAAGAAAAATGTTAAAAGAATGCCTAAGAAATAGAGATCTAAATACGGATAAACTATTTTGGGAAGTAAAAAAAAAGGAATTTGAGAAATTAATTAGTTAGAAAGAAAAATCGGAGGAAGCAAGAGGGTTTTTCAACTGAAATGTTGAATTAATATTTTTATTTTCTAATTGACTGATACAGCTATGCTCGTATTATAAAATGAAATATTAAAAATCCTTCAATCAACCAGCTCTAGAAGAAAATGGATTTAGCAATAGCAACATATACCATCGCTACAATCCATAATGCAGGAGTAGAACAAATACGTGTAAGGCCATCATTCTAAGCTCCAAATATGTAGCTGTTCCTGTTTAATGTCTGCTCCTCCAAGAACCATAAGGACCTTACCGATACACTGCTAAAATAATCCAGGAATAAAGCCTCCAGTAAGCTCTCATTGTTTTCTAGACCCAAGCAATACCACAAAATGGGTGTCCATGCAAAACTCTTGCTATTAGCAGAAAATTTTTGTTTATTCTTTGACAATAAAAGAATACATAGATTTCGTTTGTATCATTGAAACAATCTTGCGTGGAAATAAACTTATCCATATTCAAAATCTCAGGTACTCCAAGATAAATATGACTAATTTTATTGTCTTAAGTGAACTGAAAATTGCCTATCATTACTCTCTAAAGGTTTAATCATTATGTAAAATCATATAATTTAATTTGTAACATATAAATGTATTCTTATACACGCTGTTTAATTATATATTCTTTTATATTTAACTAATTCCGTTTTTGTCTTTTATGTTATCATTTGATATATAAATTATATATATGTTTCTTTTTCTCAATATTTAATTAGACATAGTAATAAAATTGTATACACACATTAAAACAAATTATTTGTCTATCATTAATGAACATATTTATCGTTTATATTGGCCTATCTCTCTTCCTGGCAGTATACCAAAATGAGTTAAGTATGCTTTTCAGAATAAGCAATTATATTACACATACTTTTAAATGACAAACCACAGATTTGATAAAGAAATACATCGCATATCGAGGGAATAAATGTGTAGAAAGAGGGAATTCAACAGTAGCTAATTTTAAATGTCACGCAATCTAATTTAAGGGATATAAATATGTAAGTTTAAATATACGCCGATTTAGCTATTTATCTCCGTTCAGCCTGATGGGTATTGTTATTTCCCAGCGCTGGGATTTGAGCTAGCTAAAAGGGCCGGGCATCCAATTAGCGATAGTTCTAAGATTATTTAGATAGGAAAAGTATAATTCTTACGGTCTTAGTAAGATTGGTGCCTTAGATCATTTATTAATTGACACTCATAAATATACTTTATCCGAAAAAATTGTTGTTTGTCTTTTTAATGAAATAATGGCCACTAGGTAGATTTCTTTTTTAATATTTTTTTTAATGTAATCCTGATATAGGATACATAGATTTTATTTCTTAAGATATATTTAAGAAAGGGGATTCGCATTCGAACCCAATATGGTAGATAGTATTCATGGCCATAGTTTTGCGTTACCATGCTACCTGGTTAGCAGATTCAATTTTTTTTTAGATATTTATGCAAACAACAAAATTAATACCGGGGTTGCCTGATAAAGCATATTATGCGTTTATAGATACATATTACATTTAAATATAAATATTAGCCTTGCATTACAACATTTACAGTTTTCATAGTTTTATAAGTATATTAAAAACAAGTATATTATATTCTTTAAATACATTTATTTACAGGACAGGCTTATACGTATGTTTAAACAGATACAATTTTATTCACTACATTTATTAACAGTGTGGTTTTATACATATATTTAAACAGATACACTTTTATTCAATACATTTATGAATAGTGTGGTTTTATACGTATATTTAAGCAGATATTATTTTATTCAATACATTTATGAATAGTGCTGTTTCATTGGTATGCCACTAATTCTTTATTATTGCATTAATGGAGTAAAAGGGGATTACAGTAATCTAATTGAATAATATGCTATTTATTATCATTCTAATGTTACAAGCAAATATGTAAGTTTTTATAAACAATCATTTAACCTGGGAATGGATTATCAACATTTTATATACGCAATTAGTGTATTGCGTTAGGAAATTATACATCAGTAAAGATTTGAGATTTCAGATGGAACGTAAGGGAAGGGCATACTGAATATTTTAATTATCCAGAATCGGATACTAGCACATTAATTTATAGACTTAAATATAACATTCAGCAATAGCCATTAAATACGTGTATTTCAGCACAAGTGATCTATAACATCAAACTACGGAATTATCTAGGCAGGCTTTAATAAAGCGATAACAAGGTAAAGTAATGGCGGTGCTAATGTATGGGCTGTTTTTATATTAACGAAAATCATTTATGAGATATGATGGTGTGCTTATGAGAGTAGCGAATGGAATTGCGATTTTTGTTTTGCATTATATGAGATCGACTTGCCACACTCCAAATTTACACGGAGATCGGTCTTTGGAACGGAGAAATATTCAGCCTGAATGGATCGCACTGATGGTGCAAAAATCCCATTATTAATCAGGTCCAGGGTCTATTCCCCTATCACGAACTGGAAGTGACGAATGAATGGCTCGGGTCTTTCCCAATGCCTACTTTGGATGAATAGCACACAATTAAGAGATAGACCAATATTAGCAATGCTTGGACAATATATATAACTATTTCTGGTGCTTAAAGTTAACCCAAGGTATTAGTTATTCCCTTTTTTGACGGTATGATCAAATTATTTAAGTTGACCTATTTAAAGATAACGAACATTATGATATGTATTTTGAAATATGATTGATTTCTCTCTTTAGTAGTTTTCTTTTACTAAATTTAAAATATAGAACCCAATTTTCCCCCACCCTAGGCCATCTAACTTTAACATTATTTTAGAATTGGACACAAAGTGATAAACAAAGTTTTAATAGCATTCATGTAATGATTTAGCTGGCTGAGAATATTTAGGCGATTTAATGACATATGAAACATATACATATAATCTTTACTTTTTAATTTTCCCAAATCAGCGATCTTAAATCATTTACTTTTTTTTTTATTAATTTGGGAAATGTTTTCCCCCATCACCAAACCGCAATAGTACTAAGAAAAATCACATTTTAAAACTCCAACTTGGCAAATCTACAACTTTATAATGTGCCGGTTGAATGTGTATATTGGTTTAACCTAGTTCGAAGACTAGGCAAAAGTACCTCGAGGCTACTCGTATGCGAGATATAAAAATCAAGAATACTATGGCCTCTGCCCTATTCGTCTATTTTCGGGTCTAACCACAAACCAACAGCATATCCGAGACACACATAAATTATTTTATAACCCGGCCCAAGCTTAGCATCAGGGTAGAGACAATCGACCAGAATACTTAAACAACTAAAATAAGTTAAATGTGCCAATATAATATAATATGAGTTAAATGTTTGTGTGTGCTTGGATCATCGGACAATTAACATAAAAAGTTTAAAAAAATTTATAAAACTAAAGCTCTTATTTTAAATGATATACTTTAATTAATGCAGTTTAAATATTACGTTTTAAATATCTCCGCTATTCCCCAATTAATCCCTGATGAATAATTTTACAATGAGGCGGTTTCAATGACATATAATTCTGCGGCCTAGGTATTACTTTTTCAATTTAAATCAATTTGTCAACTCGTGTCCCCTCGATAAAGCAAAATTGAAATAGCTATTTCACAAAGCATTTCGTTGCTTTGTGCTTTATAAATAATTTAACATTGTAACAATCCGGAGAATGCACTTAACGTAATCTACACTACGGGGCGCCATCTAGGCATTTGAACCTAGAAAAATTTATAAAGTAGGCAGATACGTAAGTCAAAAAAAAAAAATTTTTTTTTTTTTTCAAATTTTGATTCCGGTCGTTAGCCCATGTCACTAGCTCAGTGGAATAGCAGAGATTTAATAAGATAATCTAAGAGTATATATAAAAAAAAGAATAAAATAAGACACTGCCAGTAATTAACACACAAACATTTATTTATTTCACATATATATAAGATTTAAAATTATTTTAGTATTAGTTTTACAGTTCAAAATTTAACCTACATTTTTAACTTTGATTTTTGACTTTAATTTACATTTAATTACTATTATATTCTAATTTTACATTTTTAATTAAGTTCGCACAGATAAATTTATGAAAGCTTGTTTATAATGTTGAATATGTTGCTATAGATCGGTTACATAGATTACACGGTTAAACACATTTCACAATAAACATAAACGATCAAAATACAAAATTATTGATTACTGACAATTGCGGAGGGAAATTTATACGTAACCCAATAGTATTCACCATAATATACTTGCATTGTCACCAATAACTTAAAAGACATCCGAATAAATACATTTTTGATACTCACCGTAAGGTATCATTATTTATCGAATGTCTATATATTTTGATCAAATATGGAAACGCAAAACATAGTTAACCAATAAACAATCCATGCAAGCGTCTATAAACAACTTAAATTTAATGCATTTCTATTTAGGGTCGAGTATGAATAGACCACATAAATTTGCTTTTGAAAATAAACATTCTATCCCTATTTAACCTTAGGTTAAAATTCGTAGTCAAACTGGCATCAATTCATCTGATATATCGATGTATTCAATGTAATAAAATACGGCAGCACAAAAAGTTAAGAGAAGAAATTGCTTCTCATGAGATAGGAATATTACATCTATCTGCAAAGAAGAGCAATAAAACAAGAAACTCCATAGAAAGGAACTGCGGTATCCGACTTATAATTCCTTCCATAGGCAAACGGAAGTGTGCGGCGTATGAAGCGATTCTGCCCGTAGCGAATCAATATTACATCTACTAATCACACCAATATATCCAATCCATTGACCCAATTTAACCACGAAACAAATAACCCAAGATTACCCTCCCCTAACATAACTTTACAAATCTATACAGCCATTCACGCCCGACTTAAGTTTAACATTTATATAATTATTTTAACGAAAAACAAAAATCATGATAAAACTTAAAGAACAAAAAATGAATAATATAAATGGAAATGATTTTAAATATATATAAAATAAAAGGAAATACATCAAATAACATTTTTAATAAATTAAGTTGGTCAGATAGGAAACTAATGCAATTATTTTAAATACGAAAAGTTTTTAATTTAATGTTCATTAATTGTAAAGTTCTTACGGTTTTAAACAGTTCATCTTTATCTGTCGTTTGTAAGTTTGAACGGGAATTCCCACGCCGTCCTCAAAAGATTGGTATCCATTTAGCCGTTGTTTTATTTATTCATTCGGAGGTTTTTTAGTTCAATTGGTCCTCAATGTAGGAAACGATAGTTCATTTCTCTTTTCTTTAACAGCTGAAAGAATTGACCGTGCGTCTGTCAATTCCTTCACCTCAACTCCGTACTAATACATATAGTCACATCGTAATAATCAATAATCAATCACTAACTAATAATTTCCAAACTTGTCCTTTTATATTACTTTGAAAGATTGACTTAACATTACGTCATCGATGTGATGATCCTTTTCGTTGAGGTCCGATTTCCCAATGGATTTATTTCAATTGCTAAAAGTTTCTATTGTTTTTCCTATCTGACCGGTGTTTTTACATTTAAATGCCCAAGGCTGGTTTACATTTAACTAATTAACAATCATTTCCATTTCTGATTAATTAACCTGTTTTCCAAATCAAAGATATATTTTTATCTCTAAATCTTTTTAAGTTTTTGTTTTTAAAATACCTTTTCTATTTTTAATACAGTTTTATTTTAATAATTTTTTTTTTATCTGTGCGATTTAATATATACGAGTTTAAGATGATATTTAATTTCAATTTTTAATTCTTAAAGAAAATTTTTAAATGCGAACTTTTTAATTTACTTTCATGTTTAAATATATAAAAAAAACAATGTAACGAACGTCTGTGCTCGTTACATATCAGTAAAGTTGCTTAAAAAAAATGATCAAAAAAAAAAAATTTTTACTTAGGGTTAGTAATTACGGTACACGATTAACAAAATTTACAAAACATCCGGTTAATATTTTTACAAAAAGACTATATACAAAAAGAAAAAGAAAATGTTTACTATCGCTTACCTAAGGACCATTTACGTTTACACCCCTCCCCACAAGAGTTCTATTTTATTTTATACATTTTATTTTTACACACGGCATGACAAGCAAGTTATTTTATAAATTATTTATTTAAGAAGGTTGCATTGAAGTAAATATATTTTGAAAGATAATGGATTTATACGTGTATATTTGCAGCACAATTATAAATACCACCAACCTATTTATGACTGATTAAAATGCTTAAATAGGATTACACTGAAGTAAATTCCCAACGGTACTCATCGTAAGGTACCACATTTCGATCATAAACTTACGTGGCTGTACGCGCCTATACACGTTAAAGCATAATATATATCAACAAAAAAAAACATATCAATCGCAACCTTTTGACTTTCTTTTTAACGAAATACAGTTTAAAATTATTTATACTTTCTCGTGTTTAATATATGTGTTATTTCTTTTACTGGCAGAGCTTTTATAAGATCTAAAGTATACGACTTTATGTAAACAGATAAAAATGTTTCATTTTGAGAAGAATTTGTTCAGGGTATACGTGGTTTATTAAAGATCGGCCCGAGTTGGTTCGCCAGTTGTAACAATCCGGAGAATGCACTTAACGTAATCTACACTACGGGGCGCCATCTAGGCATTTGAACCTAGAAAAATTTATAAAGTAGGCAGATACGTAAGTCAAAAGAAAAAAAAATTTTTTTTTTTTTTCAAATTTTGATTCCGGTCGTTAGCCCATGTCACTAGCTCAGTGGAATAGCAGAGATTTAATAAGATAATCTAAGAGTATATATAAAAAAAAGAATAAAATAAGCCACTGCCAGTAATTAACACACAAACATTTATTTATTTCACATATATATAAGATTTAAAATTATTTTGGTATTACTTTTACAGTTCAAAATTTAACCTACATTTTTAACTTTGATTTTTGACTTTAATTTACATTTAATTACTATTATATTCTAATTTTACATTTTTAATTAAGTTCGCACAGATAAATTTATGAAAGCTTGTTTATAATGTTGAATATGTTGCTATAGATCGGTTACATAGATTACACGGTTAAACACATTTCACAGTAAACATAAACGATCAAAATACAAAATTATTGATTACTGACAATTGCGGAGGGAAATTTATACGTAACCCAATAGTATTCACCATAAGATACTTGCATTGTCACCAATAACTTAAAAGACATCCGAATAAATACATTTTTGATACTCACTGTAAGGTATCATTATTTATCGAATGTCTATATATTTTGATCAAATATGGAAACGCAAAACATAGTTAACCAATAAACAATCCATGCAAGCGTCTATAAACAACTTAAATTTAATGCATTTCTATTTAGGGTCGAGTATGAATAGACCACATAAATTTGCTTTTGAAAATAAACATTCTATCCCTATTTAACCTTAGGTTAAAATTCGGTAGTCAAACTGGCATCAATTCATCTGATATATCGATGTATTCAATGTAATAAAATACGGCAGCACAAAAAGTTAAGAGAAGAAATTGCTTCTCATGAGATAGGAATATTACATCTATCTGCAAAGAAGAGCAATAAAACAAGAAACTCCATAGAAAGGAACTGCGGTATCCGACTTATAATTCCTTCCATAGGCAAACGGAAGTGTGCGGCGTATGAAGCGATTCTGCCCGTAGCGAATCAATATTACATCTACTAATCACACCAATATATCCAATCCATTGACCCAATTTAACCACGAAACAAATAACCCAAGATTACCCTCCCCTAATATAACTTTACAAATCTATACAGCCATTCACGCCCGACTTAAGTTTAACATTTATATAATTATTTTAACGAAAAACAAAAATCATGATAAAACTTAAAGAACAAAAAATGAATAATATAAATGGAAACGATTTTAAATATATATAAAATAAAAGGAAATACATCAAATAACATTTTTAATAAATTAAGTTGGTCAGATAGGAAACTAATGCAATTATTTTAAATACGAAAAGTTTTTAATTTAATGTTCATTAATTGTAAAGTTCTTACGGTTTTAAACAGTTCATCTTTATCTGTCGTTTGTAAGTTTGAACGGGAATTCCCACGCCGTCCTCAAAAGATTGGTATCCATTTAGCCGTTGTTTTATTTATTCATTCGGAGGTTTTTTAGTTCAATTGGTCCTCAATGTAGGAAACGATAGTTCATTTCTCTTTTCTTTAACAGCTGAAAGAATTGACCGTGCGTCTGTCAATTCCTTCACCTCAACTCCGTACTAATACATATAGTCACATCGTAATAATCAATAATCAATCACTAACTAATAATTTCCAAACTTGTCCTTTTATATTACTTTGAAAGATTGACTTAACATTACGTCATCGATGTGATGATCCTTTTCGTTGAGGTCCGATTTCCCAATGGATTTATTTCATTTGCTAAAAGTTTCTATTGTTTTTCCTATCTGACTGGTGTTTTTACATTTAAATGCCCAAGGCTGGTTTACATTTAACTAATTAACAATCATTTCCATTTCTGATTAATTAACCTGTTTTCCAAATCAAAGATATATTTTTATCTCTAAATCTTTTTAAGTTTTTGTTTTTAAAATACCTTTTCTATTTTTAATACAGTTTTATTTTAATAATTTTTTTTTTTATCTGTGCGATTTAATATATACGAGTTTAAGATGATATTTAATTTCAATTTTTAATTCTTAAAGAAAATTTTTAAATGCGAACTTTTTAATTTACTTTCATGTTTAAATATAAAAAAAAAACAATGTAACGAACGTCTGTGCTCGTTACAACATATTTAAGGGTTTCTTTAAATAACTAATATTTAATTATGGAATGAATATGAACAAAATAAATGTTATCGAGGAAATCGAATTGGCCAACAAAAGGAAACTTAACTAGTATTAAATTACAAATATTCATTTTAAATTGGAAATATTTTCAAATAAAGAAATAATTTACACCGCATAAGGAAACAAGAAAATATATATATCACATTAAAATGAGCAAAAGTAGGTTTTTATCAGGCATGATTATTAGGATTTCTGCTGGGCTTTATCTCTAGGACGCACTTCGAGGATGGACTCATGGGAGAGTGGAGGTAAACCTCTCTATTCAAACATAATTTAGAGATTTATGTAACTGTTACATGACAGTCAAGATTTTTAGAACAAAAAAAAAATATTTTATTCTCTCTTGAACAAATAACTTTCAATATTTATATCTTTTAACTTCTTTCCATTAAACATCACATGATCACCATCTCATACTAGCACGTAATTGTTGTAAACAAAGGCAAAACTCTCCATACACTAGTGCCACCCTGTGCTAACCAGAGTAATCATATGCACAAGCCTTCTGGCATCCATTGATTACTCTGGTTAGCACAGGGTTGCACTACTGTATGGAGAGTTTTTGCGTTTGTTCTTTCCATTAATTAATTAATTGAAGTCTACCAATGCTTTCATTGTTTACAACCTTGGAAGAGGGTCATATGATTTTACATTATTGTTTAGGTTACAAACAATGGATTTTATATTACATCGTTTTCTTTAATGGCTCTTAAGTTGAATTTTTACTTAATCTATTTTGGTGTTATATAAAATGCTTTTGCTAACCTTTCTATTTGCTTATGCCATAATTTTTTATTTATTTTACTTTAAAACTTTTTTCTTTTTTCTTAATTTCCACTGAAGCAGTCAATCTGATACTCAGATTGAGCTTCACAGCTCACTCAGAATCTCCCACCACCAAACCATATTCAAACTCCATCCTTATGCATATATATATATATTTATTAACACATTTTTTTTTGTTCTATTATTAAAATAATCACTGATGTAGATATTTACTAATATATTAATTTAAATATCTTAAATGAATAAATATTTTATATTATTTGTATATGTGCGTAATCGATACATATATATCATAGGTGAGGGTAGATTATTTATAAAGTGTTTATAATATTTAAATATTTGATATTAATTTGTATTTTTAAAATTAAGTAAAATTTTATTATTTATTTTAGTAATGTTGGTCAGAAAAGGTGATGCAATCCTGCCGAATATTCTCGTATGCAATTAAATCAATTAACCGGAAATCCATTAGTCCGAATTAAAGTGTTATAATTTTATAAAAGTAATGTAAAATCCATTAGTGGAAAGTTTATCCACTTCAAATTTGTTTTAAAATCTAAGATTTTATTTTAAAACAATTGTTCGTGAAATTATTAACAGGATTGCATTGTCTTAAAACTTACTAGAACAAAGGTAGGCATCCGGTCTGCAAATTGCAGATTGATAGGTGTATGAAATGCTTCAGGTCAACTAGATAAAAGCATTCAAGAACAAACTTCAAAATCATATAAATAGTGCTGTATTTGAACATCCCGGGAAAGCAAATAATTTGAGATGAGCAATGGCCAGTAAAATTCACACCCGTGGTACCTTTGACTCAATGTATCATGAGTAGGTAACAACTTCTACTTGCTTGCCATTCCAGAATGTCATCTTTTCCGACACCACCGCCCAGGATCCAGATACTCATGAACTATTACTATGAACCTATATACTGAATTATAAAAGTGCTACCTGCCTAACTAACCTGAAAAAAACTAGATCTAGTCTACGATGGACATTTTTTTTTAAATCATCAAAGAATCGCCGTCAGTACTGAACAAGGTAACAAATCCATGTTGCTGCTATAACTCATAAATTTACATGTATAATCTCAATTTAAAACTGTATTTTTTGTCTAACCATTCTTTTAAATGTAATGTACTCTTTTTTTTAGCTGATCTGAAGATCAGAAATATCTTAACTAGTATAATTTGTAAAATCTTACCTTATTGTTAAAAATGTATTCCACTCTCTAAAGCTCTCTTAATCTTTTTCCTATCATTGAGCCTCTAGTAAATACTTCTAATTTCTTATTTCACTTTCATGTGGCAACAATATTTCATATTTTGATTATATGTTTTATAGTTTGTATTTTAAATAATATGCCAATAATTTTCTAAATTTGCAAGAATGTTCGCTCTCTCTTTTAAATCCCCACCTTTCTTTTCATGGGGAGATCAGTTTAGTTTCTTTTAATTAAAACAAGTTTGTTATTTCAATTACAGTCAATGCTTGCAGATTTGGAAAAAAACAACTTAATTATATTATAGTGTATTATCGAAAAGCAGAGTAGAAATCTGTTTTTCTAAGAAATGTTTTTATTTTCTGTTTAAAATAATAGCACTAATTCTTAAAATTCAAATCTGTTTTATTTGAATTTAAATCAATATTTTTTTATGAAATCAATAACCACCACCTAACTCTTATATAGATAATGATGTATACTATATCATCAAAGCACTTGGAACTGAATTTTCATGTTTGTTTTAATGTTTGTGGGAAGTTTTCTATATAAATTAATGTAACGAGGGAAGGGGATTTCTATTTCAATATTTTGTCACTTTATTAATGATTTTAAGCTCTCCTTTACTGTTTAGTATTCTAATCATACCATTATGCTGGGTATTCCATAATATATAGTATCAATTAATTAAGACTTTTAAATATTTTATACATATGTTGTTTCAAGCGTTGTGTGCATACCAGCTTTCTTGTTCGTTATATATATTGTGCTTCATTCCCTGGGAGTATCAGAAAGCTGAACCCCATCTTGTATCTACAAGTTCAAGAACCAGGTTCATAACCTCCCTGGGGACTTATTTAGCCACTTGGGCTAGCTCCATATGGGAATCGCTCCGGGAAAAATCAGCCCATAAAAACTCACAACAGACTGGTAAACCAATTCTGCCAAAATCTGCAGACATATATCGGTCTTTATTTCTTTCAATGAATTTTTTGAAAACATCTTTTTGGATTCGTGACTGGATCACATAATTATGCCACCATGCATGCACTGCCCTTTTTGTTCTAATTCCAGGCAAAACCTATGAATATCCATAAGCCATAATGTTCTGATTCTACTAAGTAGATTTCTTTATGATCTTTATTAATATTTTCATGTGCACGTCATTTTGCGACGCAATTATATATATTTTAAATTAATTCTCCCATACACGTTTCTTACTCAGTATAAACTAAGATTACTTCACATATTAATGTAAAGTGTATTTTTATAATAAAGTTAATAATTGTAAGTAAATTCGGTCAAGTGCTATATCTTGTTCTTCTTTCTAGGGATGGATTTAAGATTCATTTACATACTCGAATATCGCTATTAAAACTGTATTTGCAGATATTATTGTTTATCGATTATTAGCATATAAATCAGCCACAATAAAAATAAGAAAATAATGAATCTATTTGTAACTTCTTAAATTACAAAAGTAAATCCCATGTTATATAATATAAAGAGGCCAGTGAAGACTAACGGAGAAATATAATACCTCGCATGTATTTTATTTAAATTAATAAATCATGCATATATTTTAACTTACAGAATCATTGTTTCTTTTATTTAAAATATTTTGCTTAATAAATTATGCTTGCTCTGACTAGATGATCTCCCGTTAATCCTATATATATATTGTAATGGTAAGAAAAGTAGAGCTGCTTTAACCTAACCTAGAGATGCAGATAGAAGGGGTTCGAACCTCATCTCCTCTAGATTGCTACTAAGCAACTTACTCCTTGAACCTCACTAGAATTTAATCTTAATGTTTTCCCGGTGGTCAGAGAGAGAAGAGACCACGAAAAGGAATTTTTACATATATAATGATCAGATGTACATACGTATATCACAAAAGAAAAACAATACTAAGTGGTTTTATTTATAGTGAATGAAAGATAACAGAAATTTTTATTATTTATATTAAAAGAATTCATACAATGCTTTATTAATAGTGTCGCAGGCTATTTTCACTGCAACCGGATAGATATATATGAAAGATCCATTGATCGTAATGATAAGAACAGACAAAATTTTACGTTGTAATTTCTTCTTTAAAATATTCCAGCCAATGGAAGTGTTACGTAAAAGAAATCAGGAGAGAGAGATATGATTCATTAACTCTGTGGTTGGAGAACATAGAAATAAATAGGTGGTCACACTCAACTAAACACTTTGGACAGGTTTAAATCACTGCCCTACTTATGATTTAAGAAGAATGATAAAGTGAATCCAGCAGGAATTTCCAGCCATAATTGAAACATTTCCATGAGATTTTGAGAAAGATTTCCTAATAAATATAAATATACAAGACCATGCACAAAGGCGAGAACACACTGTGAGGCTCGAGACATAACAGTTACCAAGAGGTTAACACAAGACCGGATAGCTCTCCGTCTCTAAACTAGGTTAGAGAGAAAAATGGAACCCGTTCGCCAAACGCGTGATCTGGATTCAGGATCGGAGTTTTTGTTGCTTATGCCCAGTTATGTACATTGAAAGGACTGAGATTGACATGCGATCCAGAACAATTTATTTGTTTTTCAGAAGGTCCGAATGTAGGTATGTTAACCTAAGCGAACTTGGCAAAAAGAAGCACTGTAATATATGCTGAGCAGCCCAGTAAATCACCCGAGGCACGATATCATATAAATACAGTCAACGATCTTTAAATTTAATAAAGAAACTCTCTGCAAAAACATATATATATTACGAACGCTCAACTATCACTGAAAATCTGCAGAAAGATAGTAACTTTACCTTTATAAAAATTTGAATTACTAAAACAAAACAAGTGGGCGGATATTTATTGGTTTAGTTCATGTTTAACTGACCAACCCTGAGCCAATGCTATTTAATAATTTTTAATACATATTGTCAAAATGTACTCTCTCTTATTACTAAAATATAAATGCGAACGTTTTATTTCATGCTCTTTAAAATATAACTTTAAATTTATAACCCTTCATTGACTAAAATATACAGGCATTTGATAAGGATCTTTCTTTTATATATATATACAAAAAAAAAAAAACTAAGTTAAAGTTTGAAAAGTTTTATAATAGAATATTTAGCAATTTAAATCTTGATTTTAAAATAGAGTTTTTTTTTTTTACTTTCGATGATTTGCTTCCTTTTCTTTCCAAAATATCTATATAAAATAAATAACTTAATTACTGGAGTATAATGGCGGAAAGTTAAACGAAGTAATTTTCAATTAAATTTATAAAAGCTATCACTGCCATTATATATATAATAATACCACCTATTACGATATAAAAAAAAAAGAAAAGAAAGCAATTAATGAAATACCATTATACAAGATATGAATACGTAGATTTAAAAAAAACATATTTATATATAAAACATAACTCTAGAGTGTATTGGTAAATTATAACGAGATTTTTATGTGGATTTATGGTAACGTTACCGGTAACTCGATGGTTGGGTCAAGATGAGTTTATTAGATGTTTACCGCAAGTTTTCTCGGTTCTTCAACTTTGTTTTTTTCCAGGTTTGAGGGCCGATATTCATGGATACAGGGCAGACACTTTTGTTCTTTGGCTGGCTTACATGGTTACGACTCCGTCCTCAGGAACAGCTCAGGAGAGCAAAGGCAAAGAGGTTACCCCTGCATTTTTGCAGAGCAACACATTTCTGGATTTTTATTTATATGCCGAAAGAATAGAGTGCAGCTTGAAGTAAGTACAGCAAGCAAGAGTTCGCTATATTGTCTAATTTCTCAGCAAAATTTCCTCCAACAAAATTCTTAAGATTTCTCTCTGACCTTCAGCACATGTTACCTGCAAGCATAAGACCCAGAACAAAAGAAAAGTTCTTTATTTATACCCTTTTTTCCATTATGTTTTTAATCTGCTAATTAGTAGCGAATCATGCCCGTTGTTTCAAATTTTTTCTGTTATCTATTATTTTATCTAACTCAGAAAAATGTTTTAGTAATTAAATTCCTTTTCTTAATGGATTCTATTTAATTAAGAAAATTTTTATCTTATCGAATCCTACCAAATATATTTTAAAAATAGTTGCAAATATAATTTCAACTTTCTATATTTTATTTTATTAAATCTTTTCTCTTTAACACAATTCCTTCTTTAATTTAGGCAACTATTTGAGAAAACGATAAATTTAGTTTGAAAAAGAAACATACATTCACTGTGGTTGGACTTAGGGTCTTAGTTAGTCCACAGTGAAAGGTGAAGCCAGCATATTTATATATATATGCACAGCTTCAATATAATTAACGTGAACGGTCACGATATTTAAATGTACCAAACTTGTGTATTTTGTATTCAAAGGTTCCATTATATTTACCACCTATATTAATATTTTATATATATCTAAGTTATATACATATAAATATCATTAATAATTTTAATCCATCATATACATATATATTTCATTGATCATTTATTTTAATATCCATTCACTGTGGTTGGCTTTATGGTCTGTGGTTAACTAAACAATTAATGGTGAAGCACCCATATATAAGCCATATATATGTAGAGCTTCAATGTTGAGCTTATAGAATCTACTTATATAAACTTGAAGCTGGCTGTAAGCATAGCGAAGTGATTTGTTCTGGGCAGGTGTTAAATACAAAACGCTTACTAATATAACTAACACATTCTATAACAAAATGAGAATAAATCCTCTAACAGATAAACAAACCATGGAGTTTACTCTCTTATATCCCAAAGGTAGCCAAAAACTTAACCCAAATCTGTTCTGAATCACATTAAGTAAGCTTCCACACTCTGACTTTAATATTAAGACTAATAAACAACTTGAAAGATAAACTCCTTACAGAATAAATGTCTCATACCATATACATGATTGCATGCACCACTACAAGGCTATCACAACATCAATATCTTTACAAAAGCGCCAGAGTCAGAATATAAATCCATATTCCTTGAATATCTAAACGCAATAGGCCATACATTTAAAGCCACAGAAGCCAGCATTTCGTGCATCAAGAGAAATGATGCCATCCACAAGATCAAGGAGGCATAGCATATAGCCAACAATTCCAATCCCATAAACAAAAAGGAATCCTGTTTCCTCTCAAAAAATTGAGCTATCTATTCACCACATGCATTTGAATAAATTTAAATATATGTATATTACACCTATATCTTCCCTCCTACTCAAAATTGAGTGCTATGAATATGAGATCATAAATAGGTTTCAAAAGCACTAAATTTAAAATGCATAAATTTTAAGCTTTTATTATCACAGTGTCAAGCATTTGCAAATCACATTACATCTAAATTTATAAATTCACTGAGTAATCTAAAACTTTTTAGTATTAGTTTTCATTGGCATGTCTTTTGTTTTTTGATAGTTTTATTTTTCTTCTCAATTTCTTATTGGGTTTAGAGAAGAGGAAGCTGGAGGAGTGTGAAAGAAATCAAGAAAGAAAAAATACACCTTTTATCGATTTACAACATGTAGATAAATTTCAAATAACCATTTTCTTATTTAATTTTCATCGGAAGAGAATTACACCTTATACACATATGCTGTATTGTTTTTAATAACTCAATGATGTTTTGTTGAATACATATGAATACTGTGCTTGAAAATTAAATAGTAATTTACATTTTCTTATTTATTATTGAAAAAAAAATGGTTTGAAAATTTGGATTTTTTTTTTTGTCTATCGAAATTTTTTAAATTTCTTCTTTTTAAAACTGGGTGTAGAAAACTGCAGTCTGGGCTAGGGATTTATATTAGTACTACTACTAATTTTATAAATTTCACTGTGTAATCTAAAATCTCTTAATATTAGTTTTCATTGACAGGTCTTTTTTTTTTTTTTTGGCAAACTTTTATTTTTTTATAAATTCAAAGTGAATTATGTCTAAAATAAAAAAGGAAACATATACCTGCCCCAAAACACTTTACAAGAAATACTTTTTCTAACTTATTAGAAATTAATTTAATAGTAATCTTTATGTTGATTATATTATTGATTTAAAATGTTTTTATTCAAAAAAGATGGTCATTTAAATCGTATTATTTTTTAGTTAAAAAAAAAAAATCCAAATTAGTAAAAAATAAGTTTTTATTTTAATCTTTTTTTTTTTTTTTGTTAATTTCTTGTTTCAAAGACAGCTAATTCATTTTTGTTTGGAGTGCTTGATTGGATTTGTGTTGAATGTACATGTATCAAAATCCACAAAGTAATTCCATTCCCATCCCTTCCTTTTCTTCTCTCATTTTTTAAAAAGTCTATAAAAAAAAAAGAAATTAATTTTTTTTAGACAAAATCATAAAAATTTCCAAATCAATTCTGTCAATTACAAATTAAAAGAGACTGTTTGAATTAGGTAATACTAGAGACATGATTCACCCCTCCCTCCTCCCTTTCCTCAATTTTCAAAATGCCAAATTTTACAAATTTTTTAAAGATAAAGTAATAAAAATTCCAAACAAATCTGTCAATAAAAAATGAAAAGAAACTGTTTGAAATTCTAAATCAATCAATGAAAACTAATACTAAAAGGTTTTAAATTACATTGAATTTATAAATTAGTCATAATACTATTACTATGATAAATCACCATTTTTCTAAAGAAATCTTCAAATGATCAATTAATTTTCCCAGTATTCTTTCATGACTTCAAAGCAGTGTTTAAAAAGTAAATAAAAGATAAAAATCAATATCAGTATATTTCCTTTTGAAATTTATCCTACTCATACAAATTTGGTGGAGAATAATCTTTTTTAACTTGAAGACTAAACTAGTTTTTTTTATTTGATTACTTATTTCTGCTTATATCTCATTTTGTTTATTTAGAAATTGACATATTATTTTTGCGATTAATTTTCATTTTTTAAATTATGTTTTTAACGGATTTTTTTAAAAATATAAAAATTTAATGGAGAAAAGTTTTCATGAAAATTTTAATTGAAAAACAAACAAAAGAAATTACTTTTACATTTTTGACATACAATGATTTTAGTAATTTACAACTAAAAGGTTAATAAGTGGTGTTGTTTGACTGATTATGACTTTGAGCTTATTAGTAGTTAAATTGCCCAGGTCATGGAATTTTTGAAGGGCAGAAATTTGAATAGACAAAATAAAATATTTTTTGTTTTGTTTTCATTAGGTTATTGAAATATGAATTTTTGCTGAAATAGCATTTAAGGTTAAGTAGGAAATTAATCAGACCAGTGAGTGGTGATATGTAAAAGTTGAGTTATTTTAAGACTTTGCTGATAATGCATTTTTAATTAAATTTTTTAAAGCAGATATTTTTTTAAAAATGAAATCCATGAAAATAAGAATAAAAATAGGCAAATCTGATGTACACCATATAATCTTCCATTGTTGGCTTTATAAGATTCATGCTTTTTTTGTAGCATTTCAGTGTTAAATACTATTACTTATTCTAAACTCAGTTTAATTCATCTTTACAATTTCATCATCATTTTGATCAAGCCTAACAAGAAGCAGCTTTGGGTTAGAAATCATTATATAACGAGAAAAAAATAACAGATATTACAGGTAATTTTATTCAAAACTACAGTAGAATATAGTAACAGAAATCTGCACACATCTGAACACAGTTGTTGTCTGCCAAAACAATTTATTGTGAGTTTCACATGCAGAAAATTTATAATTGAACTGATATATCAAAATTTGCTCATTTCAATGTGAATCTTAGTGTGTTTGATGTTGAGCTCAAATTACTGATGGCTCCATAAATAGCAGATAGTAGAATGATCTTCAGGTTGTGACTAACAAATAACAGTGCATGACAAAGAATATCTGTTTCTGCCTTGAAGGATTGGATATTGGTTCATCAAAGACTAGGCACTGTTTTTATTCCAGTCTTTTCTGTATCCATCTACTCCTTCTTCAGTCACTTAAGTTAGAGAAGGGGTCAGGCAAGCCTCTCATGCTATTGGTCACCTCTGTATTGATTGTGACAATAGAATTGTTTTTGTGAAGCTGCATTTATCCTTTAATTACATACACAGCATTTCTGATTCCAATTTTAGTAGTCTGGCAGTCCTTAGTTGTAATCTTTGATTGAGGCAGTATAATCATTAGGTCAATTTGGAACTGAATTTGAGAGAGATGTTTCAGTTGGAAAAGATTGTATATATTTATGCAGCTGTATTTAGAGATTCCCCTGCTTAATATGGAAGTAGCCTAGAAAAAGAGAACTAAAAATGGCTTAACTTACATAGCCTGGCTTAGTTGTTATGTTTAGCAGATTACTCATTGCAATATTTACTAAGGCAATAAACCTAAAGCATGTGCGGTTGAAAATGCGAAGGTAGGGACCTCTACAGGTCTTAACCACAAGCTTACACATTGCAATAGTAGAAATAATAATATCAGTAGTAAAACAGCAGGCAATCATAAATACTAAAGATAATTATTATAAATCTAATTTTATCCTAAATATAAATACATGAAATGTGCAAACTTTACATTATGCAAATCCTTCAAGGCAAGAACTAAGAATATACTGATGGTTAAGGAGCTGTCAAGATTTAAGATCTTCCAAAAGAATAAACTTTAATAGAACAGGAGGATAGCTGTAAGTTTTTTTGGATTGACATTTCAGTCAGTGAAAGGAAAATGCATGATGTTGAATTTGCTGTAAAGTCTAATTCAGTATTTTCTATTCTTTCAAATCCTCACATTAATGATTGGCTAATGGTGTGATATTTATTTTATTAGTGCCTATGCTTCAATCTTAAATTCAATGAATTCAGAGAAAAAAAGCTTTTATTCCTTGCTGAATAGTGTTATTGCCGCAATGCTTTGATATATTTTTTTTTTCTTGGAAATTTTAATGCACAAGTTGGTACAAATAATAGATTTTGGCCAAAAATTGTTGGAAATAAATGGTTTTGGTGCTGCAAATTCAAATAGTGTATTGTTATCAAGTTTTTGTGGAACAAATGGACTTTCACAAACAGTTTGTTTAGTCAGAAAATTCGCTTTAAAGAATAGATTATATTATAGTTAGGAATCAGAATATCAAAAGAAGTTAATATGCAACATTTACTTGTACAGATTGTTGGACATTATACTAATGCTCTCCCAGATTAAAATGATAGATTCAAAAAAAAAAAATCTTATTTCAATCATATTCACAAGAAAATTGACATTCGTTCATTAGAAGTAAAATTCAACAGTTATTAAACACTAAAATTGCTAATTTCAGCCTTTAGAGTTATCATATTACTGAAGCATGAAATTAGCTTAAGGAATATGTATGGATACAAGTAAATCTATTTTTGTTGTTCACTGAAAAGAAGAATCAAAACTGGTATTCTGACAATGATATTATTATTAATAATTTGATTAAAGGAAACAATGACATTTTAATAAATAAATAGAGATCTGAAGGCAGAAGTTCACCTACTAACAAAAAGATTTAAAAATGATTGATGGATTAAAATTGCAAAAAGATAGTCATTTGCTGATCATGATTATTGTAGATTTTTTTTTTGATACATTGAGAGCAACAGATGGTCCTGAAAAATGATATTAGAATTATATTAGATCATGCTATGACTATTTTATATGATGTCTAATATTTTGAATAGATAGAAAAAGTAATTTATCATTTTTTGAATAATGATATAAGAATTGAGATGATGACTTTTATTGATGTATCCATTTTATCTATTCATTTAGATTTAGACAAAGATATCCAGCTTAGTGAAATGAAAACAGCTCTTTGTAATCTTAAAAATGGAAATGCTACAAGTTCTAATGAGTTACCTGGGGACGTTTTAAAATGTGGTGCTGATATGGTAGTTTCATAAATATTGATGTTTTTTTTTTATGAATATATGGACCCACAAAATTGTTCCACTGATCTTGAGGATTATTTTGTTCTAATTTTTAAAAATAAAGGCAGTAGATAAGATGCCAGTAATTATTGTGGAATATCATTATAATCCATTACGGCAAAGATAATTTCAAATATTTGTTAAAAAAAGTTGCTTACAAATTATAGATAAGTGGTTATTAAAAACTCAATGAAGTTTTAGAGAATCAAAAAGCACTATAGATTTGGTTTTTGTTGCCACGCAAATACAAGAAAGGTATTGAGAACAAGATGTATTTATATTGCTTTTATTAATTTGATCAAGGCATTTGATTTAATTAATCAATCTGATTTATGTATTGTTTGAAATTAATTGGTTATCGATCAAAATTTATTTGTATTATATAGTTTCTACATAATGAATGAGAGGATGTGATAACTATAATTGGAAAATGTTAGGCATTTGCAATGAAATCTGATCTTAAACTGAGATATGCATTTGCTCCAACATTGTTTTCAATTTTTATGGCAATTATCTTGGAATTGTTTATAAATGGCTTAATGAAATAGGGATCAAGATGGATTCAGGTTGGAATTTTTAATTAATCAAAAACAAGAACTTTGTATTCTTGGATTCTGAATTTATAGTATGCTGATGATTGGATTATTTTGCCAATTTGAAAGACGATTTATAGAAGGTGTTTAATGTTTTAACTGCAACATTTAAAATCTTTGGTTTAATAATGGATGTTCAACCACTGTCAGAAGAAAAATATTCAACAATATTTTTTTTTGGATAGTTATCAACTTAAGAATATAAACATTAAATACCTTGGTAGAAGAATGGAATTACATAGCGAGATACAACACAGACTCAAATGTGCTGTTGCTGCTTTTAATAAATCAAAAGATAATTCATCACCAGGAAATAACTACTGCACCTAAGTCAGCTTTATATAGAGCTGTTATTCTATCTAATTTATTGAATAGAATTTGTAAAATATTAAATTATAATGGCAAGATCATAAAAACAAACAATATGTTTTTCAACTTGCTGGAAGTAATATTATAGAGTCTATTATTATAAAATCACATCTCTGTTGGGATTAAGATATAAAATGAATGAACAATAAACATCACATGATCGCCATTTCTTATGCTTGCTTATAACTGTTGTTAAAACAGGCAAAACTCTCTATATGTATTGCCACTCAATGCAAGCTAGAGTAATCAATGGATGCCAGAAGGCTTATGCATAAAATCCCCATCTAGTGCCTACTCATCAATATCCTCAGCCTAGTTTCTGGCTTGTGGCCTTCATCAGTGAGGAGCCTTGAATCCGAGAGCACTGCACCTAGATCTTAGGATCTAATGCAATCCTCCAGCAGCCACCTTTTATCTCCACTACAAAACTATGAGTCTTAAACTGAAAACACCATAATATTTTCAATCCAAGCTCATTAGCTTACATAGTCATATAGGTCTGAACTCAGTTCAGTACCTATACATTTTGATGACTTTTGTTCTTTAATGATCATAGCCACCACTATCCTATTAAGCAGGATTGGTTTTAAACCAATAAACATTATATGATCACCATTTCCTATGCTTGCTTATAAGTGTTATTAAAACAGGCAAAACTCATATTGCCATTCAATACAAGCTGGAGTAATCAATGGATGCAATGAGCTTGAATTGAAAATATTATGGTGTTTTCAGTTTAAGACTCATAGTTTTTAGTTAAGTAGAGATAAAAGGTGGCTGCTGGAGGGTTGCATTAGATCTTAAGATCTAAGTGTAATGCTCTCAGATCCAAGGCTCCTCACTGACGAAGACCACAAACCAGAAACTAGTCTGGGGGATATTGGATGAGTAGGCACTAGTTGGAGATTTTATGCACAAGCCTTCTGGCATCCATTGATTACTCTAGCTTGCATTGAGTGGCAATACGTATAAAGAGTTTTGCCTGTTTTAATGAATGAACAATACAAGACTTTCTAAAGGGGTTTTGTTTGATAGAACTGAGCATAGATCTTATATCTATTATCTGAAAGACATTCCAAATAAGTGCAATATTAATATTTCTATTGAGAAGTTATGGTTAGAGAATAGAATACATTGAAGAGCAACAATTTAGATATGGTATTTAAGGATTTTTGAAAGGAAAATATTTGCTAAAGAAATTAAAAAGATATCACAAAATATCAAACAAAAAAATGGACATGTTTGTGGTAC
Organism: Epiperipatus broadwayi; assembly: GCA_028023455.1. Taxonomy (NCBI): domain Eukaryota; kingdom Metazoa; phylum Onychophora; class Udeonychophora; order Euonychophora; family Peripatidae; genus Epiperipatus; species Epiperipatus broadwayi. The sequence goes on along the minus strand of JAQFVV010000086.1, from coordinate 891,910 downwards.
CCAGATTAATTTGTATGATAATTACAAAAGTCATTTCTAGAGCAGTATTTTCTTTCTTTTTTTTCCTTGGAGTTGGAATAGCCATGCTCGTTTATAAGTGCTTGCTATAAATATACGTATGCTACAGTTTACATTAGTATAAGGAATCAATTGACCAAAAGTATGTCATATGTTTGAATAAATCATTATTTATACTTTTCACAACTTCTCAGTTTTTATCAATGGTGTAATCGTCTCTCAATTATGATGCATAGGAGTGATATTGTTGGTCTGGATGAATATATCATTCCTGAAATGCTTTGAGGGATCATGTTCATCTCTTGATATAGATATTGATTTCATTAAAAGCAGTGTGCCAATATTAACAGTTTACATAGGGAAATATTAATATGAAAACTAAAAGAATTTCTTACACAATCATGGTCTCCCTAATCATCCAATTTAAATTTGGACCTTCTATGAACCATTTTTGAATTAATGAGAAGTCACTATTTTTCATTAATATCTTTGACTGTGTGGTTTGGTAAATCAGGATTCAGCTCCCAATGCTTGAATTTTTTATAAACTCCTAAACAATAAAACATTCATTTATTAGTTTTATTTTATTTTACTGATATCTTACAGAGATTTTGAAGTTTTTTTCATGAGACATGGTTTATATTTTTCTAGTTTTTGTTCGAATATTCAATTTTGTCCCATATAGAATATGAAAGCTTTTTGATGTAAAAGCTGTTTTTCTACCCTATTTATCAGATATCTGTTCTGCCTCTTTTGCTTGAAAGAAAATTATATTTTTACAGCATAGTGATCTTCACTGGAAATTTCAAAGTTTCAAAAGAATTTTGGAATTGATTATAAAGTCATTTTATTTTATTTTTGCATTTGATTATAGATAATGAAATTGGTTTTATTGTTGAATAGTTAAAGTGCAATGCTGGGCTGACTATCATCGTATCTTATTCAGTTTTTTATTTGTTTTAATTTTATTTCTGTTTATTTTCAGAAATATCATATTAGGGAAAAGTTTGTTGCAAGTTTAGAAAAAGAATTCCCCCAACTTGGTCTTGTCTATTCTATAGGTAAAACAACTTTATAGTTTTCATTATTTTGTATTATAACTAACATTAAGTAATATGTGCTACTAATTATAATTATTTTAATTTCTATATCAATTGGCATGTTCGGCTTAAAAGTTGATTCACTATTAAAATTTGAACTATTTTTATTAAGGAATGATAGAAATATCATTCACATCATTTCTGGAAATGGATATTTTACAAAAATATTGATTTTAATTTGATGAGTATACTTGGCAAGAGATTTTGGGATGTGACTTGCAGAATAAATCTATTATTAAAGAATAATAACTACAAATTAGCAGACTAATAGCTTAAAATTATTCAATAATATAAGAGAAGTCCATCATTCAGTGCCATCTAGCATAAGTTTGAGTAACCAGTGATTACTAAATACATATTCTGATAGCACGAGGTGATCACATATATTTAATATAATATATATTTTCAGTTGGGTCAAATATTAAGGAAAGGTTAGTAGGGGAAAAAGAAAAAAAGATTTAGATAAGATGACAGCTGAGTTAGATAAGAATTAGTGGTTGTAGAAGAATTTGGTATAACATTTAAAGATCGTTATCAGCTAGTAAATGGGAGTGACAGAATGAATGAGAGTTGTCAAATAAAATAAATGTCGAATTTTGTTGTACTAAAACATTTTTCTAAGAAGGAAAATAATTACTGAGAAATTCATAGAGTGATGGTTAAGGGAAATAAATAAATAAAACAAATGTAATAAGTTTAATTATAGAAAGAATAAATGTAAAAAAAAAAATGAAAGGGAGAGTAATTAAATTATTTTAAGGTCAAAGATGGCCGTAGGTGTGAAAACGTGATCCACAAGACAAAGGAAGGAGGGGAGTTTTTTTTTCTACTAAACAAAAGAGTAGAGCGGTGTAGGAATAGAGAAGTGATTCCAGTTTCGCATAAAGAGGGAAGAAAACAATTTTTTTTCTCTAGCGAACTTTTAACTGCCACCCAGGCGATAGTCCAAGAAATGACGATCGAGTAGAAGAAATACTTTCGAGCGCCGGTTCGAAACGCTGCTCCATACCCAAGCCTGTAATACAAACGAAATGAAGATAATCACCTGCTTACGTCTCTGTGCCATTTGGAAACCGTTACGAGGAAACTATCCGGATTGGAACCGCTCTACAAAAGAAGTGGAACGCCCACAACGCGGTTCGAAGAAGCGACTGAATCAATTGCCAGGACCGTTTACCTAGGTAATCGTATATTAGCATGCTAATTTATAAACTCCTAGTTTAATCATAAGTCCAAGAGAATCAAGAATGCGAAGTATCTCTTTAGATAACTCTAATACATATAAACTTTAATTGAACGAACATTTATAATAAACTTATTTACACCCATTTCATACTATCACTCTATGCACGTATTTATTATTATTGATATATCTCAAAATTATAGAAATTATGTTTTATGTTAGACAACAAATAAACCTCGTTTTAAGATTTACTTTACTGTAATTATTTGCTATGTCAACCATTTTATAATTTTTTTATATCAAGAAGAACAATCGGTTGGGAAATATAGTTTGATGTGATATTTTATTAGGTCAAACTCAACCGGTAAGGTAGTAATTGAATATAATTTATTCTTACTAATCCGTTCTATATACATATTTTTGTGTAGCTGGTTGCATCCGTCTGATTATGCTTAATAGCACACCAACCTAGAATGGCCATATAGACAGAACGGAGGCATGCCGGTTACAATATAAAATTCTATTTCTAGTCTATAGATGTGAATTTAAGTACTAAGGATAGCGATTTATACACTAATAATCACTGATTACTCAAGCTTGTGCTAGATAACACTAGAAAGAAGAGCTCTTCTTATCTTATCAAAGAATAGTGAGTCAAAAATCCAACTCAATTTGAAGATAGTATTATAAAAAATAAAAGTTTACGATGAAAGAATCTCCTCAAACAGCCAAAGGAAAAAAAACCAGAATGAAATTAAATAATACAACATGTCTTAAGATGAACTGTATAGAAATAGCTTAGGGGAATCAAGTGGTATAAGATGCAGTAAGATATGGTAGATCACTAATCAATTCCTCTTGATGTCTTTGATGCAGATATTTGACTATGTCTACAAAGTGAAAAACAAATTTAGAAATCTGTTCTGCTTAATCATCTTCGTATTCTTTGATTACTCAAAATTATGTATATCATAACAACAGATTATGTTATTTATCTCAGATTAAATGTATACTAGAAGAGTTTTTGTGTTAATTAATGAAGTGTTTAGATTTAAACAGTAAGGAAACATTATTGATTCGTCAAATCACTCAATTTTTGAATTGGAACTGATAAGAGCAGACCATGTACTCTACCTTCACTATATTCATTTGATAAATGAATTCACAAGATGAAAAATTGCAGAGTTAAAGAAGTTTTAACCATAATTAGAAATTAATTTTAAGCGGAACAAGTTTAGCAATAGGAATTTATTAAGAAAGGTTGTTGGAGAAGGTAGCCCTCAGCATTCAAGAACATTTTACAAATCTCAGAAGTAAGAGATTACATTTAAAGTGTTTAAAATGTTTAATGAGAAAGTTGATATTAAATTTTTAGAAGAAATTGAACTGAAATAACATTGGTGCTTTGAACAATATTTTGAAGGTCAGCATGTAATGAAAAAGTTAATTCTCTTGGATTAGAGATGGTGCTTAGAATACAAGTGGAAATAGAGTCACTGTTATTTGCAAAACTATGAATTGGATTATATGTAATGCAAAGCTTATGAAGAAGAAAAAGAAACGAAGATGGCTCAGTAGTTAGAGCTATGCAGGATTAAAGAGCAAGCTTAGAAATGTTTTTCAAAATGTATAATCTTATGAGATATTGCTCATGATAAATTAGACCACACCATAATTAAAAGAAAATATATACAACATTGTATTTTCTACATATTTACTGAAATGATACTATTTTTAAAGATAATTCATTCAAGTTTTATGTAGCAAGTTAGTGTGCTAATATAATTGTGAATTAAGTGCCATGCACAAAATCACACTGTACTGCATATGATCTCTGTCTGAAAGCTACTATGCCTGGATTAGAACAATTTGAAAGAAAAACTTCTCATAAAGTACTCAAAATATTAGTTTTTTTGTAAAAAAAAATTTGTAGTAGGTGATTTCCTGTATAAGCAATCCATTATAGGCACATCAAATTGTTGTGGGTCTTCTAGTTATATTTCATCAGTTACTATTTGAATGATAATTGGCATGTACATTATGTGAAAATTCTTGATGGTATTTACCCTTATAAATGCTTTTAATAGTATATATGTTTAAAATATTAATCAATCTTAGACAAAGCTGATAATAAACAATTTGAAAATAAATAAAATTATTTAAAACATCAAGCCAGTTTTCATTCTTTTTAGGAACTTATCAAGATGTCTTCTTTTAACAACCACATGACAAACTATTCTTAGTAACTCTGTCTAATAGACATTAAAATTGTAATACAGTAAAGCATAAAAAGTAAAAGCTATATATAAAGACTAATAAATAAATACAAGCTTATTACTATCTAATATAAATGTATGTACCATTTGTGGATGGAGATATTCATAAAATAATGCTTGTTAGTGTGGAATCTGTGAATATTATAAATAGTTTTAAAACAGATTTAATTTACAATCAAAAATTAATAATATTATTAATAAAAAATAAATATAATTAAAGAGATTGGAAAGATAAGTATATTAGAAAACAAATTGTGAAAAGTAATAGTCAACATTTAATAGTAACAAGTGAAGATAAAAGATCAAAGTTTATTGTTTTTGGTAAATTGGAATATGATAGCACAATAAAGGAAGATATAAAATACAAGCATACCAAACAATGAATAAAGATTCAGAAAACAGAATTAAGACAAAATATAAAGTTTTGTTAAATTATATGAAAATAGTAAAAAGTAATTAAAGAGAAGGAATATAGATTTTTATATACTACAGCATTTGAATATCTGTGAGTGTTTGGAAAGATTAAAACACAGAAGGATAATTTGCCAGTAGGACTGTTACACTTTAATAATTATATTCTTAAGGAATTATGTAATATATAAAAAAAATTGGCACTGCAATAGGTTTTGGTAAATATTGTATTAAGAATTCTGAAGAGATTATAGATAAATGAAGTACTATAAAATTAAATAGAATTGGAATAATTGCTTAATTTGATATTGAAAAAATGCAATAAAGTATACTTAGGGAAGATATTATTAAAATAGTTAGAAATAAAATTAAAATGACTGATAAAATTTCAAATAAATGATATTTTATTGAAGAAGCATTATTACTCATATGTGATAAATTTAAATTTTAAATATAAGGAGGTACTTTGGAATATCACACAAAGTGGTTTATGGGTTCTTCTATTAGTAGGATTATTATAATTCATTAAATTCATTATATAGAAGAAAATGCAATTGATAAATATATAAAAGTAGAGAAATTGTAGAATATTATAGATATGTTGATATAATTGTAATGAGAAATAGCAGAAGTATTGTTAGTGCATTTAAGAAATTGAATTATAATAAACACAGTATTATATTTACAATAGAAAAGGGGAAAAATGGATTAAATATTTAAATAGTTTTTTAAAAAAAATAGGTTAATAGAAAAATATTTATAAAGCAGCAAAGGAGGAACTATTGATCCAAATTCATATCAGCCATGGTCTCAGAAAATAATAGCATTAAGGTTTTAAATTAAAAAATGATAGACTAAGACTAAATACAGAAGGATCATTTAAACAAAAATTGGAAGTTGATAGTGATTATATAGAGATAGATTATAAAAGAAAAGATATTGGAAAAATTATAAATCAAGATACAAATAATGCAAGAAATAATATAGAGTATGTATATAAAGATAAATAGTTTTCAATATCATAATCATTAGATATATATATATATGACATTGATTTAAAAAAAAGTTACTGAATGATATTAAAGTAGGATGGAAAAATAATAAATCTTTATAGAGAAAATGCATAGATAATACTAAAAGGATTGATAGTATCGAAAATAAAATAGAATAATTTATAAAATTGTGATAATTTCTATATGATATATATATATAGGTCAGTCAGCAAAGACTGCAGTTGAAAGAGTTAAAGAACATGATGGGGCAATTAAAAGAAAATATACAAATTTAGAGCATATCATTTTTTAGATAGCAGTCATAGAATGAATTGGGAGAAAATTATTCAGTTCACAAAATATATTAAAAATTATAAAAAAGAAAATGTTATGAAACTTTTTCAGGGAAAATCTAAACAAATATATAAACGTGATTAAAGGTCCAGTAAAATTAGGTGGAAAATAGTTATTAGATGATTGAAAATTTAAAAAACTTGTTTTTTTTTGTAGATTTAATTTGTATACTGAAAAATTAATTAGTGTTAAGCTTTTATTTATTTATTTATCAATCTTTATATATTTTATTGTTTTTAATGTATTATAATTTGAATGATGTCCACTGAATGGAGTTTCTATAGTATAGTTTGTCATATGATTACTAAAACATCTTGATAAGATTTCTATAAGAAATGAAAACCATCTCCATACAGTAGTGCCACCCTTTGCCAATCAGAGTAATCAATGGATTCCAGAAGGCTTGTGCATAAAATCCCTATCTAATGCCTACTCATCCAATATCTCCAGACTAGTTTCTGGCTTGTGGCCATCATCAGTGAGGAGCCTTGGATCTGAGAGCACTGCACCTAGATCTTAGGATCTAATGCAACCCTCCAGCAACGACTTTTTATCCCCACTTATGATAATGAAATTGAAAACATAATAATATTTTCAATCTAAGCTCAATAGCTTATATAGTCATATGGGTCTGAACTCAGTTCAGTACCCATACATTTTGGTGGCTATGGGTACTGAATGATTGCCTGCTTGATAAAAGAGTGTGATTTTGGATAAAAATAAAGTAAAAGGAATACATTGAACTGAAAAACATGTATTTTCAAATCTCCTATTTTAAAATTGAACTGTATAATAATCATGTTTTAAATGATCAGAAATGCTAAATATGAATTACGGATGAAGGGATTAACGTGAAATAAAATTATACAACCTAAATTTCTCCTTAAAATGAATAGAGCAGTTTAGTGTGAAATAACAATTGCACCATGCAAGTCTCTTTTTGAAATTAATGAAAATCTTACCGTGAAAAGTATAGCATAAAAAAATCCAACATCAATTATATAATACAAATCTTTCTTCAAAATTAATGGATATATCATAATTTAGAATATTTTATCAACATGGATACAAAAAGATCAAAAAAATACTGTTCAAAAACAAAGTTGGATATTGAAAGTTAATATTTATTAACAATAATTTCACTCCATTATTATTTCATCAGCATCGAGGGATTACTGGTGAGCCAATAAAACAAATAAGTGAAGACAATTGATAATGTTTATTCAGAATCACACTATCAAGGGCAAATAAAACAATGGTAATATTATTGTTTTTAATTTATGAAAAAATAATTTTCCGAGTGTTCTATGTAAAGTATAGTCTTAATAATAATTATGTTTAGCAAATATTAATTAATGCTTAATTTACATGTGATTATAGATAGTAACTTGTTACACGTTAAAGATGTATAACTTGAAGCAAAGCAGAGATATATACATTTTTAATCTTCATCACATGAGGAGAATTATTTCACAATTATGATATCCAACTCAAAAATACAATTTAAATCATAAATGATTGTGTTTGATTATTTCAATTATTATATAATAATAAATTCTAATAAATAGAATTTGAAATGATATTTTACACTATCATTCCAATTTAATTTTAACAGAAGTGAAATATACTTTTAAAATTATAAAATTACTATTGAAAATCGATAAGGAATATAATTATTAATTTATTGTTTTTATTATTTTTATTTAGTGTTTTATTTATAATAGTCATAATATATATTTTGTATAATAAAATTATTATTATTGTTATTTATCATGATGTCCTTGATTTTTAAATTTTCTTTGGTTCTGTGTTTTATTTTGAAGTTAATGCAAAATCTGTCAGTGATGGGTATTGCCTTTGGGTTTGTTACATCTATTCATTGTGTTACTCTTATTTTAATTTAAAGGCTTAAAGCATTCATATCTTGTACATGCGCATTGACTACAGACTGTAAGGTCACTGCAACTGCATTAATAAGTGACTTCCATCTAGTGGTATATAAAATATCTACCTTGCATGGCACTCATTGTTATCATTATAAATGTTTTCAGGTTGGAATATCTATGATCTTGATGCCATGATTCATTTTCATGCAATAGCTTTCATTTTACATTGCTTTTATTTATTTATTTTGTTACAATATATATGAATTTCTAACATAAATAAACTAACTCCCCTGTATGCATGGGTAAATAACACTTATACATCAACAGAGACATAAAGAATAGAGTGAATTCACCAACATTTATTTTCTCATATTGCTGGAAAATAAGAGTCAAAATTATATATTAAGTTTAGATAGTTGGATTTACTTTATTCTTTATCATATATTGATGTATGAGTGTTATTTATCCATACTCTATACTTACAATTAAGCTCCAGATATATGAAGAATGCCTGTATTTCAAATATTACCAATAGCCTATGGATAAGTTAATTTACTCCTGTTTGAATTTCATATACATTCAATTGTGTTTTTTTGTTATTTATATTTATTAAGTGATATTCAATTAAAGATTTAGAAGTTGCTTAAAAATGAGATTCTGTCTGTACCTGTTAATTGTCCAGTTGTAATTTTGGAATGATTTATGCAATATATAAATCAGGCTAATTTTCACTTTTTATTTCCAGCAATATCAGCAAACAAAAACTTTTAAAAACAGAGAGCTTAAATAATAGGTGGATTCATTATATTTCTTGAAACAGGCAAAACTCACTATACGTATTGCCACACACAGCAAGCTAGAGTAATCAATGGATGCCAGAAGGCTTGTGCATAAAATCCCTGTCTAGTGCCTACTCATCCAATATTGCCAGACTAGTTTCTGGCTTGTGAATCAGAAACTAGTCTGGGGATATTGGATGAGTAAGCACTAGATGTGGATTTTATACACAAGCCTTTCTGGTGGGATGAGCCAGAAACTAGTCTGGGGATATTGGATAAGTAGGCACTATATGGGGATTTTATGCACAAGCTTTCTGGCATCCATTGATTACTCTAGCTTGCTGTGTGTGGCAATACGTATAGTGAGGTTTGCCTGTTTAAATAACAGTTATAAGCAAGTAAAAGAAGTGGTGATCATGTGATGATTATATTTCTTATTGTTTGCTAGTATATGAGTGTTATTTATCTATAGTTTATGGGAAAGTTAGTTTTCTTCAATTTGAATTTCATATACATTAAACCTATGCTTACTTGATATATATATATAATCAAAATTATCCCAAATTCGCAACTCAACCAGACTAGCCAAGAAAATAAACTCTAAAACACTACCAATGGTTTTACTGCTACAAGCAGACTTCCCAAGTGTAAAAAACTACAAAATAACATGTTAAAATAAACATTATCCACAATTCCACTTCCCATACATTCTTAATACTAAAATAACTTTTTAAATAAGTTAATTGCTTCAGAATCATAATTTTTTAATAATAAAGATTCTTTAATTTTTCTTTTTATTTCATTTCTCTCAAAGAAGACAACTTTAGCTTCATCAAAATTAATAGTGTGGTCTGTATTTTTTTCATGGATATGCAAAGCAGAACTAAAATATTTTTTAACCCTACTTTTATGTCCCTTTATTCTTTCATTTAAGCTCAAACTACTCTGACCTATATATATCTTCTTACAAAAACAAGGGGTAATTTACACTACTCCAGGAATAGTCTTTCTATCAAAAATTTCCTTTGTATTATTTAATAAATTATTCAAAGTAATATACCTTTTTCAAGCAATTTTCTTATTTCCAAATAAATTTCTGTTTTTACATACAATAGCAAAGAAATCAATATTTTTCTTTAACCTTTACATCATTGCAAATATTACTATTAAATAAAATACTTTTACAAATTTATCAGAGTAGCCAAAGCTCATATAATCTCTATAAAATTGACCTTTTTGGAACAAAGCTACCCCACTAGAATTATTTAATCTCTTCTTTCTATAACAATAATTTCTTAAAGCAACTACTTTATGAGATACAGATTGATAGCTATCAGGTTTAATTATAGATCTTAACTCTTTACTTTTAGTATACTGACTACATAGCAAACAATTAGCCTTTACATTTCTAATCACCAATAGATCTAAAAAATTTAATTTAACAAAATCTAACCCTCCTTTTACCACATATTTTATAGAAGGATCAAAACAATAAACTTATTTACCAACTCTTTCAATTTCATTCTCAACTACAAACAAACAATCATCCACATCCTAAAAAAATGACTTTAAATATAAACAATTCTTTTTAATAATAATTTCCTCTTCCAAATAATTAATATAAACTGAACAAATTAAAGGAGAAATAATATAACCTATTATCCACCCTTTCTTAATCTTATAAAAATTATCATTATAAGTAAAATACATAGAATCCTCCAATAATAAAAGCAAATCTTTAATAATTTTAATTTTATTCTTTGACAAAGATGCATGTTTAACCAACACAGACATAAGAATATCAATACTGCTTAATCTATTAACAGATTGATACATATTCTCAATATCCAAACTACCAAATACCCAATTACTTTCCATTTTAAAATTATTAATCTTATCAAAAGCCTCAAAAGAAAAAGAAACTGTGTAATAACCAAAATCAATAAATTGTTTTAAAAAATTATTCAAGAACCTAGAAATACCCTCTACAACACCAGCTATAAAATCAAAAATAAATCTTAAAGGAAAACCATCTTTGTGAGTCTTAATATTCATAAAACATCTTAGCTGATATGAAATCATTTAGATAACATTTTAAATAATCTACTCTATTAAAAAAATTTAAATTTACCATTTTTTTCATAATATCTATTAACCTTCTTTTAATCACATTACCTGGATCTTTTTCTAAAAACATATATTTACCATTATTTAATTCACTATCCATTTTCTCCCTGAATTCATGTCCTTTCATAATGACAAACTGACCAGCTTTGTCTTCGCAAGAAATGATCACATCATTAGCAATTAACCTATCCTTAAGATGTCTAATCTCAGCAGGATTAACAATAAATTTTTCTTTTCTTTTTAAGCTTTTATTTAAAACTAAATGAATGCCAATTTTCTGCTCATCACTCAAGATTCAATAGACAAAATTGTGTCAAAAACTGTATTTTTTGAACGAAAAGGAACAAAATTAGGACCTTTACCAAAAAGCTCTAATTTTTTAGCATTTAACTTAATATAGGAAAAGATTAACAACTTTATTAATAGAAGCACTACTTTCAAATATCCTATCACTACAATAAATTCTATTCATTTTTTCAAACAACGATGTTAATTTTCTTTCATACTTCCCACAATAGAAATTTGATCTATTTTTTCTAAACTGCCTTATGAAAACATTTAAAATTGAATAATTAAAATATTGCCTTTTATCTAAACAATACCTATTTCTTTTACGTTCATAAATAAATTTGTAAAATTTAATAAAATTGTCTTTCAAAAAACTATTCAAAATATACATTTGTAAATTCAAAACTAAGTTCCGATTTTTAAGCAACTTTCTTGTTTTTTTAAAATTAATAATACAACTCCTAGGAAAAACATTAAATTACCTACATTTTTTAAGAAAATAAATCTACCATCTTAATGATTCTATCCTATCACTCAATCTAGATAACTTTTTAATTATCCTAATATTATTCAGTGGAAAATTATTAAAAATTAATCCCCACAAACCCATAATAAAGAACAACTACAAATAACAAATACACATCTAAATTAGCAACAATAAAAAAAAAACGCACCAAAACATACACAATTTTTTATTTATTTAAATTATTATATAACACAACCTTACAAACAAAACAAACATATATATAACTAAATAAACACAAACATAAAATATATACCCTTTCAACAATACTCATGCAACAAAATCAACATATATAGATAATAACAAATATATAAAATAAAAACAAAACATAAACTTTACACTATATCAGCAACACTACCTTAAATACAAAGAATCCCATCAAAATGTAAACATTAAAAGCATAAAACTAAACTAGTCAATAAATAATCAAAATTACCCCAAATTCCCAACTCAATCAGACTAGCCAAGCAACTAAACTCTATCAATGGTTTCACTGCTACAAGCAGACTTCCCAAGTGTAAAGAAGTACAAAATAACATATTTAAACTAAACATTACCCACATTTCCACTTCCCATACACCCTTAATACTAAAAGAACTTTTAATGTTTATATATTTATATAATATTATGGAAATAACTTCCCTTTTTATATGAAAATCAATTTCTCTCAGATGCAATGAACAAATGATCATTTATATTTGCAATTGTAGATTTAAATAAATAATTTTCTCAAAGTGATATAATTAAAAATCAAAACAAAACTTTTTTAATAGTCAATAAATAATCAATACAAAATAAAAGCCACTTCTCATTTTATAAATCTTTATGAGTAATTAAATTGAGATAAACATGTAATTATTAATAAATACAGCATTTTGAAATTTAATGTAAAATAATGGAAATGACTTTTTTTTTTTTTAGTTGTGCTGTTAGTATCATTGGGCCACCCACTTTTTTTTCCAGAATATATATCTACATATAAACTGTAAACCCTTTTCATTTATAAAATCTATTATGTTTTTCTATTTGCAAATAATCATAAAGCATAAAAATAAATAACTTTATTTTATTTTTTTTTAGAAGGGAAAAGTGTTTTCATATAGTTAATAATTTGCCCAAACCCTTCAGAATTATTTATAAAAAGAAATTACAATGAAAGCTAGAAAAATTGAAGCTGATTAATGTTAATTATATAAATAAAACTAAATCATTACTAGAATGCAGTGGTTTGTTCTTATAGTTTATGATTATTTATAATAATAATTGTTCAATTGAATTTTCAGACTTAGTAGTTGATTTCAATGCTGCATATTTTTGTTAAAAGCCATTTTGCCTATAATTTTGGAAGAATTAATTATTTTATTATCATTATTTAATCCAAAAATTCAATTGGACAAATATATAATTTATATTTATGGTTATTATTTTGATTTTTGTATAATTATATATGTATAGTGAATTCATTTTTCATACACATTATGAATTCAAACCTACATAGATCTTTGTCAGGATTTTCCAAGGATATGTAGGACTTTTCATGTGAACAATTGTTAGCTGACTCATATTGTTATTTAAATGAGTATCTAATTATAGTTAGTTGAAGTATAAGATATCAGAATAATATGAAATGATCAGAATGGATGAAGGTATCAATACTGCATCCAATATTTACTTTTAAATAAATAATGTATTATTATATTTTCTTAATCATCAAAGCAGTTTTAATTAAAGAAAAAAAAAGTATTGATTATTTGTCCTTTTTAATGTGTGTGTATATATATATATTTTAGGGGGCCAAATTAGTTTTGATGCTTTTCCCACAGGTTGGGATAAAACTTATTGTCTGCAGCATGTGCTCAAAGATGGTTTTAAAATAGTTCACTTTTTTGGAGATAAAACTTTAAAGGTAAGATTGGCACCTAGGGAATTGTATTGAAAATTTGTTTTGCTTACAACTAATATTTCAATAATTTTTAATGATTTTTAATATATATTGTGAGAGTATGTAAACTTCTCACATACAGATTGCGATAATACATAAACTTTTCACGTACATATACATGATTAATAGATACATCAAATTTTTTTATATACTATATATATATTAAATAAATACTTGTTTTAATAAAATTAAAACACTAAGATGACTTTTTTTTTTATTCATTTATATAAAATAATTGTTTAAATTAATTATTTTTACTAACCAGGATGTAAACATGGAAATAATCTTAGGTCAATATCGCATCCTAGCAACTAAACAAAAAGGAAATGAATTTTTAGAATCCAATTATTAATTATAATAATTACGGGAAAAGCATATAGTATATTCAATACATGCTACCGGAAGTCAATTCTACTATAAAAACAGGATCAGATCAATTAAAAAATTAATCTATCTTTTGTCAGTGTACTAGTTACTATGCTTAATCATTTTGCTGTGTTCGAAATCAAAACATACTAAAAAATGGATCAGTAGTTTGAACGAACTTTGTTATTGATATAAAATTTTCGTTACAAAGAACTTTAATGTCACTCAATAAAAAGAATAAATAAATTACTCTTAATTATTATTAATCATAATTTCATAATGAAATTATATCTATTTTTCATTTATTAATTAAAGAAACTCGTAAGATCATTCTTAATTGGTATTCTAAGAAGACATTTGGTTAAAAAATAACATTCGTATATTAAATTAAGTATTTTAAGGAAAAAAAAAAGAGAGAGGAATGCATCATGAGTAAACACATCACTTGTCATAGGATGAAATTTAACTGAAATCATTGTAATTTTATATTCGTACTAAATGCCTAAAGTATATATGTATTGCATCTATATAATTCAAAATAAAATTTCAATTGGTAACAAAATAACCTGGAGAAGAAGATGGCAACTTAACATAATAGGAAGGATTCTAAACATCACGATATTCTTATTGCCTCTTCGATGGTTGATGACTGAAGAACATAGAACTATCATTAAGGAACATTCTGAATCTCATCATAAAAAGGAATAGGACAATTCCATCGAACTTAATACATCTTATATGACTTTGATATCTAAAATTTATTTCCTTTGCTTCCAAGACCAGTTTACGTTGGAATACTCCATCCAAAAAAATTAATAGATGAAAGGGAATGGAAAGATCATTGATTTACACATTTTTTTTTATTTAATAAAATTTAGGTCTTCCCATTTTTTTTTTTTAAAAGCGACATTGACTGAAGTAAATTTAAGACAAATTCAGTATGAAAGTAAGATTTTATTATTCTTTATATTGAACTTATTCATGACAGAACAGAGTTTTGTTTATTACTAACTCAAATAACTTGATAATATTTGTTGATTATTCTTGTGTGTCTGATTAACATTTTTGAATGAAAGGTCTTTATTTCATAATCTTGATCATACACAAAAGGGATATTTATAAATTGGAATTCCCTTGCAAGGATTATATAATCTAAATCATCATTGATATATATATATTCTTAAAATGAAATTTAGTTAGTATGATTATAATTTTAAAAAAAAGAATTATAAAATTGTATTTACTAAATTATTAAAATGTGCTCGTGTTATGATATATATATCTACTATGGGATATGGGAAGATAATATTTAATTTGATGTCATAAATAGTAGAAATATATGCAAACACATATAATAATATTTTTTTTCTTTCTTAATACCTGAATAATAGTTAAATTGTTATTTGTTAAAAAATATGTTAAATTTTATTCTAATCTCAAGGAGTGCTCGGATTTATTTAAATTATTTATTTATTTTTCGAATTAAAATAATATTGAATATGCACAGTCATATATATATATGCCACATTAACTTAAAATCCTTATATCTGATTGAAGTTATTTTCAAAATTCCATAGATTATATTAATTAATATTATGATTGTAATACATTAAGGGTAATCCCTGAAGAGAGTTAATTGTAAAGTCTACCCTGAGTTTGAATTCTGAGCATAACAGAACAGTCAACAAAGATGAAGATTGGATGAATTAATTTAGGTTGTGTCTGTTAGCTAAGTTAATACTAAATTATCTTGTTTAAGACGGATTCAATTTAGATTGAGATTAGATCGGATCATCCATAGCATCCTATATGAAGACCCTAATTCCGATTATTGTCAGATGTGACCACCTTGATTTCCTGGAGGGAATCTGTATCATTACAATATATATAGGCTTATTTACCCTACAATTTATTTCTTGAACATTCACATATGTGTCTAAATGCAATAGTTTTATGATAAGGAAAAAAATAATCAAACTCTAGCAAGGATATATGGTTTTTTTTTGTGTGTTTGCATTAATTTATTTGTAACTCCAGTGGTCATTCATAATATTCTCTTACCCTTTATGTTAAAAAATGTGTTAGTTTGGCATCTTGATGTCATACATTTCACCATAAAGTAATAGCAAAAGAGAAGAGATTAATCATCTAGCCAATCATGGTAATGGGTGAAAGTTTTTTGCATAACAAGTAGTTGGATGGCTAACTGTTATTAGATGTAGGCTGCCTTCACCTTGATTTGAAGTCCAGATCATTAGTCACTTTTAATTATACACAAGTAAATATCTATTCTCAATGACATATGCAGTTTTTAACAAGGGAGATTAAATTAAATTTAAAATGTTTGGAGAATTTTAATATAGAATGGAGATAGATTAATAAAAATAGTGATTAATTAATTTATATAGAGGGAACAACAAATTCTTTGGAGAAGAAAGACTTTATAATATTCATAAAATGAGCTAAATGTATAGTAAATATTTTAGATATAAATAATTACAATAATTAAGCTAAATTGTTTAGAGAAGAAAAAAAAATGTAAATGATTATAAATTGTAATGGACAGTAGGAACACTTAATATCTAATACCAGAGAGCACCACAAGACTTATAGCTTAGAATAGAGGGATAGAGATACCATTAATAGGTCACAAGGGAGTATATACATTATCAGGTCTTTTATTTGTAGATGATGTCTTTTTATGCTCAGAAAAAAAGGAAAAATATGGAAGTTATGCTGTGGACATGCGCAAGGGTGGGTAAAGAGATGGGGATTAAGTTTAGTGAAGAAAAATCAAAAGTAATGATGATTAATACTGGGGAAAGAGAATGCAAAGAATTTTTATTGGGGGATATAAAGTTAAGTGTGGTGAATAGATATAACTATTTGGGAATCATCTTAAGTAATCAGAGAAATTGCATGGATGAAAGGAGATAAAATTGATAAACAAAGAAAAGAAATGGACTGATAAAGAAATTAACAGTGTTTTCATATAATAAATATTAGCAGGAATTGTATGGAAGCATGTGGCAGTAGTAGGATTAACTTATGGTAACAATGCGTTATGTGTTAGTAAAGGGGTGTTAGATTACTTGGAAAAAATACAAAGAGAAATAGGAAGACATGCATTAGATGCAAATGTGTGGACTGCAAAGGAGGCAATTCAAGGAGAAATGGGATGGTCAAGTTTTTATATGAGGAATGCAAAAAGCAAAATGAAAATGTTCAGTAGATTGCATTTTATGGATAATAAAAGAATAGCCAAAATAGTATTTAATTGGGTTATGAATAAAGGGCAGGTAACAAGATGTGTGAGAAAGGTAATGCGGTATGCAGAAGATTTTGATAAAGAATTCTTATCAGTATACATATACAAAAGATGAGATGATTGTGTTAGGATAATTGTTGACTGTTACAGTGGTAAGGGATGGGATAGAAGAATAGATGCATTAATAAAGAATAGGGAGTCAGAGAGATGGAGAACTAGTTTGAAGAGTAAAAAGAGTTTAAATATATATAGAAATAAACAGAATATTAGGTGCAAGTTAATTTATGATAATAGTAAGGAAAGTAGTTTACTGTTTAAGGCTCGAAGGGGATTTTTAGCAACTGGGGATTATACAGGTAAATGGAAAAACGTGGGTGATTTAGTCTTCAAGTTGTGTAAGGAAGGCATAGAAAATATTCGGCATCTGTTAATTGAATGCAAATGCCTGAAAACAGAAAAGATACAAATAATAAAGTTGTGGAAGAGTAAATAAGGAAAATGATTATACAGAAAGTGGGTTATTGATTTTTATGCTGGATTTCGGAAAAAAATAAGGGAAATTTAGACATAAAGGTGATGGAGTTGACAAAGATTATGTTGTGAAAATGGGATAAAACAGGACATGGGAAAACTTAGGGTGGGGAATGGAAAGGGAAGGTAAAGTGGCTAACAGGTTTTTCTGGGCATAGTTGCTGAGAGATTCCTGACTTATTATAAGAAATCACAGTGCATCACATCAATATGGGAACTTACTGGTGTGGATACTAGGTATAAATGCCTACACAGCTGTACCATCACTCACAGATATTTATAATTGCCTCTAGATTGCTGAAAACAGAGATTCTATGGAAATATCAATTGGTAGAGCAGACAACAGTAAACAAATGCCAAAAAAAATCAAGCAATAAACAAAACAGTTTATTTTTAGTACAAAGGTAATTCAGTTCAAATACAAACACATGCGAGTAGTAATTGCTCTTTTTATATGTTAGCATATAGTGCTTTTGATATCTGCAGCTTTAAATATTACTTTCACAAAAATTTATGATAATGTTTGTATTATCTCTGAAGATTATTAAGTATTCTATTT
The DNA here is from genome assembly GCA_028023455.1 of Epiperipatus broadwayi. NCBI lineage: Eukaryota > Metazoa > Onychophora > Udeonychophora > Euonychophora > Peripatidae > Epiperipatus > Epiperipatus broadwayi. The sequence goes on along the minus strand of JAQFVV010000086.1, from coordinate 873,307 downwards.
TTATATGGGTCTATTATATCTGTGTTCCAAGTTAAGATGTGTGCACATATATATTTCACTTTTGCATTAAACAGCAGTCAATAACAAAACAGCTTAAATTCACTAAATGTTCACACCACGCAAGCCATTACAAAATTAGACCTATATATTGCATCTGATTTCATGCCATTTTAAGAATAAACAACTATAAGTAAAAAGCCTCTTAATAATTTGGAGCACAAAGCAAAAATATCCATGGAGAGAAATGTTTCTATCTGATGCAAATCAAAATCATCTATGAGTACCTCAAGTGGGAATAATATATCACAGGAAGGCAAATAAATCACAGAATTCAAGAAATGCAGATAAAATATCTAAGGATCATTATATGAAAATGCACAGACACATATATCCATCATTAATTTCAGATTTGTGTGAATTAAACAAAATAAACAGGGCAATCTACCCTGTAAAGTCAACTTCTGAAATGCTTTATATAGCTACATATACATCACATTAGATACATATTTGCTTACATTAATGATTTTTTGAAAATCTTCAGAGATATACTAAATTTTAATTATATTAAATATTAAGTATTTAAAAAAAAAACTAAATCTTACATTTCTTTTTAATCTTTTTTTTTAACTTTTTATTTTGGAGAAAAATTGATCTAAAACTAAATGTCCTGTATTAACAATTCTGGAAATGATTTTTCAAACTTTTATAAAAAATTTAAGAAACAATTGATTTCTTTTATCGCAGATCTTTAAAAGAAAATATAAACTATTAGACCATCTGCAAAAATAAAGTATTTAAAAATACTCAAAGCTCACCATGATATCAAATCCACTGACAAAATCAAGTTTTATATTATCTAGATCAGCAACTGGTTCTCCAGAGCTGCATGCGGCTCTTTATTGGAAAAAGGGTGGCTCTCTTATTTTGGATAATATATATATAAATTTTATTAAAAATTGAATATGTGTACTAATATATAATTTATATAATGAGTTATTTATTTACATAGTGCTATATTTTTAAACTGTAATAATAATTAGAGATGACTACTACACATGTACTTTATAAAACACTTATTGAATACTCTCCTTTCCAAACACAAGATAAAGTCCTTTGAAAAGATAGAAAAAATCACTCTATCTTTTTAACCTAAGCATATATGGATAGGCAAATCGTAAGCATTTGGAAATGAGAGTGTGAAGATATTAAATAATCACTTTCAATTCGTTATACTATGTTTTAATGAATGAATGACACGAAATTTTTACAATTTATGATACATCATTTTTAGATGAAATATTAAACATTAAAACATAATAAAAGGAATTGAAAGTGATTATTTAATATCTTCATGCTCTCATTTCCAAATGATTAAGATTTATCTATACATATGCGCTTAGGTTAAAAAGATAGAGTGATTCACTCTATCTTCTTAAAAGATGTTATCTTGTGTTTGGAAAGAGAGTATTCAGTAAGAGTTAAATCTATAAAGCGCATGTGTACTGGAGTAATCTGTAATTATTATTAATATATAATTAATACAAATGTGTATAAATTATCGTGACAATTGCGAGTGGTTTAAATCTAAAATAGCATCATCATCAACCATTAAGGTCTCGAAATTCAATCCATCCTCTCCGATCTTTAGTTTTTCTTCTCCACATCACCACTGCACACTTTCTTCTTTCATCCATCCATCTCACATGTGGTCTCTTTCTGGGTCTTTTACAATTTCTTGGAATCCAGTTTAAGATTTCAATTGTCCATCTATTATCATCTCTTCTAGCAATATGTCCAGCCCAATTCCAGTCTTTTAATTTTTTCAATGAGGTCAGTATCACCTGTTTGTTCTCTTACCTATATATTGCATTTTCGATATCTTCTTGTTACTCCTAACATGCATCTCTCCATACTTCTTTGAGTGGTCTGAAGTCTGTATTGCTCTTCTATTAAGTGTCCAAGTCTCAGATCCATAAGTAAGAACTGGTAAAACACATTTATTAAAAACCTTATTTTTCAAACACATAGGCATATTTCCTTTTAGTATCAAGTTATTTCTACCAAAAGCACTCCAACCAAGTTTAATTCTATGATTAATTTCATCCATTATGTTTCCATCTGTATTAATAATCTGACCAAGGTATTTGTAACTGTTAACTTCTTCTAACTCATCATAATCAGTCTTTATTTTCATATGTTGAGAAAATCCATTAAACATTATTTTAGTCTTTTTAACATTTATGTTTAGTCCTACTTTCATCTGATAACTCCTGCAACATTTCCTGCAGCTCTAAAGCATTATTTGCAAAAACAACTACATCATTTGAAAAATCTAAATGACTTAAATAATCTCCATTTACTTTCACTCCTTTAGCTTCCCATTTTAATCCACAAAATACTTCTTGCAGCACTGCTGTAAAAAGTTTTGGAGATATGGAGTCACCCTGTCTTACACCCTTCTCAATGTTGACTTTCCCAGAATCATTATGTAATCTAATTGTTGCTGTTGCATTTTTATAAATATTCTTTAAAATATGACAATATCCTGGATCTATACATTGATGATCCAATGTTTTAACCACTGAAGAAATGTTTATACAATCAAATGCTTTTTCATAATCTACAAATCCAAAGCATAATGGCAACTCATATTCATTTGTTCTTTCTATAACTTCTCTCAATACCTGGATATGATCTACTGTACTAAAACCACTTTTGAATCCAGCTTGTTCTCTTAATTGGTGGAAATCCAGTGTTTTCTGTAGATGAGTTGTAATTATTTTGGTAAAAATTTTGTATAAAGCTGATAGGTCTGTAATTTCTAATATCTTCTTTATCACCTTTTTTAAATACTAATATTAATACTGCATTCTTCCAATCATCTGGTACATCTTTATCATTTAAACATTTGGTATATAACTTTGCTAAAAAAAATTATATTTCTTCACTTGCTATTTTTAATGTATCAATTATAATTCCACCATTACCTGGAGTCTTTCCTTTCTTCATACATTTAATTGCATGTCTCACTTCATTTAAAATTATGGGCAATTCGGAAGATGTAATAGATATAGGAGGTACTTGTTCTTTCTTAGTATATAATTCTTGATAAAAGTCTTCTACCCATTTCATGATGCCATCTCTCTTTTTAGTAATAATTCCATCTTTTTTTCTTATTGCAGATATAAATTTTCTACCAATACCAAAATGTTGTTTTGCACTCTTGAGACTTTTATTCTCTTCTACTACTTTCCTTGCTAGTTCACAGCTATACTTTCTTATATCATTTTCAACTCTTCTACACCATTTTACAAAATTCAAAATATTCAATCCTTTTTAATGCATCATTTTTGTATATGTTCATATTCCTTGTTTTCTTCATAAATTCTCTAGTGTCAGTAGAAATTTTATTGATCAATTGCTGCTTTTTTCTACCAGCTATCTTTGTTGCAGTTTTTAAAAGTGTATCAGTTATTTTCATATTAATTTCATTCAAATCTGAATCATGTTCAAAATCTACTAATACTTGAAACCGATTTGTAAGTTCTAATTTAAATTCATTAGAATGTTTCTGAAGATTAGGAATATCAACTGTAAATATTGTTTTTCTTAACAATTTTTATCTTTCTAGTTTTACATTAACACTTATCTTGCACCTTACTAATCGATGATCACTTCCTGTGTTAAATCTATTAAGAACATTACAATCTTGAAATATGTATTTTCTATTAGTCAAAATATAATCCAATTTGGTTGTACCTTCATTTGGATGCTTCATTGTCCATTTCCTTTTAACATTTTTTCTCCAAAAAAGAATTCATAATATAAAGCTTTTCTTTTTCTGCAAACTCCACAAGTCTATGTCCTCTCTCATTAGTATTACCATAACCAAAATGACCTACAGCACTTTCATCTTTCATTTGTTTACTAATTCTCACATTAAAGTCTCCCATAACAATTTTAAAATGTTATTTACTCTGATCAAAAGCCATTTGTACATTTGTATAAGAATCTTCTACAACTTCATCACTGTGAGAACTTGTTGGGGCATAAACCTGAATTAACTGCATTTGGTATCTGCTATTAAGTTGTATAACTAATCTTGCCACTCTGTCTGATACACCGTCAATCACCACAATGTTGTTCTTCAGACAAAACATAATGCATTGTATGCTATTTTTTTTATAAATAAAATAACATACCATGCATTATGTTTTGTTTAATGAATTGTGTGAAAAATAAACACAGGAGCAGACTGATTGATTCGAGTCTGAAGGCTTTATTAGTATTAAAATGCAAAAAATATACTTCAAATTTGAGCAAATTGGTTGAAAACCTAATAGTTCAAAAGTCACATCAGTAAATTTTGATATTAACATTGCATCTTCATATTTATATAAATGACTTTTTTCACTGATAAATTTTATAATGCAAATTTATTGTATTTACTAGAAATTTAGAAGAAAAAAAAGTTCAAATTAAACTGAAAATTTACAGCAAAAAAACTTTTTTATGTTTCGATCACAAAAATATTATATGCATGCTTAAGAGTTGTTCGAATCTTATATATGCATACTTAATGTTGTATCTGGTAAAATGAAAATATACATAGAAAAGATAGTTTTTTAATAATATTTAGCTTTATTACTGCATAGCATGCTTATAATATATTTTTCTTATATCATATTCGTGGCATATAGTAGTATGATTAAATGGTTCTTTATATCAATATTTAATTAACTGCTCCCATATTCAATTTTAATATAAAATTTAAATTTGAATATTTAAATAGCCCATTTATTTTTTGTTAATAGAAAAAATTGTCACCGGTTTTGCAGACACTTTTTTTTTTTTTACAGATAATAGTTTTTCCCCTGCAAATTCTTCAACGTATATATATATATAACTTCAAAAAGCATATTATTGCAATCTCCTTTCCTCCCCATTTTTTTTACAATGATAAAACTAGTACAGCTTTCAAAAATTAGTATTTTAAATTTAACCACCAAACATCACATGATCACCATTTCTTATGCTTACTCATAACTGGTATTAAAACAGGCAAAACTCTTCATACAGTAGTGCCACTCAGTGCAAGCCAGAGTAATCAATGGATGCCAGAATTCTGGCTTGCACATAAAATCCCTATCTAGTATCTACTCATCCAATATCCCCAGACTAGTTTCTGGCTTGTGACCTTTGTCAGTGAGGAACCTTGGATCTGAGAGCACTGCACCTAGATCTTAGGATCTAATGCAATCCTCCAGCAACCATCTTTTATTTCTACTTAACTACAAATCTATGAGAATAAAATTGAAAACACAATAATATTTTCAATCTAAGCTCATTAGCTTTTATAAGCCTCCTGGCATCCATTGATTATTCTGGCTTGCACTGAGTGGCACTACTTTATGAAGCATTTTGCCTATTTTAAATTTAATAGGTGCATATATTCTAAAACATTTTTGTAATAAATTAATTTGATGTGATGTTTCATATCTTTTTTCTATAATTAGTAAAAAAAATATTTTTGTATAATACTTATTTCTAAAAGCAAGGTTAAAAAATAGTCATTAAAAAGTAATTAATATGATTGGTTATTAATTATAGTAACATATTACAGACATGTTTATGACATTTCTTTTTTGTAAGTTTAAAAAAATAATAATGATAATTTTTATAAAGAATAATAATCATTACATAGTTTTTGATGGCATTATAATTAATTGGATTACATAATTTTGAATAACTTGCATAATTTCACAGGTTTAATTTTAAGTATTCAATTAAGAATTAAAATAAGGCACAGTTCATGCCTTTAGTTTAGAATAACCAGTGTCAAATGGTTTAAGATATTGCTAAAACATCACATGATCACTATGGTTGGCACTGAGTGGCACTACTGTATGGAGAGTTTTGCCTGTTTTAATATTGCTAAAAGTTTGCATTTCTTGACTGAGAGATAGAGGTTGTTGATAATTATAGTCATTAAAATTTGGTGATGAAATGTAAAAATGACACAGCAAAGCAGTCACAGGAATCAGCCAATTTCCCCAATTATTTCCTGAAGCAGCTTTGGCCTCTTCTTCAGCCTTTTTTAAGAAATAAAACATTACATCAGATAATGCAATTTCTTCAATCTGTATATTAAATTTTTGTATTAATTCTTTAGTATCTGTTGAATGCCCAACATCTTCAAAAACTTGATTATATTTTTACTAGCCTGCTCTAATAATAATTCTTCATCATAAATGTTATTATTAATAGCTAGCCATGCAGACTTTGAATTAATATGGCTTTTAATCTATAAACCTTTTCAGTGCAGCATTTGTGACTTTCGTATTATGTTATTACCTCACTTTACCATTCAAGTTATCAAATTTATAGCCACTGATAAAGAGTTCAATGATGAAAGTGAGGAATGATTTTTACCATGGATGAAAACTGTTAGACAAGAAGGTTTTTTTAATATAAAAATTTATTCTTTTGGAATTTTTTAAATTATCAACAGTGTTAATTACCATTGGGAATTCTTTGTTTTGATGTTACAACATTCTTAACGCCAGAAGGGACTTTGATTAAATAGGTAATTATTTTACTATATTTTTAAAATTTCTTATTTTGCATTAATAGCACTCATCTTTAGCAACTATTAAAATCTATTATCATTCAAAGTAATAAAGCTATTGGAATTAGAAATGAATTATCTTAATATTCCTAGAAAAGGAATAATATATTTATAAGTAATTGGTATTATAATAAAATCAAGTGTGTATGGTTAAAAGGTAAGGATTTCTCTTTCAGAGAAATTTTATTTCTTCATTTCATTTTTTATGATCTGATATCTCTAATTGAAACATTAAAAAACCTATAAAATTTGTTAAAAATTTAATTACTTTTAATAATAGTCTATATAACTAAATTGCCATTGTAATTAATTAAGATTAAACTAAGAACAGTAATTTTTAATATTCAATAGTTTCAAGTTTTTTTTCGTTTTTATCAATGCACCTTCATCTTAACTCCACCATTTTGCAACTATCCTTCAATATAGAAATTTAGACCCCTTCCTCACTCATTGAGCATGCATTTCATGAATAACAATTATTAGTTGAACTAGAAGCATGCATGTGCTGACAGTTTGATATTTTTCCATTACATCACTTTGTCACAAAGTTGGGATTTAATATTTTTTTACTTGAAAATAAAGTTCCAGGATTATATTTTAGTTCTATGAACTTTTTTAATACTATTACTAGATGTATTAAAAGAATTCATCAATTCAAAGAACTAATTGAGAATGAATCCCTAAGAATAACTGATTATACATTCAAAAGATTTTTTTTTTTTTAATATTAGGATTACAAAAAAAGTATTGATGAAAAATAAAAATTATTGAATAAGTATGCTACAAAAATGAAATTTGCATGGATTGGTGCTTCACAAGTAATCATTATTAGAAAGTGAATTTGTTGATGTGTAATTGTATAATAGTATAACTGCTGTAAAAAATTGTTTAAAAATATGCAGAGAGAAAATATATATATTCAATGCTACTATTGTGAATATAAGTTTTGGTAAGAGTGGTCATTTAAGATTACATGAAAGGATTCATTCAGGAGGTAAGCCTTTTGTAGTAATATGCAATTATAACTTTTGAGAAAATTAACATTAAGAGAAAAAAATTAAAATTATCAAATACTTTTTAATAGTCATATCAAAAACAAATTACATCTTGCAAATATGACTGCTTAGAAAGAATAATTAAAATACATTAAATAAAATGTGTAATAGGTAGATATTGCTTAATAATTTTTTAAAAAAAATTTTTAAAAATTTTTTTAAAAAAAAAAAAAAAATATAAAAAAAATAATAATTAAAAAAAACTCTATCTTTTTTGTTTTTCCCACCCCCAAAAAAAAAAAATTTAAAAATCCAATTAAAAATTCCCTTTTTTTTAAAAAAAAAAAATATTTTTAAAAAAAAAAAAAAAAATCTTTAAATAGTATCAGAGTTGCAATACATAAAAGAATATAAGCCTTTTTGTACTATTTTAGCAATAGGAGAAACCATATTTCAATATATTGTTGAAGTTGAAATAAATAAGAGAAGGGGGGGGGGTCATTTATTTTATTTCCAAGAATTATATATATATTTAAAGAAAAATAATACTAAAAGTAGTTTAAAAAGTTGTGCATGCTGGCATGATTGCTATTGAATAAACAAATTACAAATCTATCACTGATTTTATAAAGAAAATAAATTGTTGCAATAATATTTAATGTGGAATTTTTTAGGAAGGTCACTTAAAAAATAAGTATACAATTTTATTTCAAATTTTTTTAGAATGACAGATAAAAAACATTTTCAGTGCAGTTTATGTGAATACAAAATATATAGCAAAAGAGAATTAAAAATATATGAAAGCATTCACACAGCATTTCATTGAATTCAAAACTTGTTACAAAAGTAATTTGAAAACTCACAAAAAAAATTCATTCAGGAGAAAAACTATTTCATTACAATTTACGTAAATTGAACACTTATCACAAAATTAGTTTGAAAAATCACAAAAAAATTTATTCAGGAGAAAATATTTTCATTGTAATTTCTGTGAATACAAAACTTCATGTAAAGGATTAATTAATCCTTTAGCTATGCAAGCCGCTTAATGGTGTTATTTATGTGTAAAATCACATAAAAATGCCATTTAAGCGGCCGCAGGACATATGTTATGTCTAATACACCCTGTATGTTGTATTAGACATTGCACATAAATATTATGACCTTCTTTGTGCATCCCGAACCACTTTATGCGAATTCTCACACATAAACTTTTTCTTGTCTTATGTGAGGGTGTGTGTATCTCAACTGTTTTGAAGTTTTTACTTTGAAATTTTTATTTATTTTGGTAAATGGAAATCACACAATTTGACTAAAATGAAATTGTCACAAAGTTCAATACATCCAGCAGACAAATTTGAAGGTGACAAAAGTAGTCCGAATGTAGGAACGAACTGAATTCTGAGAAGGTCCCGCGTCAAGTAACGTCTTGTCGAGACAAACAAAATGGCATCTTTTAGTAAAATCGTCTGCTTGAAAGATTTGCCATCAATAAAATTAGACTACTGTAGCTTTTCTGCAAACGAAAAATGTTCTAATAAATGAGAAGACCTGCATTTGTGGATTATCTATGAGAGTTTATAATACAACAAGTCAATTCAGATGTTTGTGCAATTGAAGGTGTTCTGTTAAGAGTGGTAGTTGGTTTGATAGCTCAAGAATGCCATTGTCTAAAGTGCTCCATGTTATCTATTACTGGAGCTATGTACAGTTGACAATAGAAAGCATCCGCTCAGAGCTTGACTTTTCCAAGAATGTCATCTTGTATTGGAACAATGGGCTGCATGAGCTGAGCCTGGAAGTCAGACTTTGCCATCAAATAAACGGGCCCAGTTTGATTGTCGAGGTTGATGAGACTGTGGAGTCATCATAAAAACCACCAGGGCCATGTCCTTCCACAGCAGTGGATTTTTGGGGGTGTATATCATGACAGCGGGGAATTTTTTTAACAGCTGTTTCTTTCTGATTGGTGTCCACACTTACACAGGCCTAGAAAGACTACATGAAGCCTGAGTCAATTATCTACTCTGATTGTTGGTGGGGCTACAAGACTGTCGATGTGCAGGCTTTCAACACCTGACAGTTAATCACCGTTACAACTTTGTGGACCCGACCACAGGCATTCATGCAACATTGAGCATCTTTGGGACTTGTTGAAGTGGTGAAATCATAAACAACACGCAACTGCCAGGAAATTGCTGGACAACTGCCTGGCAAAATTTATTTGGCGTCATCTGCATAAGGAGGAAGTCATTTTTTTGGCCATCCTCTCAGAGATGTCTGAGACCCAATCCACAGCAGCTTTTTTAGAAACTTGTAAAAATGTTTTTTTCGCTTTTTTTTTGTTATTGTTCCGATTTCACTTGAATTTTGTTTCGTATTTAGATTAATAAAAAAAAACCACTTTTCATTGCTGTTTTTGTGTTTAGATTGTATGTGCTATGAAGACCATTATGTTTTCATAACAGCTAAAGGATTCATACCAAATAATGATTTAAAAAGGTAAAATAACTTTAAAACAAAAAAGTTTATTTTGTGTTTTGATTAATAAAAAAGCAAAACAGTTTTTATTGCTCTTTTTCTATTTATATGTGTGTGCATGTCTGGATTATAAAATAAAGGTTGACAATATTTATATAAAAAAAAATAGTTGACCAAAAACTAACTGTAACATCAAAAAAAAAAGACAAAAAACAAACTACCTAATCAAATTAAAGCCAGTCCTGTAATGTTACATTTTATGGATGTGTCCATATTATAAAAAAAGTACAAAAGGTTGACAATGTTTATAAAAAAAAAAGGTTGACCAAAAAATAACTAACAACATTAAAATTAGACAAAAAACAATCAAACTATTTAATCAAATTGAAGCCGGTCCTGTAATATTACATTTTGTGTGTGTGTGTCTATTATATATATAAAAAAAAATTTGACAATGTTTATAAAAAAAAAAAAAGTTGACCAAAAACTAACGAAAAACAAGACAAAAAACAATAAACTACCTAATCAAATTAAAGCTGGCCCTGTAATGTCACATTTTATGTGTGTGTCTGTATTATAAAAAAAGTAAAAAAGGTTGACAATGTTTATAAAAAAAAGTCGACCAAAAAATAACCATAACATCAAAAAAAAATATAAAAAACAATTAAAATACCTAGTAAAATTAAAGCCAGCCCAGTAATGTTACATTCTATGTGATTTTGCAAAGAAACAGCCATTAAATGGTGTGCATGGCTAAAGGATTAATACCTTTTCTTTTTTATTGAAAAGCATTTTTGTTTAACTGCTTATATGAAAATAATTGGCACAGTGTTAGATCAAATTCAGCAAGCAAAGTTCAACATCCTGATGATTATGGGCTAGGATGCTGAAGGAAGTTTATTTGTGGTGGTTAGCAATGCATATTTATTAATTTAGTTACTGATAGAGATTTTATGTACTTCATGGTGTCAGACTAAAAGCAAAGACCAACAATAACTAAATTACTTTCAAAGTTGGCCTTTTATATTATTACCAGCTTTACAAAACATTTTTTTAAATTAACAAGCCCATGTTTCTTTAATTAAGCAAATCAGTAATTACTTTAATTACCCCTGTTTACAAAATTCTTTAATTAAACCAGCCTACAAGTTTATTCAATTCTTTAATTAAACAAGTCCCCGTGCTTACAAGTGACACCATCTTAATCTCTAAAATATTTGATATTTTCAAAACCCGAAACAAAGCTTAAAAGAAATTGTTTTTCCCAGAATTTTAACTAATAACAATACAAAATATTTTATAGATTAGTATTTAATTAAGCTTTATTCCTGTCATAAATTTTAAAACATTTATTTGAAGTATATTTAATTAAAATAAATCAGTTTTTTTATCTTTTTAAAAGTAAAGTAAAATTGGTTTAATTTGATTTTAAATACAGATCTTTAATTGATGTGTGTGTGCTTATATAATACAAACCTGTATTAAAAACAATCCAATTTGTAAAACCTGAATTTGATTTATAATTTGCCAACTACTATATTTTTAAAATCAAGATTGAGATAGATCATATAAGAATAGGAAAAAATGTATTATCCTTTAGTATAAGGTTGGAAGGTTTAGATATTAGAGAAAAAAGCAAAGGAAGAATAAAGACTGGTATTGTAAATGTATTTTATAAAGATAGCATATGGAATGTTTGTATTTAAAATTAAGATTGTATGGTTAATGGGAGAAATTTTAAGATAAAGAGATAGAGATTTTTTTTTGTTTAGGTCTTTATAATAAAATTAGAGAATATGAGAGTAAATAACAGAACTATTAAAATGAGATAGGAAGAAAAATGAACCAGGCCTAGGGGAATAATTGGTTAATATGAGTAATAAGGAGATTATCTTATTAAAGCATATGTAATAAGATTGGAAGAAAAGAAAGTTTACTTTTGCTAATAGAGTTTCTGTATAAATAGTCTTTGAACAGAAACTTCTGACTTCACTTAAAGAGACATTTTACATCACGCCATACATTGATTTTTATTCCGGCAGATGCAAATATGGTGGCGCCTAATTGTTACACTTTTAAATAAGTCTGAGATTATAATCCATTTTGTTTAAAGGGTAAATTACTATCAAAAATAACAGTGTTTATCATTTAAGTTAATATTCTTTATTTGGCAATATGTTTTGATTTAATATAATGTTTGATGAGTCGTCTATAAAGACCAAAGATGAATTTTGTATGAAATTACAGTTCTGTTTAATTTTAATAAGTGATTACAATTGATATTCTGATTAAATTTAAGCTTTTTTGTTTTTACATGTAGCATGATAAATAAAAATGGTTTAGGAAATCACAGGGTCCAACCTAAATGAGTTAACTGTATGGCAAACATTACGAGGGCAAATAATTTACAGAAAATTAAAGTTTATATGAATTTTGTTGGGAAATATCAGAATGATATGCAGATAGAATCTGATATGGGATGATAAACATGTCTCTACTCATCATCACCCTTGTAGAATTTCTTTGCAGAAAATTTTGAGATGTGATACAACTGATATCTTGCCAAGAATTAATTTATTTTAGGCTATCAAAGGATCAGGATTTTATTTTTTCTATTAACATATTAAATCCAAATTTGACATATATCAACACAAAAAATATTATGTGGATTGTATTTGATAATCATCCTTAGTGTATGTTTTACTTGATGTGATTTAGCAAGGATGATAGTCAAACCTAGGAAATTTATTTATTGAATGTCCCTTATTTGTAAAAGGTGAATTCTCTGTCGGAACAAATGCAAATATATATAAAAGATTATTAAACAGTGATTCAAGAGCCATAACAGATAATACTAAAGAATAATAATTAGAACATAGGAAAAAAGGACTTGGTAAAAAAGTAGATTTGATTAATATAGTACAAGAAAAAAAATTGAATAGAAATCAGGTTCAGAATAATGAAGCAGTAACTGACAGAAAATAGATGTATCAAAAAAAAATAAATAGGAAGAATATATAAATACTTTATATGAAAGTATTAATAAACTACATTAAGTTAAAAAAAAGTTTGGCAGATACAAATGAAAGATGCATGATGTTTTGGCGTGGAAAGTTCCAATAACAGTTTAGCTCATCATATCACTTTTCTCTGGCAAAGGTTTGATCACACAGTGATGCCCCCTTAATAGTCCATCTTTTAATTCTCCTGTGTATACTTCATCTTGGACAGGGTATCTTTTTGGGTATAATGATAAAGTAAAAAAATGGAAGTTTTACACAGTCATGTTAGGGAAGAGAGTGGTCAACACCATAGCATGATTGTTTATCCCATACGCATCTCAAAATAATATAACTATTTGTAATCATAAATTACATTTTTATGTTGAAGAATTTTCATATATGTTAGATAAATTATTCCATTTTTTTTTTAACTATCAGCAGAATCAGTGTTCTTTTTCTGACAAGATTTAAAAATTCTAAAATTCTTCGACTCATAATCAGAAAACAATCTAGTTATTACAAAAAATTATCAATTCTACTTAATTTCACTTTATAACTCTTATTGCTAAATGTGATAAAGTTTTATACTACAGTACTTGATTAAAAACTCTTGTAATTTCGAACAACAGACTCCATTTTTCCAGCATTCAAAATTTTAATTCAACTGATATTAGTCCATTAAGCATATGAATTATTGTCAAGAAGCAAGATTTTTAAAAGATTTTGTTTTATACTGCCCATGATTTATGTCGCACGGTATACTAAATTTTCATCTCCTTTTAAAATGATGGCGATTGCTTATTGTTATGTTTGTTTCATTAAGAAAATAGTAAAATCATATTTTTATTTTCATACTCATTTTTCTAGCTACTTAAATTGATATCAAGTCATCACCAAGTTGCCTAGTTTCAAATTGCCTCACACTTTGTTATTCAGTTTAGAATGTATAACACAATATATTAATGCTTGTTTACTAGTATATGTAAATAATTCATTTCTACATCGCTTTGCTACACTAAATGATTCACTATAAAAAACAATAATCTATCATGAGTTCTTTGATTAAATGCTAGTGTAAATAAATACATGTGTTACACATATATATATGTGTGTTTGTGTGCTAATACTAATCAAATAACATTCTCATTATTAGTGCAAGTTTTAAGATGAATTTAATTTAATAAATGCGCTAATCTTGGCAGGAATGATTGAGTTGTAAGGGTTACAACATATATGTAAGTGAATATGTAAACATACTTCAAACAATCTCGTCTGTTACCAACTAATCTACAATGAAATTTAGAGAATATTTACTACTACAACTTATCTTTTAAGTTTGATGGGATATTTGTGAAATAAATCCCTTATAAACTAAAGTGAATCTTTGGATTGCATATAAAGATTGTCTTTATACCATATAAAATGCCTTTCCTCTTCATTGCCACTTACTCGAGGTTTATTTGCAATTTGTGTCTTCATCTTACACTTATGGCAATGATTATGCTAGTATTTAGTAGTCAATGTGATATTACAGTTGGTAAGGTATATCCTTCTATAATAAGGCTTGCTTCTATTCCTATCATTACCTTCGTCATTATTAACATGAAATGATGGATCAAACTTTTTCATTTTATTCAATTTAAATATTGTCCATCGACTAAGTTTTCTAGTCCATTAGTCTCTTTCATTATAGAGAACTTTGGAATATATTAAATTAATCTTAAGCCAATTAAACATGGTCATTACATTTAGATTTTCCCCAAGATTTATTATAACTATGATAATATTCCTTTCTAGGATTAGCATGACATGGACATATTCCACTCTGGTAGCTGTTAAATAATTGGGGAAAAGTATTCTTAGGAAATTTATTTCAAACTTACTCCTAATATAAATATCGCTACAGTGGTAGGTCCCCAAACATTCATCAAATATGGCTATTGGTACTTCTATCTTAAGATTTATCATAACACTTTTAACATCTGACTATTTTAGTTTTTATAGGCTCATCTATACTATGATTATCTTTAGTTTCATTTTGATTTAGTTCCATTTTAAGTTTGGAGTTATCATAGACCTGTTTTATTTCTATGCACTTAATATCTAGTTTGCTTTCAATTTTTTTTTCAACTTCCTCAAATCTTTGTTCACATATGCAGTCCTTTTCATCTGTAACTTTCTCTAGTTATAGCAATTTACTATTAATGTCTGTCTATAATTGAGTTATATTAGTAATTTGCTTTGCTATGTCTGCTTTAAATTCAGTTTTCATATTATCCATTCTTTCAGATATATTTTCCATTTTTTTAGATAAATCAGATAAATTGGTCACCATATGCTATTGACATTTGCTACTGCAGATTTGCAGACATTTGCTGCATCATCATCAATTGGTTAAGTGAGACATCATTTGTTTTTGGTTTCTCTTGTTTTTCTGGAACCATAGTTGTCTGGAGTCCTTGGACATTTTCTGCTATAGTCCCCCAAATATCCCATTGTTTTGTTTTTGTTCTGGATTTTCTAGAATGAAAATCTGTATTTTGCCTCCATCTGTATCATCTCGTACTCCATTTTCTCCTTTGTTAATAGTTTCAGACTGCATTATTTTTATTTTATTTTTAATAATCATCTACCTTATTCTGAGGTTATATATTATTCTTTGCTTCTTTTGTTTTAAATTATTTTACTAAACTTTTATTTCAGCTATTGACCTTTATGTATATCAAACTATATTAAGAAACATCATGGGAAGATATATCGTTGCTATATTTTACTGTATTTGCCAAAAAATGTGTTTTAACTAAGCTGTTACTTCACTTGACTTTTCATCTTTACTACTTTTATATCTCACTATTTAATCCTTTTAAGCAGTTGACTATATACAATTTTACATGATTTTATATATGACTATATACAATTTTACATGATTTTAATCCTTAGTAATTTTTTCATTATTCAAGTTCAATTTTCCACATTGAAAAAAAATTGTAATGGAAGATGTTAGATTTTATTATTTTTATGATTAAGATTATCGAGTTGTAATATCAATATGATTTGCTGCCCCATGTTGGGTGCCATATGTAATGGAACAGGCCCTGGTTTTGCTTAACAGTAGACTTGATAGGTCATCAGAGTAGATGAGAAAGTATATCTAAGATTTCTACATTTTTAGATTCATACCCATCCCGACCTTACTCCTAGGAAATGACATATTAGCACACAAACATATATCAGAATTCTATATATGTAATCTCTTTTCTTCATCCTTAACTTACCTTATCCCAGAATTTGAGCTTAGGAAGAATACGCATAATCTTCTACTTCAGGAAATATTCATATTACTATTTTTAATATGCGAGCATCTGATTAATTGATACATGAATAAAGAAAAAACACAAATGAACCTTTAATTTAAATTCATATATTTAACAGATTTATTCACAATTCACTACAATTAATGGGAGAGATTGTAACAAAAGCAATTAATTTTCTTAGATATCTATGGTTATTCTTTGATTAGTACAGTTAATTCTTATTAATCCAATCCCTCTTTTTCCCTCAAAGAATAATCATTCAATATCACTGCTAACAAAAAAATTAAAACTTGTTATTATTTGTATATGCACTTGCTTGCTAATTTAGACTTTAGTGAAATTATAATTCATTGTCTCCAATATGTTTATTGATTAATTCATCTTAACAGTGTGATGATTGTATGGAAGCCCCCTTTCTATTATGATTTGTTTCTATAATGATAGGAAAAACCATTCACATAAGAAATTATTAATCATATATACTGAAAAACAAATAAATGACAAAATGGTTAGTATCAACAACCAAATAACAGTGTAACTGTACGGTGTTGGTAGTTAATGTGTAAGAATATGAAATCTTGTCTCTAATCCTGGTGATGATTAAATTCATCTGTAACCAAGGTCATGCCTGATCCTATATTTTATTTCAATTTAAAAATAAAACTAATAATGTTTTTCCCTTTTATCACATATCAAGAATTTATACCCCCTCCACCTATAGTAAAGGAAAAAATATACAAATACATAAAATAACATGTCATCAACCTAAGATAAATCAAGAGTCTATCAAGGAAAATGTTTTAAAGGGATTATATATGTCCATATTGCTATAGTTCATGATCCAATTGGTTGTGTTAGAATGTTCTATAACATCCATGATAGTGATTAGATTTTTTTCTATACAGCATGAATTGAGATGTTGAGTTTCCAGTTTCACTTCCAAGTAGTAAGTTGGTAGTGTTTTCAGCATAGATGATGGGTCGAATCAAATTCAATTTTGGCAGTTATACCTTCATGAGTGATGAATCTCTTTCCATGAGGTAACTTCACACTAAGCAACAGATGGCTGTCTGGATTAAAGTTCTTGAGTTTTTTGAATAGCAAGGTATTGGCTATTAGGAATCTCAAGTTAAAGTTGATCTAATTCTCCTGTTCCTGATTGAAAATACTATTGAAGTTTTGAATAAATTTAAATCTAAGTTTGGGATTTATATTTTAAAATCTCATGGTTTTCTGCGTTTAAATCCTCACACCAGTTTTTGTCAAGAAGCAACTTCCATTTTGCACTCACAAAGTATACATGTTGGTTAGCCGACAACAGTTTTTGATCTGATTTTTGAGAACATTTTATATATATATATTTTTACAATCATCAAAACAAGATTATGTTTTTTAATGTTAATTTGACTGTTTCACATAGTTGAGTTTGAGTTCATGCATTGAGTTAATTATTTACATCAAGTGTTAGGATATTTATAGATATGTGTTGGATTAATAACAATAAAAATTTTGTTTATTATTTCTTTCCCTTACTTTTTTGAGATTTTCTCGCATTTAAATTTGATCATCTTTTTTATATATTGTTGTAATTTGAGTACATTAAACAATAATTAATGAAATGTTTTTACATTAAAGGCAGTTATCAATATTAAATTTTACAGTGTACTTTGATTATAAAAACAATGAAACATTTCTCAGCTAAAATGCTTATGAATATTTTCATCTTTCGGGAATATGTTTTATCTCATTTACATTCTCTTTATACATATAACTTAGAGAATGTTGTTATTGGTTGAAGTAGCTAATGGATCTTGGTGGGATGGAAGACCACTTCTTACAGTATGGATATTACAAAAAAAAACACTATATATTTGTTAATAGTCATTTCTCATAACTAGAGATATTATTCAACAATAATTTCGAATGTACCAACACATCTAATCTTCTATTTTACTATTTGAATTTTCATATCTTTTCTCTTGTGACTCATTTTTATTGCCTGTAATAATGCTATCATTGTAATAAAGAGAGATTCTTGAACAAGTATTTGATGAAGCAAATTGAATTATAAGCTTACATTTTTTGAAAATTATGGGTTAATAGAAAAGATGTTTATTGAAAAATTTATTTATGAATTGGAAGATATTTATCAAGTTAAATGGTTTTTTTATGGAACAGTTAATTATTGTAAGATAGGATGTTGTCTCCTTCCTATTTTAACTATATTTAAGCGAATTGTTAAATTATTGTGAGTTAATAAATATAGAATTAGCCATGAGAATAGGGAAGTTAAGTGTTGACGGCTTGGTAGCACTTACAAATAGTGAAGCTGTGTTAGCAAAATATTATGAAACTTAAAATAAATTTACAATTGAAATAAAAAGAATGAAGCAATGAAAATAGAAAAATAAAAATTTAAACGTTAAATAGGAAGTTATAGAGCTTTTAAATATTTAGAAAATTGGCAAATTGAAAATGAATGTAGTAAATAATATTCAAGTGACAGTTGCAATGGATAATTATCCTTCTGCTTTTCCTGTTCCAGTTCTTCTACCTTGTGTAAGCTTGAGGAGGTAGAAATGGAGTAGGAGAAATTGATTGCTACTTCAATAAGCAGAAGTCATGTCATTTTTTTTGTTGTTGAATAATTAGCATCTACATGATTGTAAAAAGTGATTCTTTGGCACATTTATTATTGCTATAATATTTTTAAATATTGCTTCATATGGAATAGAAATGCGAATGATTAGGAGAAATACAGGGAATAAATTACAGAGTTTTGAAATGCGGATTTAGAGAAGAATGGGTATACATAATTTTAAGGATTAGAAATGTAAGAATATTAAAAATAGTAAAGAAAATAAGATTAATTTTTGAAGAAATTATGAAGAAAAAAACGGAAAGGGAATTGAAAATTTATAAAGAGTTAGGAATAATGAAAAATATGATTGAAAGTACTGTAAAAAGCACAGAAAAAAGAGATAATAGTAGAAAGAAATTAAGTGATGATCTTAAAGAGGGGAATAGCTCTGAATTTTGAAAAATAGAACTAAACCAAAAATGATAGTAGAATGATGTATATTATCTTATTTTTAATATCACAAAGGAAATATATGAAAACATATTATTAAAAATTTATTTATTTTTACTAACTAATTTTTGAAATTTAATTAAAAAAGCAACCTTTTAACTGAATAAATTCACTATTTCAAATTTTCAATTTATGCCATTCCTCTATTGTTTATTGTTAATAGGTAAATATTTTTTTTTTTTTTTATCTTTTTTGAAATATTCTCATTTATTATAACAGATGTGAAATATCCAAGCTGCTATTGAATGTGACATTTTATTTAGGTACTTACAACTGCAGATCACTTTCAAATGGAGGAAGATTGCAAGAATTGGAAGAAATGTCTCATTAAATGGGACATTATTGGACTATGTGAAGTTAGAAGGAAGGGTTAAGAAATAATTGATTTAAAAATTGGACATGTGGAAATTGATGATTTATCAAATAGAATGGAAATATTATTATTCAACTTAATAACAGATATCAAGTGCAGATAATTCTGGTTTATGCCCCAACAAGTTCTCTTTATGATGATGATGGAGAGGATTTTTATATTGATGCATATAAAAGGCTTTTGAACAGACAAACAACATTTTAAAATAGTCATGGGAATCTTTAATGCTAGAATTAGTAAATAATTGAAAGATGAAAGTGTTGTAGATAAATTTGGTTGTGGTAATAAAAATGAGGCAGGTCATAGAGTTGTGGGTTGCAGAAAAACAAAAACTTTATATTATGAATTCTTTTTTTTTTTAAAGAAAAGTGTTAAATAGAAATGGACATGGAAGCATAAAAATGAATCTATAACAGAATTGGAATATATTTTGACTAATAAAAAATATGTGTTTCAAGATTGTAATGATTTTAATAAATTCAACACAAAGTAATCATTGATTTGTGAGATATAAGATAGATGTTAATGCAAAATTAGAGAGATAAAAATTATTAAGAAAAACAATGCTCACAGTTGATGCTCCTAATGTTCAGAAATATTCCAATGAATTTAAATTAGAATTTGAAAATCGTTTTCAAATATTACCAGATTTTCAACATGATTTAGATTTGAATGAAATCAATAGAAAGATAACTGTTATATTTTTAAAAACTGCAATGGTCCAAAAAAGGAGCAATTAAGCAGTAAAATTTTGACTGAGATAAGACAATATATAAAAATGATGCATTAAGAAGGATTGAATATCTTGAATTTTGTTAAATGGTGTGAAAATGATATAAGAAAGTATAATTGTGAATTAATAAGGAAAACTGTAGACGAGAACAAAAACATCTTGGTATTGGTAGGAAACTAATTTCTGAAATAAGAAAAAAGGATGGAACTATTACTAAAAAGACAGATGATATCATGAAATGGATAGAAGGGTTCTATCAAGAATTATATAGCAACAAAGAATAATGAAAAGTATCTACTGCAACTATTATATCTTCTAAATTGTCCAGGATTTTAAATGAAAAAGTGAGACATGGAATTAATTTATGAAGAAGGGGAAAGCTCAGGGTAATAATGGAATTATAATCAATAACTTAAAAGAAGCAAGAGAAGAAATAGAAAATTTTTGACAAAGTTATATATCAAATGTCTAAATGATAAAGATGTACCAGAAGATTGGAAGAATGCAGTATTAATATGTAAAAAAGGTGGGAAAGAAGATATCAGAAATTGCAGATCTATCAATCTTTTATTATACAATTTTTACCAAAATAATTACAACTTGTTTACAACAAACTTTGGATTTTACCCAATCAAAAAAATAAGCTGGATTTAAAAGTGGTTTAATACAGTGCGATCATATCCATATATTGCGAGAAGTTATAGAAAAGACCAATGAATATGATTTTCCATTATGCTTTGAATTTGTAGTCTATAAAAAGGAATTTGTTTCTATAAGCATTTATTCAGTAATAGAAGCATTGGATCGACAGAGTGTAGACCCAGGATACTGTCATATTCTGAAGAATATTTATAAAATGCAACAATTAGATTATGTAATGATACTAGGAAGGTTAACATTGAGAAGAGTGACTCCATATCTCCAAAACTTTTTACACCAGTTTTGCAAGAAGTATTTTGTGAATCAAAATGAGAAGCTAAGGTAATAAAAGTAAATAGAAATTATTTAATTCATCTAGGTTTTGCAGGTGATGTAGTTGTTTTTGAAAATAATGTTTTAGAGCTTCAGGAACTATCAGATGAAAGTAAGAAAGTAGGATTAAAGGTAGATGTTAAAAAGACTAAAGTAATGTTCAATGAATTTTCTCAAAAGAAGAAAATAAAGATTGATAATGATGAGTTAGAAGTTAACAACTGCAAATATGTTGGTCAGATTATTACCACAGAGGGAAACATAATGAACGAAATTAATCATAGAATTAAACTTGCTAAATCCATCACTTCCTTTATTTTGCTATAATATCTTATATAAATGCAATTTATCCACTTTACTTTGAACACTTTTTAGCAAAAAAATTAATTATGTAATAAATACACACAATCTTACATTTTGATTGTCCTGCAGTCTTCTTCAGAGCTATGATATAATTACAAATAAAATAAATAACTACAAATAATACAAAGTTAACAAAAAAATAATAAAGAAAAACAAACAAAATAAAATATAACCAAACCTAATAAAACTGAAATAAATTAAATATAATCAAAACAAAATAAAATAATCCAGTTGATATAAAATAAAATATACAACATGAATTATAAAAATAAATAATACATGTGATTTCCTAACTGTATATATATATATATTTATGAACAATTATTAATTTAAATATATCTTATTTTTTATAATCACTAATTATGTCTATTCCTTTTAAACTTAAACTTTAATTTATTATCCTCACATTAATAAAATATTTAATATTTTGTCTGATATAATTCTCAGTTCAATCTTAATTCATTTACTAATAATATTTTTTAAAATTTTTTAGTCATAATATCTTATTTTTTATTCATTCTTTTGTTACTAATAATATTTTATATTTATCTTGTTTTTTATTTGTATAAATATGTAAAAAACATAAATATAATTTCTTTTTAACTTACCCACTCTTATTTTAATTTCCTGAAACTTTAAAAAAATTATTTTTTAAAAAATAATTCTTATAACCAGGCTTCTCTATTACATATTATTTAAATTAACTATATCTGTAATCTCTACTCTTTCTTTTTATTTATACATTATATATATGTTGACATGAAGATTTTCACGGGTTGCATATATAAAAGACATATTTTGCAGGTTCATCCGTGTTAAAAAATTTAAATATTGATATACTGACATTTCGACTTGATCACACAAGTCATCTATTGGGTGATAAAAGATAGAAAGATAGTTGTAGAGGCGCTACAATCACTGGTTTGAAAAAAACATTAAAGTTCCACCAATAGCAAAAATGTTA
Source organism: Epiperipatus broadwayi (assembly GCA_028023455.1). Classification (NCBI taxonomy): domain Eukaryota; kingdom Metazoa; phylum Onychophora; class Udeonychophora; order Euonychophora; family Peripatidae; genus Epiperipatus; species Epiperipatus broadwayi. Next base: position 850,391 of record JAQFVV010000086.1, on the reverse strand, counting down.
AATTAAGAATGTTTTTTTTTTAAAAAATCTTTCCAAATAGGAGGAAGTTTGCATATATCATCTCGCTTATTGATACAATCTGGCCTTTTAAGTATCTCACTGATTTCTTTAATTTTGCACTGGTAGAGATCACATCTGGATATGATCCTGGTACTAGAAAAATCAACTTTATGACCTGAATCTATAGTATGGAGTGAGAGTGCTGATGATTTTTGCTATTGGTGGAACATTTAACATTTTTTATCAAGCCAGTGATTGTAGCGCCTCCACAACCATCTTTCTACCTTTTATCACCCAGTAGATGACTTGGGTGATCAAGTTGAAACATCGGTATTGAAACAGTAAGGTCTGCTTTGCAGATCTTCGTTTCACCTTTTCTCACCTACTTCCTACCCTCATACCTTAGTTTGAACCCCAATCTATCGTAGTGTGTCTGCAATACACTTATATACCGAAAATCCCGCCTAATTTTAAACCACGAGCACAATGCTCGTATTATATATATAACTTATTCCCAAATAAAATAAAATATTATGAATTATGTATTTGTTCACATAATTTACATTTATAAGTCGTAATTGCGCACACACTATGATATCCATTTTAAAACATATGAAAATTATAAATTGTTAGTTATTTTGTTTGGATCTATTTACAAATATATTACCGTCATAATATATTTTGATTTAAAATAAAATTCATTTAGTAAATATTCGTTTAGTAGATAGATTCAAATATTACAATTTAAAATAAAATAATTTTCGTTTTATTTAATAAAAATCATCCCAATTATTTCTGTTAAAATAAATGAGGGACAATAGTTTAATTATATAAGTTTATCTAAAAACAGCAGCTGTCCACTTAAGTTTTCTTTAATTAGTAGCAGTAATTTTAATTAAATCTAGTTTGTAATTCGAATGTCGACGGGGAAGTTAATAAAAGAAATTAATTAATGTTGAATTCCTTTAGATATTCGGATAGATTTAATTACAGCAGATAAGTCCAATAATTTTGTACGCTCCAGGGCAAGTCTATTGTTAAATTTTACTATAAAAAGAATGTTTTTCTTTTGTTCTCCATTCTAAGCTTTTAAAGAATTCTGAGTTGTCTAAAGGTTTCTGAGTTGTTCTAAGATTCTAATAATTTGCTAACCTTGACATGTCCGATTAGAGGCGTTAAGATGGCTATGTCCCCTCGGAATAGCCAGCCGCTGCTCCATACCATCTGAAGTTATCACACGGACCCCGGAACTGCTGCTGCCGCTGCCAAAATATGAACATTCCAGATTTTGCTGCTGAATTATAAAACCTGCCGAACATCTACCTGCAAATGCATTTCCAGAGGTAACCCAAATTAACCCAAGAGCTCTTGTGATTCCATGAAACAGTAAGATTCGTATTCGAATCTTAAGTTTCACCTTTTTTTGTCGTCTCTCACTGACCAGTCTATCCCGTCCAAATTTAAACTTTTTGGTATCGAATTGTGTGTGTAGCAATATTAAAAATATATAAATATATGTAGAATTCAGCATAAACACGCACACATTTCGATCTCAAATTAAACGCAATAAATAGGGATAAAATAATATAATTTAGATTTTTTTTAGTTATATAATTTTGTATAATTTTAATCATTTATTTTGGATTATAAAGTTCGTATGTATTGCTTTGTTTAAATTTCGTTTAATAATAATTCTAAAAAAATCTGATGTAATATTTAATTAAAAGTTAAAATAATCTTATGTTCCCTTTTTGTCTTTGAAATTGAAAAGCATCAGTCAGTGATAGATAATAGATTAATTAAAGAAAAATTCCCCAAAATATAATTAGTAAATGTAAAATGTAAACAATAGAATGGCAGCTTTCTTTAATTAAAAACCAACAAAATGCATTGATTATCCTCAGGGCAGATTAAGTAGAACCTAAAATATCTTAACAAAAATGTGAGAGATCAAAATAAGAAAAGAGGCCATCTTAGACTTGTTGGAGACTTTCACTTAAAACTTTAGCTTTGCTCTCGATCACTGAGAGTCTCCAAAATATAAAAATAATTTGTTCCTGCCAAGGTATGACTGAGTAAAGCACCTAGATTATTCTCCATCGGGAGATGGCCTATCGGATACCAAACTTTCCATTGCCCGTCATAAATTCACCATGAAGATCTGCTGCCTGAAATAAATGAAAAGGCTGCTGCTGCTGTGAAATTAAATGAAATATCTAAATACAAGAAAGAATTGCCACTCGTGAACTTTTTGCTGCTAAACTAATGGAATCAGAAAACTTCTTATAAAACAGGTACCTGTCTGTGTTCAAACTCTAGAGTACTCTAATAATATGCTATAGCTCTTCTTCATAATACTTATCTCAATTATAAAATGTAAAAACTATCATTTGTATAACTAAAATTGAATAATTAACCTAATGTGTAAATTTCTCTAATAATCTAACTTACCTCATTCTATCTTTCTTGGGTGCATATTTCTAAAATCTACATTTTATCTATATTTATTATTTAATTATTGCATGCTAATAATTGTCTCAATGTTCAAAGTTTAAATCTATGATCGCTTGAAATAGTGAATGCGTGTCAGATTTCATTAACATTACTTTCATAAATAATTTAATTTTCATATAAACCGACAAGCATTCAATGCTTCATTTATGGTAATGCAGGGGTCTACAACTTCGCAAATGGCTGACGTATTAGTTATAATAATTCCCAATTTATATAGGTTTTGTATTTATTAAATCATCATGAATAATTCCAGAAAATTTCATTTCTTTGAGAGTCACCAACGTTCTTTAGTAAATGTTGATAATATAGGGCCGAGTCAGAAATCTATTTAAATCTCATCATAATCGTTTATACAGTATACATGTGTTACGTTTTAGAGATGCGATGACCCATTCTGCCATGAAATTTCCGGATTCTTCAGGGTTGAAATTAACCCCAGTCATCCTACACAAGCAGGCATAATGGGTGCTCCCGTAGGATTTGACCATGTCATGCAGCCAGCCGGCAAAACTGCGACACGGACCGCTTGTCCCTGGTTATGCTTATGTGACACCTTACTTCGTCGGGTCGAGGCAGAGATCAGCCCGACACTCTTATAAACCCATTTGCGGCATTGCCGTTTCAATATACTGCCATTCCATATCGCCTTTCTAAAGCGTACCACGTGTTCCTTTACTTAATTTTATTCTTCTATATATCACTCCGCCTCTGCATTATCTTCATAAATCACTCTCAAATAAATGTTTGCCCTTAGTTATAAATAAATATTTTAATTAAATAAATATATGTCTGCCATTACTCTTATAACCCATACTTTAGACTTGCATTGCAAAGGTATAAATCCCTTCAGGCATGCATTAGAAATGCTTGCTCGAGAATTTTAGGTAGCTAGATTACGCCTTCAAATAAGTGAATTCCTTTTGTAATCAAATAAATAAATGTATTCTTTAAAATATAATCATGTCGCAAATCCCGCTACGGAAGCTGTTAGTCCATAAAAATTATTAGTAAATGTTTGTTTTATTAAAATGTATTAATAAATAATTTTAAACTATACGGCTGCATTTACGTTTCATTTATTCGATACCCATTCTATATATTTCCTCGATTACGTAAATATGAATGTTTAATTAATATTAGTTTGATTATTGGCTAACTTGAGAATAAAATCATGAGTCTCTTGCATATCCCTGACCACCGTGCCTAAAGAAATATTTACTAATGTCGCTTCAGATGCGTTGTTTCATGGATTGTATTGTGGAACCGATAAACTATGTTTGAACTCAGTACCACGGGTGGCTTCGCTACTCGATGGTGCTGCTGTTCTGTATGGTGGTCGAATTCTGCACTATGTTTACGAGTCACGTTTTCTGACCATTACAGTATATCAATATTTAAATTTTTTAACATGGATGAAGCTGCAAAATATATCTTATATATACTACTTAAACACTAACTTGTTGATTTATATCATATATAACATTATTATTACTATATAATTCTCCTTTACAAATATATTCATATTGTTTTATACTTGATTGTTATGCTAAGATTTTTTTATCTCATTAATACTTATCTATAAATACATTCATATTTATACTTCTTTGTAAACATTTTTTACAAACATATAATTTAATTTTTATAAGTAATTTTCTCTTTATATATTTTTTCTTTATATCTTTTTTAATGTATATATTTATTATAATAATGTCATCCTAATCCCAGAGAATCTATTTTTTTTCCTTAATATTGTCTATATGTAACATTTTTATTAAACTTTCTGTAAATTTGTGTCCTGTGTTTTTCATATATATATATCAATGATTTATTATCTGATATATGTTGTTTTAATCTTATTTTATAGAATTTTTAGTTTCTTCTACATATTTGTTTTCAATTTCACTATCTAAACATGGTTTGCATTTTATCATACATACTCCATTATTTGTTTCTTTAATTATTATTATTATTATTATAATCATTTCAGTGATGATACAAAATTCAAATTATTTTTGTCATTGGTTCTTCCCATCATTGAATATTGTTCAATCATTTTGGTTCCTAGCTCTAAACAGGGATGTAATTTATTACAATCTGTATCTAATAAGTTTTCCAAATATGTTTCTCTGGGAAATAAAATTGTTTTTCATCTTTCTTCTAGAAGAAAATATAGAAATGTTAAATATTTTTATAAAATTGTTAATAAAATAGTTATTCTATCTGATCCAATTTTTATTATTATAATTAGATCTCATGTGCATGATACTCGGTCTGCTTTTGTTTGTTTTATTAAAGCTTGTCATTCCAATATTCTTAAATTTTTTCCTTAATTTAGTCTACCATTTTTATATAATCAGATTTGTAGTAATACTAATCACTTCAGTTTAGATTATAAACAATTTTGTAATATTATTAAATTTAAATGCCATTATTGATTGGTTTAAATTGATTTTGTTTATGTATATATATGTATTTGCTAAATTGATTGTTACTTTTTATTATTATGTTATGTACATTATGTTTATCCCTTTTATTTATTTATTTTTGTTTTTAATGTGTTAACTGTAATTTGCATTATGCTGTTGTTTGGCACTTAAATAAATGAATGAATGAATTATTATTATTGTTTGTTGTTATTGTTATAACAATAATAATATCCCATGTATTTGTTATCCAGTAAATTCAATAGGTTTTCTCTTTTTTTTATTAATTATGTTTATATTAATTATTTTTTTGTATTTCTTATTAATCTTCTTTATAATTTTATAAATTTATTCACTATAATATTATTTGTTTTTATTTCTATATATTTGTTTTTACTTTTTTTTCCTTCATTCTTTTCAAATTTTTTTTTACTATACTCTATTTTTTTTAATAATTCTATGAATTATATGTAAAGAGAAATTATTCTTTTTTAACTATTTTATTATAGTTTTCTTTTTTTGAACAATATATTATTGTTCTGGATTATTTTATTTGGTTTTGTTTATATTTATTTCAGTTTTGTTGGGTTTATTAGATTTTTTTATATTTTATTTTATGTTGTTTTTCTTTATTATTTTTTTTGTTAACTTTACTGTTTACATTGTTTATGGTATTATTTATATAGTTATTCATTTTATTTTATTTGAAATTATATCATAGCTTTGAAATAGACTGCAGGACAGTCGAAACTTAAGATTGTGTGCACATATATACAAATTTTTTGCTAAAAGGTCTTCAAAGTAAGGTGGATAAATTACATTTATATAGAATTAAACATGGTTGGAGTGCTTTGGATAGAAATAACTTAATGTTAAAAGAAAATGTGCCTATGTTTTTGAAAAGGAAAGTTTTCAATAAATGTGTGTCAGCAATTTTTACTTATGGGTCTGAGATTTGGACACTTAACAGAAGAGCACATTACAGTAATTTCAGACTGCTCAATAAATTATGGAGAGATGTATTAGAAGTAACAAGAAGAGATTGATAACAAAATACATGAGTGAGAGAATAAACAGGTGTTACTGAAATCATAGAAAGAATTAAGAGACTGAAGTCAAGTTGGTCTGGACATATTATTAGAAGAGATGATAATAGATGGATAGTTGAAATCTTAAACTGGATTCCAAGAGATTATAAAAGATCTAGAAAGAGACCACATGAATGAAATAAGAAAATGTGCTGGTGTGATGTGGATAAAACAGACTAGAGATCAGAAAAGATGGATTGAACTTGTAGAGACTTTTATCTTGCAGTGGATCGATTATTGGTTGTAAATGATGATGATGTGAAGTACTTAATGATTTAGAGGGCTTATTAACGTTTATAATATTGCAAAGAGGGAAATAGGATAAACCATTGCTGCTGATGGTGATCGTTATGACTTCTTGATTATAATTATTTTAACTTTTCTCTTAGCAGAATATTTACACATATTAATAGTAAAACATCGATTTTGTTTTTTGAAGACTCAACACTGATATGTGTATGCACACATGTATGTAACAATTTTCTTTATTTGTTATTTAAGAATTCTATATATGGTTTTACATATATCATAAATGAAGTAGAACAATTGTTTTATTATGATGTTTAGAACTGTCAGCATTATAAGTAATCAAAATCTTTTCCATCTTATTAATATATTCAAACTGTTATTTTATTTTTCAGGGTGGCAATGACTTTGAAATATATGAAGATGCTCGTACAATAGGTCATTCTGTGAAGAATCCAGAAGATACTATGCAGCAGGTGAATGAACTACTAGCCACTTTTTAATGTACAGTATTTTAACATCTACAAAAAAAAGTAATTTTTTTTGTGCTCTTGTTCATTAAAGGCGGAATCTTGCACAACAATTAATCCTAATATTTAAAAAATCATCCTAATGATAATGAAGTTGTTCTCATTAGATTTACTCTTAATCTTTATAGGAAGATTTACTTACCCCAATAATTTACACATATTGGAGGAAGTGACATCATTTCAAATAATGTATATGTGTGTGGGTATTGAGGTTAGATAAAATAATGGAAATATGTGTTATATTAGTACTATATTTCTGACATTATATAGCACAGAAACCAATGTAATATTTTTTTTAGATAGAAATATAAGGAGTGTAAGTCTCTCTGACAAGGAATTAATAGCAGTTTTATAAGCCAGCGAGAAGAAATGAAGTTTAAAATGATAAATTATTATATGTTAATTCGATATTATTGTCTAAAACTGTTTAATGTAATGAAAAAACAAAAATTCTAGAATTGCAATCTGAATCAGTGCTTATTGGGATTGGTGAGCTTTACAAACAAGGAAAAAAACCTACAGGAGTACAATTCACTGTATAAGTTAGCACATAACTACTCTCTTTGGTGTTGACCAAAACAATCTGTCATGAGGTTGGCAAAACATTTATTACTGATCTATCATTTCATAAATTTTTTTTTTTTTCTGATAATGCTTTAATCCAAAAGAATTCCACAATAGATTATGGGAAACATGGTATTCTTATGGGTCATTTACATAAACACAAATTTAACTACACCCTATTTGAATATTTGGGAAACTAGATTGATTTCATGGTACAAACATTATATCATCTGAACAGCAAATTCTCTTTCAAGATGATTGTGCTTTAACTTAAACAGTCCATATGCATAAACGATTGTTTAAATATGATGTTTACATATCTCTTGTTACTTTCCCAACAATCTAATTTAAATATTATTCAGTTCTTCCTCTACTTTGAATAACCAATAAAATGTCTTTTTTTTCTCTCTGACATCATTTGAAACTAAGATTTCTCTATGAGAAATGGCTTATAATTAATTTTTTTTACATACTGATTTTAATGTTACGTAAGTGCCTTTTATATAAAATAAAAATGGTTCAAATTATTAATAAATGTATTTTACATTTTTATTATTTTATTCTATTTTTGTATATATATATATCAAGGCTGTCTCTAATTTCTCTGAATTCTGTATGTATAGAATATTTAAACATCAGCATAAAGTCTTACGTAAGGTTTTTTTTTTTTTTGCAAAATTATGTATACCTAGAATATTGTTTACTATGTCTGATCAGGATGCTATTCATCTATTTTGACATCCTGTAATCAAAGTTTTAATTGCTATTAATGAAATATAAAAAAGCAACATCTTTTATATATTTCATTAATGTGCATGTTTTCATCCTCTTCCATCATAGAAATCAAATTATCAAAGATAAATGCTAATTTTTATAAATCTGTTTATTATTCTTAAAAGTGTTTGTTCTAATTTCTGGCTATGGATGTGAATCTATATCAATTAAAAGTCTATAGAAACTTCTAAGAATATGAGTGCATATTTGAATCACTGTAAATTAATAATATGTTGTCATATCACTACATCATTTACAATTTTGATTATTTTATAATCATATGGACTGTATTTATATTTTGTAAAAATAAAAATGATTAAAATAACAATATGTATGTTTATTTAAGGTTTACATTACAGTATCTGTTATACTGAGTAGATTGGGATAACACAAGGTACTGCCAATCTTCTAGGGTGAGACAAAACATTAATGATTGTGCAATGAACCCTTTTTCTGTTTGGTTTTTGTGAGAGATTAAGGTACACCAACAAAAAATTGTAAAATGTCTAATTTATATAATCTATCATTTATATGCAAAAAATAAGTTGAAGATTCGAGATATGTATATAAGGATTGTGAAATGTATAGTATTTGACTCCTATTTAGGCAGGTCCTCCAATAAATTGTCTTATCGATATAATAGATAAATTAATGATTGAATTAGATATAAGGTCTCACATGTAATAATACCACATCTTGATTTTATTTTACTCTATAGACAACTAGTCCTCTGTCTTTAGTTTTGGACGATTATTTAATAATTACTTTGGTCAATTAAATGGCAGTGTCAATATATTTTTATAAATGTAGTAGTGATTATGATTTTGATCTGATAAAATTAGATGTCTCTAAAAGGCCAACTATTGAAAGCTATAAAAAGATTGATAGGAGTAGATGGCAAATAAGTGATTATATTTAATAATATATCAGAAATGTGAAAGATATTAACATAGGCAAAACTATCCATACAGTAGTGCCATTTAGTGCCAGCCAGAGTAATCAGTGGATGCCAGAAGGCTTGTGCATAAAATCCCTATCTAGTGCCTACTCATCCAATATCCCCAGACTAGTTTCTGGCTTGTGGCCTTCGTCAATGAGGAATCTTTGATTACTCTGGCTGGCACTGAGTGGTACTACTGTATGGAGAGTTTTGCCTGTGTTAATAGCAATTATGTGCAAGCATAAGAAATGATGATCATGTGATGCTTAGTGGTTTAATTGTGAAAGATGATGAACGTAAAGTTTATGAAGAGTAGATGGAGTTGTTGAAAAAGATTGCAAATGAGTGTTTATTTAGAATCAATAAGATTAATAAGAGAAAATTGAGAGGAGGGGTACTTTAGAGAATGAAGAAGAAAAAAATAGAATAGAATTTAAATGGAAATAGGGTGGCTGTAATAAGAAATTAATAGAGAAAATTAAAAGTCTAGGAATTAAAGAATTGTGAAATATTTTGGAATTCTATAATAAATAGAAACAAAAAAAAAAAAAGTTGTTAAATTGCAGAGGAAAATGAATAAGAGGACAAGGAAAAACTTGAAAAAGTGTTTAATGAATTTCTAATAAAATCTGAATGAAAAGTGTTGCTAACCGAATATGATTTATGAGAAAGTCTAATTCATAAGAAGATGAGTAGACAGATGGAGAATTAAATAGACCAATATGTACATTAAAACAGAACAATTAGATAGTATACCAAGATATGAAAGAGTTGGTTTAAAACAACATTTTAGTAAAATTTTTAGATAAAAATAAGATTTCAGATGAATGGGGTTAGAATTAGATTACCATATAAAGGAAAAGGGAAAAAAATTATGTTAACTAAATGTAGACTAGAAGGAAGAGCTGCCATAATTTACAAAATATTTATCATATGATCACCATTCTCTATGCTTACGCTAGCTGTTATAAGAGGCAAAACTCTACATACAATAGTGCTAGTCAGAGTAACAATGGATGGAAGAAGGCTTGTGCATAAAATCCCTATCTATTGCCTATTCATCCAATATCCCCAGACTAGTCACAAGCTAAAAACTATTCTGGGAATTTTGGACACTAGATAGCGATTTTATGAACAAAGCTTGCGTCCATTGATTATTCGGGTTTGCACTGACGCTACTGCATGGAGATTTTTGCAAAATATTTACATATATATTATTTAACACTATACTAGTAATGATAAATAAAATAGAAAATTATATAACATTAAAGTACTTGCTAAAAAAAAACAAATTTTATTAAAAATTCTCTCATGACCATGGTTTCAGGTATTAACAAATAGCACTTTCTGAAGTGAAATTACATGTTGTAATGATACTGGATTTGATTAAATTGATATTGCACTTGTCAGAAAGTGCCTTCTAGGCAAGAAATTTTGACCCCCTCCTAATTTCCAGGTACTATAAATATCCAAGGCTAGTGGAAGTATACCCATGTGAAAAGAAGTTAATTTTAAATAAGAGAGTAATATCAATACACAGTTTCATCAACTATATAAAGTCCTTTTCTAAAAGCCTTCACAGTCATGGATTTCAGAAACTTACGTTAAATATAAGATAGACAGCATACCTTTTATATAAATGTACTATACTTGTGTTCTCCTTTTATTTACTTACTAAGTACTAATAAATGATGAAATGACATCAATTTGTGTTTAATAAATTTCAAATTCATTTATTATTGCTCAAAAGTGATAAGGTTATTAAGATGGGTGATATTTAAGATATATTTACCAAATATCAACAAATATACACATGATCAACAAGTTTTTCGTAAAGATAAATCAAATTCAAATAGCATTGATATGTAATTAGTATTGAGGTAATCATGATAGTGGCTACTTAGAGAATAAAGAATTGGATGATATACATTAAAAATACAAAAGAAACTTACTCATAATTAATATAAATCAAGGTAATGAGAGTAAGTATTTAATATCATTTTATGGAACATATATATAAATAGCTAGCAAATACATGCACATATAATTCAGTATCAAGATAAGCCATATCTATTAATACAAAAATTGAGTCATCCACACCATTAGCAGAATATTAAAAAAAGAGCAACTTAATAATGTACACTAGAATTCATGGAAGATTACACTTGATCAATAATATACCATAAACTAAATATTTTCAATTTCTCAATACTTCACATTTGTCAATGCATGCTAGTCATTAAATATCGTTATGCATTAGACAATTTACCCAATAATTATTAAATATCATATATTAAGTTAGATGCCATTAAATATCTCAAATTTTATTACCTTAGTTTGCAATGAAGAATGATGCTAAAATATTAGTGTTTAACAGAATAAAAATAAATTAATATTTTATAGCATTCATTCATCATTTCAAACTTAGATAGGTACTAGTACATTAGACGAACATGCTGCTTGATGGTATTGTTGCTATGCAAAAACAATCAAATGTAATATTACCGGGCCGCCGCCAATGATTTTTTTCTTTCTACACTACATCTTTAAATTTTTTTTTCCCTTTTACTTCTTTTTCTACTACTACGTCTAATGGACTAAGTACCCTTACATAAATTAAACATTTTACAATTTTCTTTTAATTAAGAAGATATTTCAACAAAATATGCATATATATTCATAAACTTCAAATTTAATAATTATTACAGAATTGATTATGTATAAAAGAAAAAAATTTATTATGAAAAGTTCATTAAAACTAGAAGTTAAATGTAGAAATTGCCTTTATTTTGTTACCTAATCCAGCAGTTGTCTTTAATTAATGATTTATTAGAATTCCAGCAGAAGCAATAAATGATAATCTGTGGCAATGTTCATTTCAGACATTATTTTGATGATAATAATATGATTGTATATATCTTAATGATGTATGTTTATGGCCTTTTTACAACTAAATTTAGACAGTATAGAAAAATCCAAAAATTAATACAAAAAACATGCAAAAGACTGAACTTGATATAGGATTTTTCTATACTGCCTAAATTATCTTTAGTTGGTTCTATAATATCTACATCAGATTGGTTTTGTTCCATAATGTCAATATCAATTTTAGATTTTTCAGCAATATTCACAAGTTTAGATTCTTCTAAAATACATGCATTATTTGCAGATTCATCTATAATATTTATATTAAATTTACATTTATCATCAGCGGTTACATTAAATTTGGATTCTTTACTAGTGTTCAGCCTTTGGTTTTGGGTGATTTGCCCTTATTTCTTGTTGAAGACTCTCCATCACTATTCTCTAGTTCTAATCCATTTTCTCCTTTGTGTTGCATTTTCTGCTGATTTTCCACTTTTACTCTCTGACATTCATCCATTTTCTGTTACAGGTTTTCATTCATTTTCTATAATAACTGACTGAACATTTTTATGCTAATTGTCTGATCACTTTTTTTTCTCTCTGTTAATTCACCATCTAGCCTTTGACTTAGATTACCAATTTCACCTTTATTGCCATTCTTTTTCTCACTCACATATTCCATTATCTTTATAAATTTTCAGAATTATAATCATTTCCTCTTTCAGATGAATACAAATCTCAAATGAGGTCTCTTATCATCTAATTCTCAAGTTTATCACTATAAAATTATTTTTTATCAAAACTATCATAAATTTCTCTGCTTCTTAAATTGAGAATGAAATTTTAAAACTAATTTACATAAAATATACTTTACATCAGATAAAAAATGAATATGTCATCCTGCAAAGATTCACCCTCATATATTTAAAACTAAATAGCCAAATCATTAAACTTTATTATTTGTGTTCTTAAAAAAAAAATTAAGCATCGCCATATTTTCTGTCATATCATGCCTCATATTGATAGTATCAAATTTGAAAAAAAAAATTATTTAATATATCAGGATATTTTCTTTCTATATCAGTTTATTTCATAATTTTTATTTTGCACAGCTATGATTATGAAGCCATAGAGCTTAGAAAGCGCTAAGCTTTAAATAAATTTAATAACATATAACTTCTTTAACGAGCGTTATAAGCGCATAAGTATTGATATTATATAATGCTGATAACTAAATGGGTGGCACAAGTGTGATTGAGAAATAGAAAGCAAATACCTCATAAAAATTATCAGGATTATATATTATAGCTTGGGGTTAAATGATAGACTATTAATACAACTATTATATGGAATGATAAAGTCTTCATCCAAATCTTCTGCATACTGTACTACCTTTCTCACCTATCTTATTGACTGTCTTTTAGTCATAACCCAACTAAATACTATGTTGGCTATTCTCTTATTATCCATAAATTGCAATCTATTGAACATTTTCATTTTGGTTTCTGCATCTCTCATATAAAAACTTGATCATCTCATTTCTCCTTGAATTACCTCCTTTACCCTCCACACATCTGCATCTAATACATATCTTCTTACTTCTCTTTGTACTAATACATAATGCATTGTTTCCATAAGTTAACTCTGCTACTGCCACTTCCTTCCATACAATTCTTATTACATCATATTTATTATATGAAAACACTTAATTTCTTTATGAGTTTCTTCTTTTTGCTTCATTTATCCAATTTTTTCTCCCATTCATCCAAGAAATTTCTCTGTTTATTTAAGATGATTCTCAAATAGTTATACCTATTCACCACATTTAACTTTATATCTCTCAATAAAAATTCTTTTTTCTTTCCCCAGCATTTATCATCATTACTTTTGATTTTACAGCAAAAGTCTCCATTCAGTGGCAAGCCAGAGTAATGCAGAAAGGTTTTTGCATAAAATCCCTATCTAATGCCAACTCATCCAATATCCCCAGAATAGTTTCTAGCTTGTGGCTTTTATCAGTGAGAGCCTTGAATCTGAGAGCACTGCCCACAGATCTTAGGATCGAATGCAATTCTCCAGCAGCCACCTCTAGCTATACAACTTTGAGTCCAAAATAAAAACAATGTTTTCAATTCGAGCTCATTTATTTGTATAATCATAGAGATCTGAACTCAGTTCAGCATCTATACATTTTCTTTGTTTCTTTAATAACCACAGTCACCATAATCCTACTGGTTAGAATTGGGATTAAACATGACATAATCACCATTCTTTATGTTTACGCAAGCTGATAACACAGACAAAAATCTCCATACAGTATCACCACTCGGTGCAAGCCAGAGTAATCAGGGTTTTGCATAAAATCTCTACCTAGTGCCTACTCATCCAATATCCACAGGGATGAAAATCATAAGCTAGAAACTAGTCTTGATATTAGATGAATAGACACTAAATAGGGATTTTATGCAAAAACTTTTCTGCATCCATTGATTACTCTGGCTTGCACTGAGTGGTGCTACTATATGGAGATTTAGCCTTTGTGTTATCAGCTTGTGTAAGAATAAAGAATGATGATCATGTGTTATTTAGTGGTTTAATACCAATTCTCCCAATAGGATTATGATGATTGTGGTTATTAAAGAACTAAAGACACCAAAATATATAGATGCTGAACTGAGTTCAGATCTTTATGAATATACAAGCAAATGAGCTTGAAATGAAAACATTATTGTTTTTATTTTGGACTCAAAGCTGTATAGTTAATCAAAAAGGAAAAGTGGCTGCTGGAGGCTTGCATTAGAACCTAAGATCTAAATGCAGTGCTTTCAGATCCTAGGCTCCTCACTAATGAAACTACAAGCTAGAAACTAGTCTGGGGATATTGGATGAATAGATACTAGATAGGGATTTTATGCAAAAACATTTCTGAAACCATTGATTACTCTGGCTTGCACTGAATGATGCTACTGTATGGAGAGTTTTGCCTCTGTGTTATCAGCTTAAGTGGTGATCATGTGATATTTAGCGGCATTGCTACAGTTGCACGTAATATCTTCCAAGCTGAAATATATAATTTACTTCATAGCATGAAAGACATCTCTTATTTAGACAACATATTGGTTACCATGGAATCAGCATGAACTGATATTATGTGTAGATAAAATCTGTTCTAAATTGAAGCAAAGCTCATCATCATCAACCATTATCAATCCACTGCAGGATGAAGGTCTCTCCAAGTTTAATCCATCTTCGATCTTTAGCTTTTCTTCTCCACATCACCCCTGCATACTTTCTTATTTCATCCATCCATCTCACATGTGGTCTCTTTCTGGGTCTTTTACAATCTCTTGGAATCCAGTTTAAGATTTCAATTGTCCATCTATTATCATCTCTTCTAGCAATATGTCCAGCCCAACTCCACTTCAGTCTTTTAATTTTTTCAGTGAGGTCAGTAACACTTGTTTGTTTTCTTACCCATACATTGCATTTTTGATCTCTTCTTGTTACTCCCAACATGTATCTCTCCATACTTCTTTGAATGGTTTGGAGTCTGTATTGCTCTTCTATTAAGTGACCAAGTCACAGATCCATAAGTAAGAACTGGCAAAACATTTTTTAAAAACTTTTCTTTTCAAATACGTAGGCATATTTCCTTTTAGTATCAAGTTATTTCTACCAAAAGCCCTCTAACCAAGTTTAATTCTATGATTGATTTCATCCATTAGGTTCCCATCTGTATTAATAATCTGACCAAGGTATTTGTAACTGTTAACTTCTTCTAATTCATCATAATCTTTATTTTCATATTTTGAGCAAATCGATTAAACATTACTTTAGTCTTTTTAACATTTATCTTTAGTTCTACTTTCATCTGACAACTCCTGCAACATTTCCTGCAGCTCTGAAGCATTATTTGCAAAAACAACTATATCATCTGCAAAATCTAAATGACTTAAATAATCTCCATTTACTTTCACTCCTTTAGTTTCCCATCATAAAATACTTCTTGCAGCACTGCTATAAAAAGTTTTGGAAATATGGAGTCAACCTATCATACATCTATCTCAATGCCTTATTTTCTTAGTATGATTATGTAATGTAATTGTTGCTGTTGTATTTTTATAAATATTTCAATATTCTGGATCTATACCATGATGCTCAAATGCTTTAATCACTGGAGAATAATTAAATACCTTTTCTAATCTGTAAATCCACAGCATAATGGCAACTGATATTCATCGGTCCTTTCTATAACTTCTCTCAATACTTGTATATATAATTCACTGTACTAAAACCACTTAAATCTAGCTTGTTCCTTTGGTTGGTTGAAACCCAAAATTTTCTGTAGATGAGTTATCTTAGTAATATTTTCTTTAATATCTTTTAAATATTAATACTGCATTCTTCCAATCATTTGATATATTTTTATCATTCAGACATTTGATATATAACTTTGCCAAATTTGTTTTTATTTTTTCACCTGATTCTTTTAAGATATCGATTATAATTTCATCTTTATCTGGAATTGTTACTTCTTCATAAATTTAATTGCATATCTCACTTCTTCATTTAAAATTCTGGGCAATTCAGAAGATATAGTAGTTGTAGGAGATACTTTTCCTTGTTTTTGATTGCTACATAATTCTTGTTACAATTTTTGTACATATTCCATGATGTCAGCTCTCTTTTTAGTAATAGTTGCATCTTTTTTTCTTATTGCAGAAATATGTTTCCTGCAAATACCAGGATATTGCTTTACACTCGTGAGACTTTTATAGCTTTCCTTACTAGTTCACAATTACACTTTCTTATATCATTATCAACTCTTTTACACACGATTTTACAAAGTTCAAGATATGAGATATTCAATCCTTTTTAATGCATCATTTTTATATATTTTCATATTCCTTCTTTTATTCATAAATTGTGGTCTCAGTAAAAATTTTATTGGTCAATTGCTGTTATTTTATACCAGCTATCTATGTTATAATTTTTAAAAGTGTGTCAATTGATTTTATATTGATTTCCTTCAAATCTCAATCATATTCAAAAATTTGTTAATATTCGAAAAGGATTTGCAAGGACTAATTTTAATTCATTGCAATGTTTCTGAAGATTAGAAATATCAATTGTAAATATTGTTTTTTTGAATAATTTTTGTCTCTCTAGTTTTGCATTAACATGTATCTTACATCTAACTAATTGATAATCACTTCCTATGTTGAATTTATTAAAAACATTACAGTTTTGAAATATATATTTTCTGCAAGTCAAAACTTATTCCAACTGTTGCACCTTCATTTGGATGCTTCTTTGTCCATTTCATTCCACATTTTTCTGCAAATTCCACAAGTCTATATATCTCTGATTTCTAACAGCATGACCAAATTTACCTACAACACTCATCTGTCAATGGTTTACCAGTTCTTGCATAAAAGTCTCCCCTGACGATTTTAACATATTTTGTCTCATCAAAAGTTTTGTGTACATCCATATAAAAACTCTACTTCATCATCACAATGACAGCTTATTGGGGTACAAACCTGAGTTATTCATATTTGATATCTGTTATTAAACTGAATAACTAATCTTGTCACTGATGCACCAGAAATCATACACAGTTGTTCTACTTTTTATTTATAATAAATCCTGCTCCACTTGTTTTTGCGATATTTATGCTCTTTCTAATACAGTACATGTCCATTTTTTAAATCATCTTTTCTTCTAACTTCACAAAGTACAATAATGCCCCATTTAATATGACCAATTCTTCCAATCTTTCATTTGAATGTGATCTGCAGTTGTAAGTCACTAAATAAAATGTCATCAAATGGCAGGTGTTTCCTCAAGTAGGATATTTTTAGCATTCTTGGCTGCCAAACACTGCCTTGGATGGTGACTTTATTTTTGTCTGTCATGATTGTAAATATTTATTAGAAAAAAAATCATTCACACACATATTATTTTAAGAAAATTCAACTGATTTTAGTTAAGAACTATCAGGCAACTGAGAAAAACCATGGTGTTTCTTGATCTTAAACTCAGATGTAAAAAGCCAATGAACTCGCTATGCTGGATAATGCTTGTTAGTAAGCAGCCATCCATGTTCATATATTATATGAATAATCACATGGTAACAAGAACATATGGAACGGTTATTAAGAATTTTTTCTGCTTGGTTGCTTTAAGGCTGCCAAGAGGAATCAAAGAGTCAGTCACATACATATATATATTAAATGAATATGCAGTTATTTTTTATTTTTATGTTGATTATAATTATCATAATATATATGAGACTTGCATTAGTTCAGTTTTAAATTTTATTTTGACTCTAGGTACAATAGCTCATTTTGATATTTGTTATTTCCTATATCTTATTATGTGGTTATTTCTCAATCCTATTTTTAAATAAAATTAAGTTTTATAAGAATATCATTTACTTTTATGTTGGTGGGTGATAGGCATATTGTAATCTCCACAAAATATTTTGAAATGGGCGGTAAACAAAAGAAGGTTGAAGACTACCCTGCTAGCCAAATAAAAATATAAAAAAACAAAAATGTAAATAAACTTTCAAATTCGCAAATTTTATATTAGAGAAGCCTTTTTTTCTCTGAGGACAGTTTTATTAATTACTTATTTTTATTTTTTAATTTTATATCAAATTTTTTATATTTTATTTACATATTTATTTTAAAACCTCTTCGCTTGCAAAATATTAAAAAAAGTATGTTAAGCCACAAATTTTATCATAACTTTTAAATTTTATTAATAAAAAATGACATAATGTATATTGTTTGAAAGATCAAACACCAAAGAATGTAATTAAGCTGAAAAAAATATAGTCCTTGATATTCAAAGTAATAAAAAAAATAAAACTTAATATTTCTAATAATTATTTTCATATTATTTCATAAATTCTAAATTATCATGCATACAACTTAAAATTATATTTTTGTTAATTGAATTCATAAAATTTCTAAAAAATTAGTATATAATAACACTTACCTAAGGTAATCCATCACTTGAAAATAAAGATATTAGTACCTTTCATTTTTCCTAGTAGCCCTTCAAAATGTATTTCCATACAGGGATTTGCTATGAATATGTCATTCCTAATAACATCTCTTATAACAAGTAGTTGATATTGATCAATAATTAGTATAATTTGAATATTATAATAAAGAACTTCAATAATGTTTGTAATTTATTAAAAATTACTACTAAAATAGTCACTATATACAAAATAAAATAAAAAGTGAATGAAATACTAAATTCATTATAGAGTTAAGCTTGAAGTACATAAGTTAGTAGTTTAGAGTCATTGCGATGTAGTATTATTTATCCTATCTTTATAGGTTTTGAGGGCTCATATTGCTTCATGCTGCTATGACCATAAATTTAGAAATAGTTTCATCAACTGCCACTTCTCTTTGCATTTGATATACAGCTTTGAAATTTATATTGCAGTAGTGTAAAATCTTTACTTTTAGTATTTGCAATTTTATTATTATTAAAATGCAGTCAAGACATTATAGGAAAAGAAAATCTAAATTGTGTCATAATATTTGCAAAATATGTTTCTTTTATCTCATATCATCTAATTTAAATATTGGACCCAAGTCCACATCATAGCAAAAAATGCAGATAATTCACGATATAAATGTACACAATCACAAACTATTTTTTTTTGTTTCAATAAGTTTTTCGTATATTTTTTATCAAATATAAAAATAAAATAATAATTAAAAATAAATACCATTATCCCCCCCCCCCCCATAATGTCTTCAAAATACATCAGTAAAAAGTTTTATTTTTACCGATGTATTATTCCCATCGAATGCTTTTCCAGTAACTATCAAAACAATGAAAGAAAGACAAAAAATTCAATTTACTTGATCACAAAAATTGTCAAAATTTTTATTTTTTATTGTAGAAAAATAAAACTTATCTTTCCTGAAATGAAAAAGATGGAAACAAAGGTGTAAAAAGTGCATGCGTAGATTTCCGTTAATCTAATTTGAAAATCATTTCCTGCATTATGCGGGCATAAAAATGAATTTGTTAAATTAATATTTATGCATTTAATATTTTATAATTTTTTGATTGGTTAATTAATAATTTTCCCAAAATGTAAGTGGCTCTTCATTATTTTGGTATATTAGTAATAAGTGATTTTGTTTCGATAGATGATATGTTTCAAACAATAGTCTTTCGCTTATATTAGAAAATGCATGTATTGTTAGTAATGTAAATGTGATTATATGTTTTATGATTTTATTTCATACCGAAATATACAATAATCTGCAATGAAGTTTTTTTTTTTTGGTCGTGCTTCTCAGTTAATCCTGTGAAAATATAGACACACTATCCATGTACGATTATATACATTAATGAAATTTCTTTAGTTTATGATGAAAACACATACATTATATTCTTCCTTTATTATCTTTTTCAAATATGATGTGCAATATTTTGCATAATAAATTATTTTCTAAGAGAAAATACTTAAAGGTAATTTAGACTTTAAAAAAAAAAATTACTTTTTATGAGTTCATAAATTCTTTTTAAAGAGTCTGCATAATTTATCATGTTTTATATATATATAGACATTAAAAAAAAGTTGCCAAAAGCTTTCTTTTAAAATTATAATAGGATGATTAAGTTTTTTTCTTTGTTTTTAATGCTTCAGTGAATGCATGAGTGAACACATGCGGTCAAATATAGCATCAGTACATATATATTGTGCCCTTTTGTATAAAGAAGAATATTAGATTTAAAATGTCTAATATTTCTGATTCTAATTCTAATTTAAAAATTGCTAATAATAGCTTAGATAAAAATAATTCTTATCAAGATCTAGAAAAGTCAAAGTTAACAATAGTTCTTTTCAAAAGTAAAAACTGGATCCAATATGGCTGAAGCCTTATCTGATTTATCTAAAACAAGAAATAAATTTAAAAATACTAATTTGCCTGAGGCATCTGATTCTATTGAATTAAATAAGAATATTAAACAAACTTATGCTAGTATTTTAAAGCAAAAATCTGAACAAGATAACAATGTAATTACAGAAGAAAATTTAGATCAGAAATTTTTAATTTTGACAATGAACTACAAATGGAACAAGAAAATACAAATTTATTATCAACTAGTAATACAGATTATGTTTCTGTATGTGAAAAATTTATACAAACAATTCCTTTAACAGTTCTTAAATCATTTCAAACGTTTAAAGTTCGTATTAAAACGTCTACAATAGCTATAACAGATACAAATTCTTCAGTCATGAATTTTCCTACTGATGAATTTTATTCTTATCTATCAGAAAAAAAACTTTGGTCAATGATATACAAAGTGCTAGATCATCCTAATAGCAGATATAAAACAATAGAATATCATAATGTGGCTCAAAAACAAATATTTGAAAAACATATTCACTTTCTTAATGGAAAATTTATTTGTTACATAGACATTGATAGACCTACAAATTTGAATGGACAAATTAAGAACTGTCATGTAGACTTTAAAGCTGATGATCTACAAGATTTACTAAAAAATGTTGGAACTGTGGCCAACTTTAAATATGTATGGGAAAAAGAGCCACACAGCCAGTTCTAACCAATACTGCTCATTTCACTATGTCATTGAAGAAAAATATGCAACCAACAGATATACCAACATTACATGCAACAGATTCTTCACCTTTGATAGTTACTTTCAGAGGCATTTCACCTCAGTGTTTTTTCTGTAAAGCCAGAGATCATCTTGTCAAAGAATGCCCTAACCGTTTTTTGTAAAAAGTGTGGTATTAAAAAAACAAAAACGCATCAGTGCAGTAGAGATCCAATAACTAATAATGAAATCAGACTCATGCAAAGTAACCCTGAAAAAACAAAAGTAGATGAACCTATTCCCAATAATGAAGACAACAACACAGATATCCAAAATCTCAGCCTTGATGAACTTATTCCCAATAATGAAGACAAAACCACAGATATGCAAAATCTCAGCCTTGATGAATTTATTTCCAATAATGAAGACAACAACACAAATAAGCAAAATCTCAGCTTTGATGATCCTAGTCAAAAAGATCGGAAGAGAATACTATACCAAATAAATCTTATACCTCACAGGAGGAAACAGAAACAGAGTACATGAGTGATACCTTACCATTTCCTTGCTCTGATGAAGAGTTCCAATTAATTAAAGTAAAGACTAAGAAACGAATGCACAAAAGGAAAAAATCCGCATTGCATCAAGAGCCTATACAAACTAATGAACCTGACAAACATAGTGAAAGAAAATCGAAGAAAAATGATACAAAGTCTACCACACCAGCATTAAAAAAAACAAAACTCACAAATAAAACAGGAGAAACGCTCTTCCGATCTCGGCTAATGAATCAACATTTCATTGGACCAGACAAAAACAAAGTACAAATCAATTGACACAGGAGCAGCTTCTTCTGATGGCAGGAGTGGATGTACACAGAAGATCTACTAAATCTAAGGATATCATAATCAAATACCATGTCTCAAAATACAGAGAGCAGACTTTTGAAGCACCATTAAAATAGGACTATCAAGATGAGTGGCATAAATGACACATATAGACTTCTCAAACCAGGACAATTTTTTGGATTTAATTCCAAATGTGAAAATAATTATCATGTTTATGAACAAAAATATGCACAACAAACTCAATAGAACTTCACTTGTAAGGGTAAGTTCATTGTTTTCACAGTGGTGTATTATTATAATTTTTCTTTTCTATTTAACACATTCCTATTATACTTTTACTAATATTAGTTGTCCCATTCATTATACAATAAACTATAAAATATCATTCTCCCACCATTTTATATAATTGATAATATGGGTCTTTCTAGTACAGCAGTCAATGTAAGGGGTATTAACTCTACCCAGCGAATATATGCAATTAGCAATTGGATAAGGCAATTCTCACCCCATATCCTTTTATTTACAGAGACAAAATGCTCAGTACATTCAGCATTTAATCCTGAACTCTACCTTAGTAAATTTGAGATACAATAAATTTTCAACATCTGATATTGCTGCTGCTGGGGTAGGATTCTCATCCATCATTGTTCTCCTTTTCAAACTTTTTAAAATTTTGTACTTAGATCAGCATATGAGTATAATTATTCTTTATCATTCTTCTTTTACAGTGAATTTAATAACATTCTATTTATATAATCAGCCAGTGTTAATTCACCAATTAATAAATAAAATAAATTTAATTTTAGCTACAAATTCTTACCCAACTATAATCATGGGTGATTTTAACATGTCTTATAAGAATTTTACATTAAAATACCTTCATTTGATTAATAAAAATCTCATGAGTGCTGAAGGTTTTTTTCCAACTAACTCCATTTCATTCTACACTAAAAAACACTCCTCTCTAATAGACCTTGTATTCTATTCACCAGATCTACATTTCATAATAAATCCCTCTCTATGTCCTGTAACTTTCTCTGATCATTTAGCACTTAATGTGGAACTTGCAATACACATGCAACATCAACCAATTCTTCCTCTAAATAAAACTACTCGTCTTTTAAAATCCACTACACCTGAAGCTGTTCTCTCTGAGATTTATATTTATTTTAAGAAGGTAGACATACTATCTTTAAACCCAGTAGAGGCCTGGCTATCATTTATTAACATAATCTCTTCTACTATTCGACATTATACCTCCAAAAATAGTTCTCCCACTAATCTTGTTAATAAGTTAGATACAATACACTTAAAACTAAAAAATACTTCATGTGACCCTTCTTCAGTTACATCAATAATGTTTTTAAAACAAGAATACAAGCAAACCCAACTCATACTGGCTGATTATCTCTCTATAAAAAAAGCAAAAATTTTTCTAGCTAATCCCCATAACTGGTCTAAAGGATATATTCGGTGGGCTTTAGGTTATACTCCCAAAAAATTAACTCCTTCATCTATTATTTTTGATTCAAAAATGATTGCTGGGGAAGACATGACTCCCCAAATATATTATCACTTTAAATCTAGACTCCAAAAATTTCCTTTTCCAAAATTTTCTTCATTTCACTTTGGTTTTACCACAGAAGAACATAACATTACAAAGTATGAAATTGCTCTCAAGTTGAACGCTTTTCCCAACAATACACACCCAGGTACACATGCAATTCCAAAATTTTTATTATCACATCTTAGCCACTTTACTATCCCAATAGTACACAATATGATAAATTATTTATCAAAACAAATATATAACATTGACCAACTTTATCCAGTATCACTGGTCCCTTTTCTAAAAAAAATACACTTCCTTCTCCTCTAGATAATCTACGCCCTATTTCAATGTCTCCTCTGATCATCAAACTAATAGAGTCTCTTTTAAAAGACAAAATTCAACCCCTAATACTTCCTGGGTTGTCTAAGTTTCAGTTTGCTAGAAAGGGATGTTCTACTTCTGAAGCACTTATGTTATGTAAAATATTAATAGAGGATGTAAGACAAGCTAGAAAATCAGCACCTATTGCAATTCAATTAGACATACAGGCTGCATTCGATTTGGTGCCTGTGGACAAGCTGCTACAGGTGCTTAGTCAACATAAGATTCCAATACCTATAATGTATGTTCTAGCAAACCTGCTCATCAATAGAAAAATACACATTACTCTTAATGGCAAAATGTCCCCTGACTTCACTCCACACAACTCAATACCACAAGGCTCTCCCCTTAGTTCACTGTTTTTTATCACATATATTAAAGATCCTACTAGAAATAGAATCTAAATTGCCAGGAATATATGTACCCCTCATAAACCAATCCATCAATCATATTTCATACATGGATGATATAGTCATTTTTTTGCCATCCAAAAACATTTGCCTTTAATGTATACCATTTTAGAAAATTACTCTGCAGCTTATAGTTTAAAATTTAATAAAGAAAAAACATCTATTTGGAGTATACTTTCTGGTAATCAAATTCATTCAGTTTGCAGTTCCCCTCCCCACAAATTTCTTGGTCTCCCAATTCATCTGTCTATGAATGCAATGAGAAAGATTATACAAGAACAATTAATATCTGCAATTGAAAAGGTGACAACCTCACTTTCAAAAGCATATCTTTCATTGCATAGTAAAATATCACTCATTAACATATTAATTTTCCCAAAAATAAATTACTATGCACCTATCATTAAATTTACTAACTCATTTAAGAAAAAAATAAACTCTTTTTGCACCAAACTCATTTGGAATAAAAAGGCAGTGGTAATAAGCATCAAAAGTCTGCAAAAACATTCAAGACAAAATGGCCTGTCATTACACTGCATTTCAACATTCTATTACCAAAAAACTCACAATGCATTAATGAAACTTTATATGACATATGAAAATTTTCAAGTGTTTCTTCCAATATCACCTACAGACACTCCACCTCCTATTAAAAATAAATTCATTAACAATCTAATAAAAACAATATTCAAACATAAAGTACCTGCTACAAACCTTTTCTCAACTAAAATTAAGTATTGGGAAGCACATTACATAACAACTAATTCCAGTCCCTTTGAAAATCCCATTAGCTTAATTAATATCACAAATAAAGCTATAATCCAAAAATTTAAATTCTGGTACTTGGAGCCTAAGTACTTAGATTTTCTAATAAAAATCAACCTTAGAGCTTTACCTACCAATGCTTTTCTGGCTGGAAGATGGAGATCTCCAAACATAGATGCCATTTGTCAACTATGTAATAAAGAAGAAGAAACAACAGAACATTTTATTTCTCAGTGTACTTCTCTCAAAACATATCGAGAACTAATTGCTGATATAACCCATAATCCAAAATGCTCATTGACAGTATTGATAGAAAATATTCAAAGAGGGTTGTTTCCAACAATAAGAGTAACAATCTTTATACTATACACACTCTGGTTTATGAGATGCCACTTTATATTCAATCCCACATCTCGTAAACTTAAATCACTTTTTCTCAATAAGTTAGGAAAAATTAAAACAAGAGATCAAGCACTAGCTCCAACAGATATAGTATCAGCCACTTGGAGTTTGATCAAATTACCAACACCACTGTGAAACATGAATAGCATATTTGCTGTATGTAAGTGAGTTTTGTTGTCATATATGTATTTAATATTGTTCTGTTATTGATTAATTTTTTTTCCTCAGTTTTTCAACATTAATGTAAAAATAGTTCATGTATTCATAATAATAACTTTGTTAATAATTTTCAATTCTAAATTGTAGATCAGTTTTTATAACATGTTTTAAAATTGTATTTTCATACATGTTCTTATGATATCAAATAAAGTACTTTAAAACTAGTAGTAGTAGTAGTAGTAGTAGTAGTAGTAGTAGTAGTAGTAGTAGTAGTAGTAGTAGTAGTAGTAGTAGTAGTAGTAGTAGTAGTAGTAGTAGTAGTAGTAGTAGTGGTAGTGGTAGTGGTAGTGGTAGTGGTAGTGGTAGTGGTAGTGGTAGTGGTAGTGGTAGTGGTAGTGGTAGTGGTAGTGGTAGTGGTAGTAGTAGTAGTAGTAGTAAATGTTCCTTAGTCTCGTATTCTAAAAAATCTGAAGTTTTGCATTTTTCTTATTTTATTAATTCTCACAAAATTATTTCTGTTGAATCCCAAAAAGATTTGGGAGTTATATTTTCTAGTAATGGATCCTTTCTTTCTCATTTGGAAATGATTATTGGTAAGGCTTTAAAAATTATAGGTACTATTCTAAGGTTTGGTTATCATTTCAATGGTGATACAAAATTTAAATTATTTTTATCATTGGTTCTTCCCATCATTGAATATTGTTCAGTCATTTGGAATCCTAGCTCTAAACAGGGATGTAATTTATTACAATCAGTGTATAATAAGTTTTCTAAATATGTTTCTTTGGGAAATAAAACTGTTCATCTTTCTTCTAGAAGACAATATAGAGATATTAAATATCTTTATAAATTTGTTAATAAAATAGTTCTTTTATCTAATACAATTTCTACTGTTATAATTAGATCTCATGTGCATGATACTCGGTCTGCTTCTGTTTGTTACATTAAAACTTGTCATTCCAATGTTCTTAGATTTTCTCCTTTGTTTAGGCTACCATCTTTATATAATCAGATTTGTAGCAATATTAATTACTTCAATTTAGATTATAATCAATTTTGTAATGCTATTAAATTTAAATGTCAGATTTGATTGGTTTAACTTGATTTTGTTTATATATATATATGTATATAAATTGTTTTTTGTTTTTTTTATTTTGTTATGTGCTTTATATTTATCCCTTTTATTTATTTGTTACTATTAATGTCTTAATAATAATTGTTTATATGCTGATATTTAATTTTACTTTAGATTTTTAAATGTGTTAATTATCTTTTATTGAAATATGGCACATAATTATATTAATAATTTGTCATTTAAACTCATTTATGTATTTATGTATTTGTTATGGTGCAATACTGTAATTGGCTTTATGCTGTAGTTTTGTATGGTAAATAAATGAATTGAATTGAATTATTATTATTATTATTATTATTATTATTATTATTATTATTATTATTATTATTATTATTATTATTATTATTATTATTATTATTATTATTATTATTATTATTATTATTATTATTATTATTATTATTATTATTATTATTATTATTATTATTATTATTATTATTATTATTATTATTATTATTATTATTATTATTATTATTGTTGTTGTTGTTGTTGTTGTTGTTGTTGTTGTTGTTGTTGTTATTATTATTATTATTATTATTATTATAGGCAATCAAGCCAATCATATTTTAAAAGCAGTTAAAATTAAAATGAAATTTAAAAAGTTCTTCTTGACTAGAATGAATAATGAAACTACTGCGCAAAATATTATTGAATATTTAAAAAATATGTTGCATATTAATACTGTATGCTATAAATTAAATACTAAATGTAAAAAATATTCTTCTTTTTATTTGTCTGTATATGAATGTAATACAGATAAAGTGAATTCCGGAGATATTTGGCCTGATCAGGCTATAATATTACCTTTCTATGGAAACTTGAAATCTTTAAGAGGTGATGCTGATGACATCGTACAGGATATAGCATTAAATTATAATAATGATGCTGAAATAGTAAATGAAAATATTTTGCTGGATGATTATGATAGTGAGAATAGTAGGCAAGCAAAAGCAAAGGATATAAATTTAGAAGAGACTTCTATTAAGTTGTGTAATAAATAGCAATCATTGCATTGTTATTATCAAAATGTAAGTGGACTTAGAACTAAGACAATTGAGTTTAAGTCTGAACTCTTATTACATGAATATGATATTATTATTTTAACTGAGACTTGGTTAAATGATGGTATTAGTAATCTAAATATATTTGATAATAGGTACTGCTTATACAGATGTGATAGAAAATATATAAATGAAAGAAGAGGTGGTGGTACATTGATTGGAGTTAAAAAATGTATTAGGCATACTCAAATTATTATTAATGATGATAATATTGAATCCTGTTGGGTTGAAATAGATCTAAGAAGTAAAAAGAAAATATTATTGGGTACTCTATATTTTAGACCTACTCTCTTATATAATGAAATGGATACATTTTTGACAAAGGTTGAAGATATTTTAGTGAAATACAAATATGATGTGATTATAGTGGGTGATTTCAATGAACCGGATTATTTGATTTGTAATAATAAGACTGTTGGTAAAAATAACAAACTATTTAGAATAAACATTTTTGTTGAATTAATCAAATTAAATCAGTTTAATAGGTTTACTAATGATAAGGGTAAAATGCTTGATCTATTATTTAGTACCATTGATTTTCTAAAATGTAATTTGGCAGATCAGGCTCTTATATCTCCTGATTCTTATCATCCACCTTTGGAATTTATAATAGATGGTTCATATGAGCATATAAAACCTGTTAATAGTATGTTCAAAGATTATAGACATGGTAATTATTATGGTCTATATAAAGCCTTGGAGAATACTGACTGGAGTGTATTTTTTGTAGAAAATGATCCGAATAAAGCTGTAAATAAGTTTATTGATATAATTCAAAATTGTTTGGATTATTATATTCCTGTTAGATATTCACAACATAATAATAAATATCCTAAATGTTTTTCTAAAGAATTATGTAAGGGACTTAATAGGAAACATAAGTATCATAGATTATATAAATTGGCCAATGATAAAGAATTATATAAGAAATTTAGTGCATTGCGTGATTATACAAAAAATATTATGAAAAGATATTATGATAATCATTTAAATAGCATTGAAAATGGTTTTAAACACAATCCACAAATGTTTTGGAATTATATTAAAAATTTAAATATTGTTGGGAATAAGAATAACAAAAATAATTTAATACAGCCTTCTATGAATGAATTAGTTAGTCATTTCACAAATATGTACTCAAATGTTACTGAAAGTGATGTGATTAATATTGAGTCTGATAATAAAAGAAGTTGGAATATTGATGTAGATAAAATTAATATTACTGATGTGCTTAATGCCATAAACAAACTTAAATCTAAATCATCTATGGTGATATGATAATATTTCTAATTTTATTATTAAGGGTTGTGCAGACTGTTTGGTAATTCCATTGCATTATATAATTAATTTGTCTATTGAAAGATGCATTGTTCCTGATATATTTAAAATCTCTAAGATTGTGCCTATTTATAAAAAGGGAAATAGAACTGATCCATGTAATTATAGATCTATTTTGGTACTGTCTTCATTTGCTAGGATTTATGAAAGATGTATTTGCAATAATATCATTACAGATATGATTAAGGTCTTGCCTAATTATCAACATGGTTTTGTACCTGGAAGGTCTGTTGATACTAATTTAATGGTAATATCAGATCATATTGCTCATTCTCTTTCTGAACAGAAGCAACTTGATGTTATTTATTTTGATATGTCACAAGCATTTGATAATGTGGCACATAATCATCTAATATATAAACTTAAATTAATGGGAATTAGTTCTCATTTGATTGCATGGTTTATTAATTATTTGGAAAATAGATTCTCCTACATTTATATGGATAAAGTTAACTCTAAGTTATTCAAAAATAAAATTGGGGTACCTCAGGGTGGAATATTAGCACCTTTACTTTTTAATGTTTTTATGTTTGATCTTGATCAAAATATTAAAAAAAGTATGATACTTACCTATGCAGATGATTGTAAATTATTTAAAAGAATTAGTACATATGATGATCATATTGATCTTCAAAAAGATATTATTTATTTTAAAGAATGGTGTAAATTTAATAATATAAAAATAAACATAAGTAAAACATGTATTGTCTCTTATACCAATAAAACAGATAGATCTGTTTATCATTACATGATTGATGAAGATGTTATTATATACAAAGAAGTTGTTTCTGATCTTGGACTTATATTTTGTAAGAATTTTAATTTTAATGAGCATGTAAAATATATTATAAGTAAAGCATATAGACGGATGGGATGTATTTTGAGATTTGGCAGAGACTTATCTCCTTGTATAAAGTACATGTTATTCTGTTCTCTTGTTGTACCTTTATTGGAGTATGGATCTTCTATATGGAATTTGGATTTGGCTTACATTGAGTCTAAAATTTCTAATGTAGAGAAAAGATTTATTAAACTAATAAAGGGGGAAAATTTAAATCTTAAAACAATATTAACTGAAAGAAGACTAACTAAAGATATGGTATTTTTAAAAAAGTTGATTGATGGAAAAATTGATGTAAACGATTGTATATCCAAAATTGAATTAAGAGTTCCTTCTCATTCACTAAGGGAAGTGTACACTTTTAATATTAATAAAACTAAAAACTCTTATAAATAAATCTGTCATTAACAGATTACAAAAGTTATATAATCAAAAATTTAATGACATTGATGTTTTTTGTGATTATTTTATAAATAATGTTAAAAAGAAATTGAATCTATTGTAGATAACATGTGTTTATATATATTTTAATTATGAATTGTAATTTTCCTTATTGTATATTTTTATTAATGTTACTATATTGAATAATGTTTTGTTTGTTTTGTATATTTATTTGTAATCTTGTGTATTTCTTTTAAAGCGAAAGTGTTGAAATGCACGTAATAAATAAGAATTGAATTGAATTGAATTATTATTATTATTATTATTATTATTATTATTATTATTATTATTATTATTATTATTATTATTATTATTATTATTATTATTATTATTATTATTATTATTATTATTATTATTATTATTATTATTATTATTTCATTCCAATATCAGCCTTTCAAGCTAATTGAGCACATGCTCTTCTTAAGAGTGTTAAATAAATGAACTTTCTTCTCCTCTTCTTTTTGGAATCTACATGGTGGAAATGACTTTAACTCTCACTCTTCAATTCATTTTAGGTAAGTATACTCATATCACTTTGTGATTGAAGTGGAGTGTGATTCATTTATTTGACACTCTCGAAAGGCACATTCTCAATTGGCTATGATAAGGCTGATATTACTGGGGATTTAAATATTCCAGATTTCTAGCAGGGCACTAGATAAATACTTTGCTTATTTACTTCTTCTTCTTCTTCTTCTTCTTCTTCTTCTTCTTCTTCTTCTTCTTCTTCTTCTTCTTCTTCTTCTTCTTTTTCATTATTATTATTAATGTATTAAAAGATTATTATTATTATTAAAAAATTATGGGAGGTATTATTATTATTTAGATTATTAATTATTGATTATTATTATTATTATAATTAAATGTAAATTATTGATTAAAGATTATTATTATTATTATTGATTATTATTATTCCCAATGCGACGCTCTTCCGATATAAGGGTTTTCCTCGTTGGTTTTCATGCGATCTTATTAAAATTATTAAAAGGAAGTCTTATCATCGTAGACTTTATTTTAAAACACAGAATATCTTTTTTTATAATAATTTTATTAATTTCAGAAGATTGGTGAAGCATGTTTATAAAAGAGATTTGAAGAATTATATTAGAAGAATTGAGGTTAATATTTCATCTAACCCTAAAGAATTTTGGGATTTCATTAAAAAGTCTGGTTTGGGTAGAAAAAAGGTTCAAGCTACTCATGGTTTCACTTTAAGTGCAAATGACTTTTCAAAACATTTTGCTGATGTATATTCATCACATGATGCAATATCTTCAAATATTGCATTATTTTGTAATTCTTCAACTGTTCATTGTATGATTGACCATATTTCTAAGGATGATGTTGTTATGGCTATTAAGCGACTTAAAATTCATTCTAGTTTGGGAAATGATAATATTCCTTCATTTATTTACAAAGGGCTAGCTGAATTTATTGCAGTTCCTCTTGCATTTATTTTTAATTTATCACTGAATTCTTGTGTTTTTCCTAATGTGCTTAAGTGTGCCAAAATGGTCCCAATTTTTAAGAATGGTTCACGTGATTGTCTTAATAACTATAGACCTATTTCTGTTTTACATACTATTGCTAGAATTTTTGAGAGGTGTGTTTATAATAAAATTATTTTAGATGTTAGTAAACTCATTTCTTCTTCACAGCATGGTTTTATACCTAATAGATCCGTAGAAACTAATTTGTTAACAATTTATGATCATATAGCTCATGCAATTGAGGACCAGCAGAGACTTGATGTTGTTTATTTTGATTTATCAAAAGCTTTTGATAAAGTAGACCACAGTATTCTTCTTCACAAATTATATCAAATGGGTTTTTCTACTAAGCTTGTTTATTGGTTTCAATCCTTTCTTCATGGTCGTACTGCATATATTAAATTTAATAATACTATTTCATCTAAGTTTAAATGTAATTTTGGAGTTCCTCAGGGTAGTATTTTAGCACCTATGCTTTTTAACATTTATATGAATGACCTTAAGGATTGCTTAAAATCTTCTTATCTTTTGTGCTATGCAGATGACTGTAAAATCTTTAGAAGAATCACATCTGTGTTTGATTGCACTCTTCTTCAAAAGGATATAGATAATTTTAGTGCTTGGTGTGATTTAAATAATATGATTGTTAATTTCAGTAAATGTTCCTTAGTCTCGTATTCTAAAAAATCTGAAGTTTTGCATTTTTCTTATTTTATTAATTGTCACAAAATTATTTCTGTTGAATCCCAAAAAGATTTGGGAGTTATATTTTCTAGTAATGGATCCTTTCTTCCTCATTTGGAAATGATTATTGGTAAAGCTTTAAAAATTATAGGTACTATTCTAAGGTTTGGTCATCATTTCAGTGGTGATACAAAATTTAAATTATTTTTATCATTGGTTCTTCCCATCATTGAATATTGTTCAGTCATTTGGAATCCTAGCTCTAAACAGGGATGTAACTTATTACAATCAGTGAGTAATAAGTTTTTTAAATATGTTTCTTTGGGAAATAAAACTGTTGTTCATCTTTCTTCTAGAAGACAATATAGAGATCTTAAATATCTTTATAAACTTGTTAATAAAATAGTTCTTTTATCTGACACAATTTCTACTGTTGTAATTAGATCTCATGTGCATGATACTCGGTCTGCTTCTGTTTGTTACATTAAAACTTGTCATTCCAATGTTCTTAGATTTTCTCCTTTATTTAGGCTACCATCTTTATATAATCAGATTTGTAGCAATATTAATTACTTCAATTTAGATTATAATCAATTTTGTAATGTTATTAAATTTAAATGTCAGATTTGATTGGTTTAACTTGATTTTGTTTATATATATATACGTTAAATTGTTTTATTATTATTATTATTTTGTTATGTGCTTTATATTTATCCCTTTTATTTATTTGTTATTATTAATGTTTTAATAATAATTGTTTATATGCTGATATTTAATTTTACTTTAGATTTTTAAATGTGTTAATTATCTTTTATTGAAATATGGCACATAATTATATTAATAATTTGTCATTTAAACTCATTTATGTATTTATATATTTGTTATGGTGCAATACTGTAATTGGCTTTATGCTGTAGTTTTGTACGGTAAATAAATGAATTGAATTGAATAAATGAATTGAATTATTATTATTATTATTATTATTATTATTATTATTATTATTATTATTATTATTATTATTATTATTATTATTATTATTATTATTATTATTATTATTATTATTATTATTATTATTATTATTATTATTATTATTACTGAAAAATATTAATACATTTGTTAATAATATATATCTTGCTGACTTTATCTCATTTGGAAATTAAGAATCTTTTTTTGTATAAATAGATTACTATTAATCTGAAATTTCTGGTTCAAGAGGGATTTTGGATTTGTAAATTTTTTGGATTTCAACAATATTTTTTTTCTTCTCAGTTCTTTCTGGATGTATTAAAATATTTTTGAAGACTATATAAATTATTTAAGTACCAATAATAATTGCATACATTAGAATGTTGAATTTTGTATTTATGTCAGCATAAAATTTTTATATACCAGTAACTAAAAAAATAAATTAAAACAATACTTTTATCCTGATAATCAGAAAATATTTCAATTAATGTGTTTGGGTTAATGCCAACCTTCCTGTATTAATAATAAAAAACACGTCAATATATGTACTGCAGGAGGTTTCAGTTATATGTTGAATTCTTTTTATAATCTAATTGAACTTATTAAACTTTTTTTAAAAAATTCAAACTCTATAGCTTTCTAAATATATTTAGTTTTTAGGAAATCGCACACATATTAGAAACCAATATAATTTGTCAATTAATATTATTATTATTTCTTCTTCAGGTGTTGCTTCTGACCAGTAATAATTATGAGAATTGAGCCAATAATTTACAATAATATTTTAAGAATAAGAAAAGTGTAGACTTCCCAACTAAATAAATAATATGTCTAAATGAGTTAAAACGCAGGCAATGGTGAAACTAAGTACAAATTTTAATATTAATCGGCTGAGTGCTTTTAAGAAGTTTTATCTTCCTCTAATAATAGCAAGTTGGTGGTATAAACATGATAGAAAATGCATATAACAAATATTTAAATATATGCAAAGTGGATTAGAAAGTCCACTTTTTTGGCAAGAGAGAAACATGCTTCCTTCCACTTTATAGCATTGGTGTTGTTGACTATAAGCCATGCTTCTTTGATTTTACATTTATAGTCATGGCATTCTATGCATGTGATGGAAGTAGAAGATGATCCCAAAATATGGCTGGTGGACCTTTGGTGCTTTATCCAACTAGGTTTGCTTTTGATTGAATATCTCAGTGAATAGCAGCCTAATTAGTTTGAATATTTTCTAATTGCAATATTGATAAGTCTAAATTAGGTCACCAAATTTATTTCTGTACTAGGTAAGAGAGCTCAGATCACAAATATCTAAAAAAAAGAGGCCATTAAAACACAGTGTTTCACACTAACCTGTGTGTTTTACTGATGGGTGAATACATTGAGAAAGGTATAAACAAATTTTTATTTAAAAAAAGAATAATTGAATTAAATGATGAAAATAGACCAACATATAAGTACAATAAATGTCATCATCACAGTCTTTCTGATTGACACAGATATTGGGGATAATTAATGAAATTTTTAAAAAAATGCAATATTTGATTTGATGAGTAATCATCATACTCAATTATTTTGTTATACGAAGTCAAATACAATTAAATTTGGATAAATAAAATGTGGCCTTAACTCAATAAATATATTAAATTCAAAATATTAGATAATACATTTTGAATAAATAGTAAAAGTATTTTTAATAAATGTTATATTTTAAGACAAACTCTTAAACAACATCTAATAGAAAAACAGAAACTGTGTTCATTGAGCTTTCCAGTTACCACATGGTTGATGTTGAGAAGTTTTGCATCCAGATTTTGTTTTCTAGATATTGATAACAAAGATATCCCAGTTATCGCTCAGTGTTCACTAGTAGACTGAGTTGATTATAAATCAGCTACTTGGGAAAAAAATCTAGGCCTTTTGAAAAGAAGTGTATTTGTCCCAAATTTGAATCTCAGCTTATAGGCATAGTTGCTGAATATATAACTTCTGCATCATAAAACTCTAGAAAAAATATTTTGTGTAGATACTGGGATTTGCAACCACATGAGACTAAAAAAGGAGAACAATTTACCATGCTATTTGGCTGATGAGATTAGGTTTTATAGCAAATAGAAATTCAGAAAATGTAAAATGTCTAGAGATAATGTTGATAAGAATTTGAAAAAAAATACAAAAGGTTAAATTTGTAAGATCTCCTTTTTAAGATTCTAGAATCATGTGGTCAGTATATAAACTTTGAAGATTTTTTTTTACGTTAAATAAAGAAGGTACTGTTTTGATAATAAAATGTTAATGAACATTTGTGGATGTTGTTCAGAGAACTTTGCAGTGATATACGTATTACCATGTTCTCAGAAATTGATGCCCATCTTGAATACAGTCATGAAAAACTCATTAGATCTTTTTGTTTTATGCTGAAATTAAATGAAGTTATTATATTGGTATTAATATGAAAAAGCATATGCAATTAAAAAGCTAATTAGTTGCAGAACTTGAAAATAATTATGCATTATAAAGTGACATACAGTTATTCATAAATTCCTATTTCTAGTAAGTTATTAGTTGAAAGGATTATAAAAATGCTAAAAAAGTCTGGAGGACCAGCATTATGCCCCAGGCATCTTTCAATAGATATCAAAAGAAAAAAAACTCTGGCTTTTTATATTTGATGTTTTTCTTGAGTGGCTTTCACTTTTTTATACCCATATCATGAATTCAAAATAAAACAATTTTATTATGACTCAGTTCTTGAGTTAATTCCTTATAGAGTCAAAATCATTGGTAAATTAATATAAACTAGCTAACTAGATGGCTTGATTTTTCAGGATTTGTCTTTGCTTTTGGTTGGATGTTCTGACATCTTCAAGATTTACTTTTCGGTCAATTATATTCTTGATTTTCAAACACTCATCACTTTTAATTTTTCCACATAGGAATTCCACAACAATATGTTGATAGTTTTTAAAAGGCATTGGGAAAACTATATTTCATATCACTTCTTATTTATGCCTCCAAAATAATAAAAAACCATCAGGTAAATTTGGAAACAAAATCAATGATAGAAAACAGTGGTCAAGTGCATGTGATGATGCACTATGCATGATGGTGCAGCATGTTTCCTTTCATGTAGACTGAATAATCTTTGCCATATAAACTGAAGAGTGATCTTCATGCTAGCATCAGAATATTTCACTTATTATTGGATAATGTGTAGGTCAAGTAAAAGTACTTATATAGCTTTCCTATTAATAATGTTTAATATATTTAAAATTTATATTAACCCCAAAACATACATCATCATGCTTAAGAGTTAAATATAAAAATATAGTGTTTTATTTAAATATAAAATGTAATGAAAAGAAACCATTTTGATAATTCAGCTGAAGTATTAAAAAAGTGTGTCTTGGACAAACTTGAAAACAAATCTGTCTAGTTGAGAAAAAATACATATTGTAATCCTTGTCACAATTCTTGTCTTTGATAAAATTTTGTGAACAAATGAGCAAACATAAAACTGTATGCTAGTATTATTTTTCACATGTTGGTAAAAATAGTAGACTTTGATCAAAAGCATTTAAAAATAATAATATTGGTGTTGGAAAATTTAAATGGTCTCTTATTCACATGGATTGGCTATCACGAAGACTTCATTTAAACAGAAAAATCACTTGACGAAATCATAAATGTGTTCATGCTTAAAACAGTGGCATTTAAGAGATTACATTATAATTATGAGTCAGAATACAGGAAAAGTTGATATTACCTGAGCACTCTCAAGCACAGATTGTTGGACAGGTCTGAGATTGATATTCTCAAAAATTAAAATGGTAGTTAGCATTTAAAAGTATTTCTTATTTTAATTGTAAACAAAAAGATATTCTTTCTTTAGAAGTACCTATTACACATACTAAATTTCAACAACTATATAATAGTAAAATATTTAATTTGGGTTTTTAGAATTAACATATTATTGAAGCATTGAATTGTCTTAATGAATGTGCTATAGATAAATGTAAATCTATTCTTAGGTGTACCAAGTAGAATCCTGACTGCTTTTATGACCATAATCGTATTAGTAGTGACATCATTAAAATGAAACATAACAATTTCTTCTTGACAGTATAATAATTAAATGTAAAAACAGAAGTTCAATAACTGGAAAAAAACCTTAAAAATAGTTGGTGGCTTAAAACTACAAAGAAAGTACAGACAATTACTGATCAGGGTCACTTTGATGCATTGAAAACAGCATTTGAACCTAAGGAGCTGTATCAGAATGTAGTTAAATACAACATGGCATTCACATACCCAATGACATTTTTAAACAGGTGGGAAAATTATTTTGATTAACTTTAAATAATAGTTTACAACTTTTAATGATATGTTTATTTTATCTACTCATTTAGATTGGGAACAATAATATTTTGCTTAATGTTGTTAAAACAGATTTGTTAATTTAAAAATGGAAAGGCTTCAGATGATGAAGAAATATCTGGAAAAGTTTTATACTATGATGGTGATATGTTAGTTTCAAAAATGTTGTAATTTTGTAGCAATATATGGATCCACAAAGCTGTGTCATCTGATATTAAGGATGCTTTTATTGATCTTTTTTTTTAAATAAAGAGAATAGACAACATTGTAGTAATTATTGTGGAATATTATTACTTTACAATAAAGCAAAGCTATTTTCAAGAGTTTTATTGAATAGTTTGCTTCTAGCCATACATAGATAAATGGATGCCAAGACTCAATGTGATTTCAAAGAATCAAAAATTATTATAGATATGATTTTTGCAGGAAAATGCAAAAAAAGTGTTGCCAACAAAGGAATGACTTAGATCTATAGCATTGCTTGAAAATAGTTGATTGTCCACCAAAATTTATGTGTATTATATATGTTCATTATAAGGGAAAGAAAAGAAGTATTATTGGTGCAGGTAGAAATACTGTGGCATATGAAATGAAAACTAGTAAACAAAAATATTAATTTGCTCCAACATTATTTTCAATTTTTAGGACAAACATCTGTGGAACTGTTAAAAACAGAGATCAAGATATGATACAGATTTAATGATGGAAGTTTAATTTCAATCATTTACAACCAAAAGCAAGAATTTCATCTTCTTGAATTCTAGACTTACAATATGCTAATCATCATGCTATTTTTGTCAGTTCAAAAGACAATTTGCAGAATAAATTTAATGTTTTGAATAGACGTATAAAGTCTTTGGGTTAGTAATTAAATGTTAAAATTAAAATGGTTTAAATAATTTACTGAAGTTAAAATAAAATATTTCATTTTTCTCTCAGTGCTTCTCAAAACCAATATTGACTGATAATTAGATAAAATTCATAAAGAGAAAGAACGAAAGAAACAATTTTTTTGATTTTATAATTTTCTCTCTCTTTTACAAATATTTGTAAATTGTAATGCATTTCAAGTATTAGAATAATAGAGATATTTTTTTTTATATTAAATGCTTTTAGTGACTGTGCACTAAAAAGAAATAAAATAATTATTTCTTCAAACACTATTGGAGTTTTTAGATTTAATTTGAAATAAAAGCATGGGGGTCTAAAAATTGACTTAACAAGTTAGTGCACAGTCAATAAAAACATTTAATATAAAAAAAAATATTATTTCTATTATTTTTAAGATTTTAAGTATTGGCACAATGAAACTATAATGCACTTTTGATTGTGTGGATAGTTATAGTTAATATCGGATATATATATATATATATATATATATATTATGAATATATCTATATTTATCAATATATATATATATATATATATATTGATAAAAAGATTTTCATGAGTTGCAAATATAAAAGACATTTTATGGGTTCATCCATGTTAAAAAAATTTTAACATTAATATACCGATGTTTCGACTTCTTACACAAGTCATTCATTGGTTGATAAATGGTAGAAAAATGATTGTAGAGGTGCTACAATCACTGATTTCAAAACAATGTTAAAGTTCCACCAATAGTAAAAATGTCGAATAAAAATATGCCTATTTTAATTTAACATTTTTCATACTTTAATTCTATTGGTGGAACTTCAATGTTATTTTGAAATCAGTGATTTTAGCACCTCTACAATCATCTTTCTACCATTTATCACCCAGTGGATGACTTGTGTGATCAAGTCAAAATGTTGGTATATTAATATAAATTTTTTTTAGCACAGATGAACCTGCTAAATATGTCTTTTATATATATCATTAGAATTTTTTATAAAGAATAGGGATTGATTTAATTAATTTCTGGACATAAGAAGTATTTAATGTCTTATATACAATATATATATATATATATATATATATATATATATATATATTGTAACGATATTTATAAATTGCCATTTGTAACAATATTTATAAATTAATATCAATATGTATTTGTAATTATTAAATTAATATAAAAGATATGTATTTGTAACTATAATTTGTAACTATTTTAATATGTCACATTGGTAACCATAATAAATATTTAGATAGGGGAAATTATTAATTATTAGATATATGCCTATCCAATCTGTACCATTTGTAACTATATTAATTCATCATAGCATAGATAAAGAAATTATAGAATCACTGTGCCACTTGAAAATATCAGCATTAAAGATTCTTGGTATTTATTTATATATTGGGGCAGTCATTTGAACAATAAAACATACTGGCCATTGTCATCTAATAAAAATAATATTAAATATAGCAACTGAATAAAAGTACCCACTGTGAGATTCCTGGAGTGCCTTATGCTTATCTCCAATACTAGGTTCTTCTAACAAAGAATCCTTTCTATTCTTCTTTCCAAATATATAAGACCATTCATGGTCATATGCACACACGGGTGCTATTCATGACAACTTATATAAAAAAAATATATTTTATAAAACTAATATTATGAAGTTGGAAAGGGATGATATCACTCTTTATTCAGTTTAGCTAAGTACATGTGTCCATGAGCGCCACTAGATTGTTTTCAATCTAGATAAGTATCTATTTATAGTGTACTTGAGTTCAAACTCATTCAGTACATATTTATTACACATGACTTGGATGACTATTGAACAAAATGACATTCTTACATTTTATCTATATTGATAAAATTACAAGATCCCAATATTACCAAAGTTTATACTATAAATCAAAGATTCTTATAGACATTGCTAGCTCATTAGCATATATTGATGAACAGACATGTATAATCCAATTAATGGCTTCCAAATAAGCATGTGAAGACCATTATTGATATTGATGGCCATTTAACTAAATTATTTATCACAATAAAGGTAATAATGATGATGATGATAATAATATCATAATAATAATGATAATAATAGTGATGTCATAATAATGATTATAATAGTGATGATGATACCAGCCATAGCTTATCAATAAACTCACAACAATAAATTCATCTTTATAAACTTATAGGCATCTATTAAAATTATCCTATTTCATACTGGGATTTAATAATACTAATGGTGATGATTGATCATCATGAATCTCTTTGCATAATATTCAATTTTCTATAAACCCCTATTTACTAAAATATATTCATTACGCTAAACATTAAATTTAATGATTATAATTTATTAATGATGATTGATGGCGATCATAACTTTTATATAGTATTATTTGAAACATTTTTAACTAATAACATGATATCCATCTTTGATGAGGATGATCTAAATTCATGGACACAACACAATTTTAGCTTTCTATGTTGAATTATAATTATCAAAATTTGGTTATTCTCAAGCATAATCCTTAAATACTTAAATATCAACATTCTAGTTTACCTATTATTTTGCGGACGCTTAATATTTGCAAGTGTTTGCTCAATATATACGAATGGTAATACTTAATAACTGCGAGCAATGATGCTGAATTAAAATGATAGAATTAAGACAAAAAAACAACAACACAATATTCTTAATAATAACTCGGAAACCAATTAAGATATATAATTATATTTTATTAACACTACTACTCTTTCTTTCCTTCTTTAAAGTCAAATCGACAATTAAATAAATGGCTTTATTAATATAAAAATTTATATAAGTATAAGCAAATAAACTTAATATATATAGGTTTGTCATCTTTCTTGATATCTCAAAATAAGCTGACTTAAATCAATATTAAAAAAAAAAAATACATATTCTATAAATGCTTATTTAAGAATTTTCTTACTTATCATATCATAAAGTAAATTTCAGGTGTAACTTGTATATGTCATTTCATTTCCATTCAAATGTAATGCCCTACTTTTCAATTTACCATTTTAAACTAATCATATATAACCTATTCTTTAATGTGTTTGGATAAGCAGTTACACATTCACGCATTCGGTAATGTTAACATATATGTTTAAAATGTATACCCAAAAATTACATATATAAAAATATCTTTTTCTTTTGCAACCTTATAGTGAAAGAAAACAAAATACATATATTAATTTTAATATGCAACAAGATAAAATAAAAATAAAAAACATTATAAATGCATACATCTATAGGTTGCTCATTATCATTAACAACGGAAGAACAATAAAAAAAAAAACATTTCAACATTACAATATTTAATAAAAAAAATATAAAAAAAATAATGAAAATTTAAGTTTCAAGATTTAAACTATGTTTGTGCTATGTTGTGAGATATTGCAAATAACTATAGATAAACAAGTCTTTAATGTTTCTGTATCAAAAAAGAAAATTGCTTTGACCAGTAAATTAAGGTTTACTTTTAATAAGTAAAAGAATAAAATCGGTTAAAGAAAGTTCATATTTACCCGTCTACTTTTTACTTCTTATTAATGTCCCGAATTTGAATTTTCAGACTGCTTTTCTTTGCTCACCAACAACAACAACAAAAAAAAAAGAAAGTTATTGCAGATACTTTTAAGATAATGCTGAATCAATTGACTTTGCTTGTTTCTTCAATTCCATTATTATTCACTGTTGATTGGCTTCCTTCTACCATTTAAAAAAAAGTTATTATAAGTACTTTGAATAAGTAGGTACCGGTGGATTTGCTTGTCTCTCTCCTTTAAAAAAAATAATTGCTGTTGACACTTTAGATGATTGAGGTAAATCAACAAAAATTTGATTTATGGCTTCAAACTTGGTTCTACATGGCTGTTATAGATTTTCTTTTCTTCCTATTTCCTCTTCTTCATTCATCCGAAGGCAATGAGCTTTTAATAAGCCAGGAACTAGAAACAAAGCATTCCATATAGCTTGTGTGGTTGGCTTCAAAATCTATCATTTTGTTGGTTATTACTGGATACATGACTTCATAGACAGATCAGTGGTTTTGAACTCTTTCTGTATTAACCAGGAAGCAGAAAAAAA
The DNA here is from genome assembly GCA_028023455.1 of Epiperipatus broadwayi. Lineage (NCBI taxonomy): Eukaryota > Metazoa > Onychophora > Udeonychophora > Euonychophora > Peripatidae > Epiperipatus > Epiperipatus broadwayi. The sequence goes on along the minus strand of JAQFVV010000086.1, from coordinate 806,982 downwards.
TGGTTTAGCAATGCAGAGGCATATTATTATGCATAACCAAATATGTTAATATCATTTTTATAATTATTACTAACTTATAATAAATTCAATCTTGTTCCATTTCTCTCCTCTTCTTTAATATTGCTGGAAATTGCTTTATATCAACGCACATTTCATTTGCTCTTTTTTTTTCAACTTTCAAAGAGTGAAAAAAAATAAATTAAAGCGTTCACTCTCTTTTAAAACAAAAAATCATCAGAGCTTACATTTCTGCTGAAGAATAATAACAAGGAAGGACCAACTGAGTTGAGTCTCAAAATAATAATCATAATTTGAGTGACTCTCACTCTAAAAAAATTTAAGACTAACTGATCATCTCTTTAAAAAAATTTTATGACTGACTGCTCATCTCTCTAAAAATTTATGACTAACTGATTAAAAAAATTGTTTTAATCATTTATATCGCGAATTTCAACCAAAGAAAAAAAAAACATCTGGAAATCTTTATCTTAAAAAAAAAATCAAAGCTTCACAAGTTTGACGTCGGTCAGAATCAACAACGACTTATAATTGATCGCTATCATTATCTACATCAAAGCACCTCTTTTGTAAAAATAATCTTAAGATACAGATAACAACAAAGCTGGCCATCTATAGCCATCAGGAATAAGTGTAAAAGCATCTTTGTGTTTGTACAGATCTATTCATTGTGTCACACGTGTACATTTTTTTTTCTCCTTATCAAACAATCTTAATTGCTTTATTTCACACTTTTCTGATTTACTCTATTTTAACAAAAATGAAAGTTAAATAAATTTAACACATATTATTTAATAAAAAATATTATATAATAAATCACAAAAAGAACTGCTTATTCATAATAATAAATCTATACATATAAATCTCTGTATGTATAAAAGAATAAAAAAAATTTTTTTTTTTTTAAATAATTGAATACTATATGTATATATCTACAATATATATATATATATAT